>OY986973.1:0-243060 GCA_963920575.1 Narthecium ossifragum
GGCTCTAATAAAAATTGGGAAGTAACTGGGAAGTAACTACCAAAATTGGTAGTTACTTTGCATAAAAATTGTAGTTACTTCGCCTCCAGCCGCCACCGGCGTCCCCGTGTCCGCTCCAGCTCTGCCCCCCGCCACATTCCCCGTCTCCAAAACGGGGAAGTAACTACCAAAATTGGTAGTTACTTCGCATAAATTATAGATACTTTCTCAAAAAATTATAGTTACTATTCCCAGAAATAGGGAAGTAACTACCATTTTTTGTAGTTACTTCCCATAAATTGTAGAAAATTTTCATAAATTGTAATTACTTTCCATAAAAATTTGTAGTAATTTTTGTACTTATTTATCAGAAATTTTTTTTATATTAACTATTTGTAGTTACTTCCCAGAAAATTATAAAGTAATGATCAATATTTTGGAAAGTAACTACCAATTAACAAGTAACTACCGATTATAAAAGAAGTAACTACCATTTAACTAAGAAGTTACTACCAACTTTATTGGGAAGTAACTACCATCTAACCACCTACTATCTTCCATAAATAAGGGAAGTAGCTACTTCCCAGTTTAAGCGGTAGTTACTTCCCAGTTTAAGCGGTAGTTACTTCCCATCCAAACTGGTAGTTACTTCCCCCATTTAACTGGTAGTTACTTCCCACATTTAACTGGTAGTTACTTCCCAGTTTAAGCGGTAATTACTTTACAAAAAAACTGTAATTACTTCACACTTCAACTGGTAGTTACTTCACATTCAAACTGGTATTTACTTGCCAATTAAACTGGTAGTTACTTCACAGTTAACTGGTAGTTACTTCCCATATAAATTGGTAGTTACTCCCCCCAAAACTGGTAGTTACTTCCCATCCAAACTGTTAGTTACTTCCCACATTTAACTGGTAGTTACTTCCCCCATTTAACTGGTAGTTACTTCCCAGTTTAAGCGGTAATTACTTTACAAAAAAACTGTAATTACTTCACACTTCAACTGGTAGTTACTTCCCATTCAAACTGGTATTTACTTGCCAATTAAACTGGTAGATACTTCACAGTTAACTGGTAGTTACTTCCCATATAAAATTGATAGTTACTCCCTCCAAAACTGGTAGTTACTTCCCATCCAAACTGGTAGTTATTTCCCCCATTTAACTGGTAGTTACTTCCCCCATTTAACTGGTAGTTCCTTCCCAGTTTAACTGGTAGTTACTTCCCCCAAAACTGGTAGTTACTTCCCATCCAAACTGGTAGTTACTTCCCATCCAAACTGGTAGTTACTCCCCCAATTTTACTATTAATGCCCCCATTAATGCATGCATCCAGCCATAAAGTGGATGCATGCATGCCTTCCATGTATTGGGAATAGGTGCATATATTCCCAACCACTCCATTTAATGCCAACCACCTAATTCAAAACTATTCATCCATCTCTCATTTAAAAAAATACATAAAGGGTATTTTAGAGATAAAAAAAATACAGCTGTCCAAAAAGGGACTAAATGGCTTAAAATCTTTCAAGGAGACTAAATGGCAAAGAACTTCTCCCAAAGGGACTAAACACCAATTTTCCGTAAGTTCTATGTATGTTATGAACGTAACGTACGTAGGAACGTCCACCCAGGTTAAAGTTTGAGCACTGTTTTGGGTACATGGCATGTACCATGTACCCAAAACAGCTACCGTTGGATTGAATCGGGATGTGTGCCCGATTCAATCCAACGGTAGGGATTCGTGTACATGGGTACATCCCATGTACACGAATCTTTTTCCTAAAGGAGCACTGTTTTGGTTTTTGAAGTAGCTCGTGTTCATGGCAAACTGTCCATGTAGGTACATGTACTGATGTCCAAGTCCTCTCCAAGGTTTTGAAGGGTCATGTACATGCATCAGGCAATTATGTGTGAGTACGCTTAATTCCCACAAAATAAATATTATGTGTGAGTACGCAGTTGTATTTCTTGAATAAGTTGTCTTTTAGCCGAGTGATTTGCCGTCATGTTCTCTAGGGAGCTACGTGTCTTATGTGTTGCCCCTGCGCTACGATCTTAATTGTTATCTACGCGTTACGCTCAAAAACAACCCTTTTTTTTATTTTTAAAAGATAAATCCGAAAGCTAGGCAATTACAAAAGGGTGTACAACATTAGATATAGCTTTTGTGTTCCCGCCTCGCCCCCCAACATCCATTTATCCCGACGTCCTCTCCACCATCACCTCCGACCTCCCTCTCTGCTCCTCCCCACCTCCACCTCCAAGCTCCCCCCCTCCCTTGGAAAGTTAGCTCCTCTTTTTTCCCACCTTCTTCCCATCTCCCACGCTGTTCCTTTCTCCCAACAACCGGCTATCTTATCATAACCTTTTTTTTTTTTTTTTGATTAGATAAGCCCGAAAGCTGGGTTTACAAAAATGAAAAGAATGCAGGTATTCAGGTGACCAAGACGGCCCACTAAGCCCCAGCTGCATCCCTATGGGCGGATACATTCATTTCCCTTGGAATGTGAATAAAACAAGAGCTGATGAATTGAGAGGATGACCACCAGATTGGCTTTAGAACCTTCTCCAACTCGCGCGGCCACGCAAACCTTCCATTTACGTATCCAATCGCCAGTAGAATGTTGGATTCAACAACGATCATCGTTAGTCCACGACATCTCGCCTCTCTCAATCCTCCCTCAATTGCCCATAATTCAGCTTCAACCACCGAATCTGCTTGCCTACATTCTTGCCAAACCCAACAATAGGGTAAACCCAAGTCACTGTAGCAAACAGCTCCCAATCTGGCCCTTCCATTTGCGAACGATGCATCAGTTTGTAGAATTTGTGCCGAAGTTGGGTGGGTGGCTGTAGCTGGGGTATCTCTCTTTGGACGTGGCCGGTTAGTCAGCAGAAACTCCCTGGCTTGTCTTGAGATCAGTCGTGCTAGCTCTATTGGAGTACTGCGCACTTCACCAAAACTACTACATTTCTTTCCTTCTATAGCCACCAAATGGTATACCCCACCCAGCATTTCTTCATATCGAGTCCCGCCTTCGGAGATGCCGCAAACAGATTCCAGCAGTCACTGACATTTGCCAAAGCCTCCCCTCCCCTGTTGACTATCGCCCAAACCTCAAGTGCATAGCTATAGGAGAAAAAAATGTGCTATGTTGTCTCTATCTCCTCTCCACATCGCAAACAAAACGGGCTTTGAACAAAACCAAAACGCCAGAGAGCTGTAGCTGAGAGGACCCTGCAGTGGAAGAACCTCCAAAGAAAAAAGAGCACCCTCGGTCCCGCCGGCGATTTCCACAGGTCAACCCATCCCGTGCTTTCATCCTCCCCAACCCAAGAACCCGCAAACTGAGAGGAGAGAGAGAAGAAGATAGAAGACATTGTGACCTGTCCCGATGGATGGAGAGCCCACAAAGCCCGATCTCCTTCCTCCAGCCTGATTCGCAAGATCATTGCCACCAGGTCTGGTTGGAACAAACCATTGACCTTACCTTCGTCCTAGCACCCCTCAGGAGTCATGAGGTCACCCACCCGTGGATTCCCCACTAACAGATCAGAGTGAAACAAGGAGGGGGAGCGTACTAGGGGAGAATCCAAGAGCCAGCAGTCATCCATAATGCTGATGGAGCTGTGGAGTCCAAGATGCCATCTGAGTCCATGGCGAAGCTCCCTTGCTACAAGACATGATCGTCGCCAGTGAGAAGAAGACCTTGCAGGAATAGTTCCAAGCGGCAGCTTTCCTTCCCATTTGTATTTTGGCTTGGTAATCTTGGACCATATAGATAATGTCACACCCCGATCCAGAAAACCCATTTGGACCGGGACGTGAGCCACTTATTACATCATAATTCCAAATCCTCAGTAAAATAATCCATAGGTTCTTGAAAAATTTTCGGCATTGTCTCCTTTGTATTTTTAGCACGAGGAACCTGTACAACCTCAAGGGCGCATAATTTATACAATTCAAATAGAGGGCAAGGAAATCTGACAATCTACTAATAGCAGTTCTAAAACTTCCACTAGAGACATGCTTTTACAGATACATACTCAAATTACACAAATACAACCTCAATTATGTAATAGATACATCAAATTCCTCAAAAAAGAAAATCATACATTCAATACAATACTCACATTGTACCTATTTAACAAAAATACTATCAAAGTGATAATGGCCCTCAGGATCCTCGAGTACCTCCTGAAGTCACTACGCCTCCAAAACTGATCTGCAACGAGCTATAGAAGAAGAGCTGGTACATGCACCTGCAAATATCGTAGCCCGGGTAGGGGTGAGCAACAAAACTCAGTAGAGTTCTACACTACGTTACACTGAAAGAAGGGGGAACAACAAAGTCCCAGGTTACATCTCGACTCTAGGGGAAAACACACGCACACAAGGGCATAACACAAGCCAAAGCCCTACCCTAAAGTGAAGGAACAGCCCGCGATGCCCGGACCTATCAAAGGACGAGTGGACTTACGAGCCATCCGTCACGGATAAACACACGTCCCAAGGATGCTCACCTCGCTAACTCTCAGGCTCGCCGTGACCAACTACACAATAGGCTCTAACTCAAGGCCCACATCGAACTACATCGACTCTATCACGAGATCACCATATCCATCGTGATTATCGACATCATCATCTAGACTCCACAAGCCTAGGAATGAAACCGACAAGGACCCAATCACAATCCGGGCTACCCAAGACCCCCAAATCCTCGATCAAAGTCAACACAACCAGCCTATATGCAATGCACAAGCAAAGAATGCCCAAGCATACGCATACAAGGAGATAAGTTGCACATTCGATGCGATATCATGCCATTCACCACAATGGAGGTCTAGCATGAAACAATTACACCACTATAACATGCTACTAAATAACTAGAATCACAAAGATTCACAACAGGAGCTCAACCAACTAAGAGCACCCACATCAGCCACCCTAAATGGCTCCCTACCCCATTTTAGGGTGGCAAAATGGGGTGGCTTATGAAAAAAAAGGGATGCATCAGCTTCCCTACAGCCACCCCATAAAAGAGGAGATGAACAGTGCTCCCCTACATGTGGGGGAGCACTGCAGCACTCCCTATCCATTATTTTACATTAAAATATTCTAACTTATATATTTATTTCACCTCTCTTTTACTTCTATCTATCTCCTCTGATGAACGAGAGCACCTCGACGAAGCCGATCTGCTGCTCTTCACCGGCGACCATCCTCCTCCACCACCGGCGACCGTCCTCCTCCACCACCTCCTTTTGGTTGGGCGAGGGAGCATGTTTTGAGGAGAGGTGGGAGGGTGTGGGAGTCGGGGAGGAGGGCGGAGGAGAGGAGGTGGGGGTAGAGGGGGAGGGCGGAGGCCGGGGCGGTGGAGCTGGCGAGGGCGCGGATCAGGGTGAGGCGGGGCGGTGGAGCTGGCGAGGTGTTTCCTTCTATTCTCCGTTCCTCTCTGCCGACCTAGGTTCTTCGCCTCCTTGGGTTCCTCTCCGCACTCCTCCCTGGAAGAAGGCTTCCTTGTTCCACCTCTTCCTCTAATCCTCTCCGAGTGGTGGAGCTCCCCGTGTGCCGCGATCCTGGACTGCATCCGTCTGGCTGCGATTATGGACGGCATCTGATCCCCTGTTCCTCAATCAAGATCATCTGAAGCTCCTAGCAAAAGGTTTTCTTTGCCTGACCCCTTCTAGATTTTTAAATTTCGTATGCTATTATCTCTGTCTTGCCAGAGTTATGGACTAGGTTGCAGAGGCCTTGTTTGTGGATATCTATGAAAGGGTATTTTGGTGATTCATACCTTACCCCTGGCCGAGTACATTCATCCAAATTTCTGACAATATATTTGAAATTAAAACAGAATTCGAAATTGAAATAAATATTCAAATTCGAATCAAATATGTTCAAATTTGGATAAACATTCAAATAAATATTTACATTCAATTATGAAAATCTGGAGTTTAAATGGGATGCATGGCTTAACATAGAGGATTTGATTTCAACTAATCCAATGCCTTCACGTGCCCTCTCAATCTCTTAACCGGTTGAGATGTGCTTAATTTAAAATTTAAACAAGATGTATAATATGAGAAAATTTGATGGATAAACCCATGCATATCTTGCTAGACCCGGTTCTCTTAAGCCCATATAACCATATAGGTTTCACCCGACCTAACATTTTTTCAATCTCTTAAAACTTGAAAAAAGGCCGCCCAGACTCTCTCCTGCGACTATAAATAGAGGTAGAGTGGAGAAAAGATGGAGACATGCTGTGCAGATGCTATGAACTCCTAAGGAGGCTACATATAGAGAGATACTGTAGGGATGCTGTGAACACTCATTTTCCAGAGATTAAGAGCAACTGAGTTCTAGAACTCAAAGACCAGAGAGAAGACGCCGAGAGATAGAAGAAGGAAACTTATCTCCTTAAAGATCACGCCATCAACCAAAAAATCAGAGCGGGATTAAGAGGTTCTTCATCGGCAACAAAGGAGACTTATCTCCTTCAAGATCACGCCATCAACCAAAAGGCCAGAGCGGGATCAAGGGGTTCTTCATCGGCAACAAAGGTGAGGGTCTAGGCCTTCACCCTATATCCTTCTATTCTCTTTCTTTTTCCTCTTATTTTTTTTTGTTATTTTGATGTAATGGGTTTTAAGGCCCGAATCCTTAATCAGGGGTCTTCCCTTTTGGGTTGTAAATGATGGGTTGCCAATCTCATCATTGGTATGTAGATCTCAAGGAAAAGTGGATCTACAGCTTGTGATGATGTTGGGAACCCAGGAGTGTTGTTCCCACAAATTTCATCATGTAACTCAATCTTTTGATCACAATAAAATTATCAAATCTCATTTCCCCGAGATGAAGATTTTATTGTCGAACAAAATCTGGCACACCCGGTGGGACAACACTCTACCCCTCATCTTTGGATTCGGCTCTTAAAGTCTCTATATCTTCCGCCTTAAAATATATATATAAAAAAATCCCTATATCTAATATATTCTCCTTCGCAACAAAGGACAAGGGATATAGCGTTCAATGGAGCTTTGTTCAAGATATGCTTTCGCGATCTCTGGTTCAACGTCCCTTTGGGTAGCAACGGACTACTAGTGTCCTCGGCGTCATCGACGGCTTCCCTCACACCATTGTCAACACCTCCGTCAACGCCTACATCGACACCTCGAACAATAGCTCCACTCACGGAGTCCTCCGCTGTCAAAGCCCGCCGCAAGCGAGGAAAGATGGCAAAACCTCTCACGGCCGGATCCAGTATCCAGCCAAAGAGTGGTTTGAAACCTTCTTCAAGTGGGCCCCGTTTCCATCACGAGCGCGGGAAAACTGCCTGTCTTCCCGAGAAGCCCACTAAAGGCGCCAAGGGAGATCGCCAGTTGAGATCCGTACCCATTCGAAAGGATCAGGAACCAGTCTCTCATGAAATTGTCACTACAGACAAAGAGGGATGGACTCCGGTCGTTCCAAAGAGGAAGAGGAAGTCGGCCCCTAAAGCCCCTCCATTCCAGAAAAATTTCATATCACATGTTGAAAACCCTAAAGGTAAGAATTATTCTCAAGCCTTTCGACCCCCTGGTGTGCAACGAGTAACTCACAGGGCGGTCAACAAGTCAGACAGGACCTACGCCAGCAAGTCTCGAACCGATTTCTACATAGCCCGAGATCACGGGGAGTACTTGTACTCCGAGTACGAGCGTCGGCAGAGATACTGGAAGTCTAGACTCTCCAGCTATTATGTTTATCTACAGGATATGGAGACGGCCTACATCAATTACATCAACTGTGAGACGAACGCTCTCCAGATCGAGAAGAATATCGAGAGAAGTGACACCGACACTCCCCATATTGAGCAAGGCGTCAAATCTCCTGACCTGAAAGATTTCCCTACAAGATCCCAGAGGTCTGCTAAGAAGAAGAAGAAGCGAAGAGGCGCCACCTTCTGTCCGCCGTTCCAAGCTGGGGGCATGGGACGCCCTTGCTATGGGTTGGCACCTAAAGTTCGAAGAAAGCAAGCTCGGGCACCTTCCCCAACACGACGAGACATCGTAGATGAAATCACGTCAGAGATTTCTTTTGAGGTTTTTGCAGCGATGCCAGTTGGGATTCAAGACGACGAGATATTTGCCTCAACTGACACCTCTTCAAATGCCCCTGCCAAGAGGAGGAAGAAGAAGCCCGCTGTTGAAGAACCTCGGGATGTAGTTGCTCTCATCCCCCTGAATCGTCCTCATACTAGGAGCGTGACTCGTTCCTTAAACAGTAGAGAGGCTAGCCCTGAACCGTCATATGAAGAACAATTCCCGTCTCTTCCTAACTCTCCAGATCATAGAACGGCATCACCTGACAACTATCAAGTCCTCACCACCTCAATGGAGGAAGAACTCGAGTAATTAAGAAATGCTCTTCAATTAAAAGAGGTGGAAGTAGTTAACTTGAAGGCTCAAATCCCTCAAGGACATATTCCACATGTAGAGAACACTTCCTCACCTCCCCATGATCACCATCAACCAACTCCACATAGTAATCAAACACCAAATATGGTACCTTTGGAAACAGTACAAAGGATAATTACTGAAAATTTAAGGGCCTTTCAGATGCAAAATCAATATGCTATGAGGCCTGGTTAGATGAAACCATACCCGGCCGAGGTCGACTTGATCCCATTCCCAGATAACTATAGGCAACCCCAGTTTACTAAGTTCAATGGGAGTGGGTCCCCATATGAACATATTGCTCATTTCCTTGTAGCTTGCCAAGATACAGCACACAATTGCGCTCTGCTATTTCGTCAGTTCGTGCAAACCCTTGTTGGACCAGCCTTCACTTGGTACAGCAAACTGGCACCAGGCTCTATCACCTCTTGGGAGCAGATGCAAGAAGCATTCCTCCAGAGATTCTACAGCACCCAAAGAAGTGTAGGAATCACTGAACTCACCCAAACAGAGCAGAACTCGCACGAGAAGGCTGCAGACTTCATCAACAGATGGAGAAATCTCAGCATCCACTGCCCGCAGCCCATCTCAGAGGCGGAAGCTGTGAGCATGTGCATGAACAACCTACGCCCAGAGATGGCGGTCTATTTACAAGGTGTTCGTCCGCTCATTTTCGAAGAATTGGCCTCCAAGGCGACGGACATAAAAAATTACCTCCAACATATGGCCCGGAAGGCAGGCGCGGTAGATAAAGTGTTGGACCGTGTCAAAAAGGATAAAGCTCCTCCCAAAAGAAAAGCGGTGCTGCAAACTTCTACAACACAAATCCCTAGGCCAAAGGAGGTCTACGTTCCAAGAGACCAGCCTCGATCTAGGGATTTCATTGCGGAACCTGCTCCGAGGAGAGTAAAGACCCTCATGGAAAGAATAGAGAAAGAATATTCTTTCCCTCGAGAGGAAGTCGCGGACATCTTCAAAGGCTTAAAGGACCTTGGACTCATAGAGCTCCCAGAGCCGAGGCGTCCGCAAGAGGTAAATAAGGTAAATGAACCTCTATATTGCCACTATCACAGGATCTTGGGTCATACCCTCCAAGATTGCTTTGTCCTTAAGGACCTAATCCAGAAGCTGATCGATGATGGGGGTCATGGATGCCGGACTTCTAAAGAAGCTCAAGAAGGAAAAAAAGACGGAGTCAACACATGTGATCTCCACCACGCTCCCTTCCTCAGAACCCGACGCTCCATATGACTACACTCCTTCAACTTTGCTGTTCGAGGATCCGGAATATTCCCCTTCCTTCCTATCAGAACGAACATGCACCCATCTCTCCCTACATTCCCACAGAAATACACAGGGCCCTCGTCCTCCAACCTGTTGAAGGGTGTCCTTGGCCGACACTGGAAGAGTTATGTCCTCCTACCACTGATGATGAGGAGTCCCTATCCGATGAAGAGCCATGCTACGATCGGTATGGAAGAACCTACATCAGCAAGAAGCAGATGAAGAAGAAAGCGTTCAAAGAAAGGGTTAGGGCAGCCAGGTTCAACCCTCCAAGACCACCACTCCCTCAAGATTGGCAGCCAGGGCCAAAGAGATACAGAGCCCCAAAGTACAAGATTCTGAGAAAGGTAATGCCATATGAAGAGGTAGAAGGCTTCATAAACCGAGTCTCCACAGACCTCAAGACCTGGACACCATATGTCCCGGAAACTGACGTCTCTTGGGACCACTATCCATGCCTACCAATAGGAGTCTTCCAAGATGACGACCAATCTCTCTGCTTCGCAGAAGAAGAGAATGTTGAAGTCCATGAGATCATTATACGCTCTAGACGGCGACTTCCGGATTCTCAACCACCACAACCAAGGGAGAGAAACCGGGCGCCGCAAGCAGTGCAAACTACAACCCAAAATAATGTAAACTCTATGGAATTGGTGAAGTACAATGTAATTTCCCATTTAAAGAAAGTACCGTCACTGCTTAGCTTGTATGATGCCCTGTGTCTTTCCTCTGATCTTCGAAAATCTCTTATTATCGCTTTGTCCTTTCCCGACGATTACCGGGAGGAAATCCCCCAAAATGATATCCCTGTAGTCGAAGCTCTAAATATAGAGTTTACCGATGATGATTTACTACTTGGCTGAAACCACATAATAGGCCATTGTTAGTAACAGGTCACATTGACGACATACCCACATCACGTATAATGTTAGATTGTGGGTCGGCCATTAATCTCTTGCCGCTTAAAACACTTCAAAAATTGGGTTATGACACCCTAGACTTAACATCTAGTAACATTATAGTGCAAGGCTTTAACCAAGCTGGTTAGCAAGTTCTTGGCTCCATACACCTTGTCTTGAAATTCCAAGACCTATCCACGAGCATTGTTTTTCATATCATTGACGCTCGTACTTCCTATAATGCGTTGCTAGGAAGATCTTGGCTCCATGAGTACAAGGTCGTCCCTTCCACACTTCATCAATGTTTCAAATACCAAACTCCCGAAGGTGACGTCAAGAGAGTGTTCGCTGATACGAAGCCTTTTACACCAGGGGAGGCATTCTTCGCAGACGCCAAGTTCTACTTGGAACCACCCATGAAGTTGAAGAAACCTATCACCACATCTTGTACGGAAATGGGTTTCACAGAAAAATTCACAGCAGAGGTTCAACAAGGAAAGAAGCCTCCTCAAAAAAAGAAGACATATCGCTACATCCCAAGTGGTCAGAGGAAAGCAGGGGACCCTATATTCAAAGTCATTGAGGAGAAGCTCTCTAGAACTGTTCTTCAAGACTTTCCTGTACCTCTCCAAGATGGTACCATCACAGGTCAGACCTCCACCGATTAAAGAAGAAGGTCAATCAAGTGAAGATTATGAGGGAACAAGATACAGCCAGCCCATCAACTTCATCCAAGCTTCCCCGGTCCTATCCGCCGACAAGAGTTCAGCCTTACCTATCCCTTTTTATGACGAGAAGTTGTTACACATGATGGCTCAAATGGGATATGACATCAACTCTGGCGAAGGCTTGTGTGGAGGTCGCGGTCAAAAGCAACCCTTCGAGGATCTCCTCTCGGAAAAACAAAAGAAGGCCATTGTTCGACAATAAAATCTCCATCTCGGGGGAACGAGATTTGATATTTTCATTGCGATCAAATATCAAGTTTACATGTGGTGGTAGGGGATTATAGGAACAACACTCCTGAGTTCCCGACCTCATCTCAAGCTGTAGATCTTTTCTTCCTTGAGATCTACATACCCAAGATGAGATTGGCAACTCATCATTTATATCCCATATGGGAAAACCCCTGATTAAGGATTCAGGCCTTAAAACCCATTACATCAAAATAATAAAAAATGAGAGGAAGAAGAAAGAGAGTAGAAGGATATTGGGTGAAGGCATAGGCCTTCACCCTCACCTTTGTTGTCGATGAAGAACCCCTTGATCTCGCTCTGGCTTTTTGGTTGATGGCGTGATCTTCAAGGAGATAAGTCTTCTTCTTCTATCTCTCGGCGTCTTCTCTCTGGTTTTTGAGTTATAGAGCTCAGTTGCAGCAGGTTCTCAATCTCAAAGGAGAATGAGTCTTCACAGCAGCGTTTCGACGTTTCCAAAGTGTCTTCGTGTGTGTCCTCTCACCCCCACTCCCCCTCTATTTATAGGCATGAGAGGTGTGAGAATGGCATATCTCTTTATATGGAAGAGATTTCTTTATATGTAAATCTCTCATATATGGATGGTTGAGAGAATCAAATCTTGAAAACTTTCCTATTCAAGCTTTGATTTGAATTTTGAATATTTATTTAAATTCTGAATATTCAAATTTTGAATATATATAAATATTCCGAATTTTAAATATTTATTTTGAATTTTGAATATTTTAATCCATATTGTAGGGAATTTATCAAAATATCCTTGGTCAAAGGGTAGGGTAAAATTATGGAAATAACCCTTTCATTTGGTCATGTATTTGGACCAAAATATCCCTTGAGAGCAGAATGGTAATATTTTGGATCATTACACCCCCTGAAGGTGTAAAATGACCAAGATGCCCTTGGGGCTCAATGGCCAATGTAAAATGACCAAAATACCCCTTTGAATATGGTTCATGTGCCGTCCGTATATTTTGGACCAGGATACCCCTAAGGTGGATGGGCCTTTGCAGGGCAGGTATATGTGTGTTATTTTGAACCATCGCCTTCGGAGAATGACAATGACCAAAATACCCCTGGGTGATAATTACCAAAATACCCTTATGTTCGTATAGCTTGTATAGGATACCGTCAAAGCTATATAGGGCCATTGTAGGGTGTGGTAGGAAGTACAGGGTAGGTATTTTACCTAAATCTCTAAAATACCCCTGAGTGGGCAAAATGACTAAAATGCCCTTATATCTTCCAATTTAGGTAGAATTCTGCCAAAAGGTCGATAGGATGTGGTAGGGAGTTGAAGTGTATATTTCGGCTTGAATTCCCCAAAATACCCTTGGGCAGGCAAAATGACCAAGATGCCCTTGTATTCACATAGCTTATTTAGGATGCCGTCAAAGCTATGCGAGACCTATTCCAGGATATGGTGGGAAATTTAGACATGTATTTTGGTCTAAATCCCCAAAATACCCTTAAGTGGATAAAATGACCGAAACACCCTTATTCTTCTGGTTTGTATAGGATGCCATCAAAACCAGACATGTGCAGGTGTATTTGGGCGGACTCGACCATGTGCGAGCCGATTTGGATTTAGGGTATGTGAATTTGGCAAGAGATTATGCAAATGTCGTCGACTTAGCCTTAGCCAAAATCGGTGTCAACAGCCATCCGATATGGTGAAGAGTTACACTTCCACAAAACGGGACTCGGATATCAATTTCAGGCCTATATGATTTCTGCAGAGCTCGTTGGACTACAAGAAGCACCTCCTCAACTTGAAGATGGCGGTCAAGTCTCCATTGACGATCTCAAAGAAATCAACTTAGGGACAGACGATGATCCTCGCCCCACTTTCATTCGTGCTCACATGATGACTGACGAGAAGGAACAATACATGACCTTCCTCCGCCAGAACAAAGATGTATTCGCATGGAACTACAAAGAAATGCCAGGCTTGGATACCAGTGTTGTTGTCCATAAGCTCTCCATAAAGGAAGACGTCCCTCCGATCAAGCAATCTTAGAGACGCTTCCGACCGGAGTTGATTCCCCAGATCATTGCAGAGGTAGATAAACTCTTCAAAGCAAACTTCATCCGAGAGGTCCAATATCCCAAGTGGCTAGCAAATATTGTACCTGTAAAGAAGAAAAACGGCCAACTTAGACTCTGTATAGATTTCAGAGATCTAAATAAAGCATGCCCAAAGGATGATTTCCCACTGCCCATATCTGAGCTCATAGTGGATGCAACAACCGGACATGAAATCCTTTCTTTCATGGACGGGTACTCAGGTTACAACCAGATAAAGATGACGCCTGAAGATGAAGAACTCACGGCTTTTCATACCCCCAAAGGAATATTTTGCTACACAGTGATGCCATTTGGGTTGAAAAATGCCAGAGCTACCTACCAAAGGGCCATGACATCTATTTTTAGTGATCTTCTACATGACATCGTAGAATGTTACGTCAATGACTTGGTGGTGAAAACAAAGCGTCGGCGAGATCACTTCAAACATCTAACAGAAGTTTTCCAGAGACTGAGGCGATACAATCTGAAGATGAATCACATGAAGTGCGCGTTTGGTGTCACGTCAGGGAAGCTCCTCGGTTTCATAGTACACAAACGAGGAATCGAGGTTGACCCTTCTAAGGTCAAGGCCATCCTAGAAATGCCTCCACCTCGGAATCTTCATGAACTCAAGAGTCTTCAAGGTCGCCTAGCCTATATAGGTAGATTCATCTCAAATTTGGCGGGACGTTGCAAACCCTTCTTTTCTCATCTCATGGAGAAAGGGACACCTTTTGAGTGGGATGAACTATGCCAAAATGCTTTTCAAAGCATTAAAGAATATCTCATCAATCCGCCAGTTCTTGCTTCTCTTATTAAAGGAAAGCCTTTGATCCTATACACGGCCACCTCGCCCGGATCACTAGGCGCCCTACCAGCACAACAAGATGATGAAGGTAAAGAAAGAGCCCTTTATTACCTAAGTCGGACTCTAGTTGGGCCTGAGCACAACTACTCAGAAATGGAAAATGTTTGCCTTTCCTTGGTGTTTGCCACCCAAAAGCCCCGTCATTATCTATTGGAGCACCATGTACAACTCATTTCTAAAGCGGACCCTTTGCGGTACATATTAAAGAAATTAACTTTATCTGGGCGACTATTAAAATGGGCTATGTTGCTATCTCAGTTCGATATAACACATATTCCGCAGAAAACGGTCAAAGGACAGGCATTGGCCGACTTCCTTGCCGCCTACCCAGTCCCAGATGACGAAGTCTTGAAAGACGACCTTCCAGATGAAGAAGTCTTCATGACCGACATCTAGCCCTCTTGGGAAATGTACTTCGACGGGGCATGCAGGCGCTCAGGATCAGGGGCAGGACTAATCTTCGTTACGCCAGAGCAAGCTATAATTCCTTATTCCTTCACATTAATGTTCGCTTCGTCCAACAATATGGCCGAATACGAAGCTTTCATCATCGGCCTGGAGATATCCTCAGAGATGGGAATGGATCCGCTTATTGCATATGAAGATTCCCAGCTCATTGTGAATCAACTCTTCGACACTTATGCTGTCAAAAAGGAGGAACTGATCCCATATTTTCGAAGGGCCAAAGAACTCATGAGCTCATTTAGGGAACTGACTGTTCAACATGTTCCGCGTTCACAAAACCAAAAGGCGGACGCGTTGGCCAGTCTTGCTGCTGCTATGGCTCTCTCACCTACAGAAAAATTAGAAATCAGAGTTGAAGAAAGGCGGGTCCTGCCCCCTCTTCTCGAAGAAATCCCAAATAAATGCTTATTAGTACTCACCAACACTATCTCCGTATTTGAAGTCCAAATAGAGGACTGGAGAGCCCCTTTCCTAGACTACTTCATGTCTGGAATACTTCCTTCTAACGCCAAAGAAAGACAAAAATTAAGAAGGAGAGCAACTAGTTACACATGCAAACACACTCTACCGAAGGTCCTTCGATGGCCTTCTACTACGATGCCTCTCCAACCGGAAAGCAGCATCGGCTCTCGAAGAAGTCCAATCGGGTGTGTGTAGAGTACATCAGTCCGGCCCCAAGTTGTATCACCAGCTGAAGCACTTAGGATATTATTGGCCTTCTATGGTACGTGATTCTATTGACTATGCTAAGAGATGTCATGTCTGTCAAATTCATGCAGACTTCATACATATGCCTCCTGAACCTCTTCACCCCACAAATCTCTCTTGGCCTTTTGAGGCATGGGAACTAGATATAGTAGGCCCTATTCAACCTCTTTCATCAAAAGGACACTGCTTCATTTGGCGGCGACAGATTACTTCTCCAAATGGGCAGAAGTCGTCTCTTTGAAAGACGTGAGAAGTGAGGCTGTCGTGCATTTCATTAGGACACAAATCATATACCGATTTGGAGTTCCTGCAAGACTTATTTCGGATAACAGCACACCATTCAAAAATAGAAATGTACAAAATCTTTGTGCCAAGTTCAAAATCAAGCATCACTTTTCTTCAGCATATGACGCTGCGGCTAATGGGCAAGCGGATGCGTTCAACAAAGTTCTTTGCAAACTTCTGAAGAAGGTAGTTCACAAAAACAAGCGGGAGTGGCACGAAAAACTCATGGAGAACTTGTGGGCATATCACACCACAGTGAGGACTCCAACGGAGGCAACTTCTTATTCTTTAGTTTTCGGAGGTGAAGCAGTCCTTCCCCTCGAAGTGCAAATTCCTTCTATCAGGGTAGCCTTACAAAAAAACCTGGCAGAAGACCAAGTAGCCAAGTTGAGGCTTGAAGAGCTCAACGGATTGGAAGAGAAACGCTTGGAAACCCAACAGAGGTTGGAGATCTATCAAGCAAGAATATCTAGGGCCTTTGACAAGAAAGTGAAGCGTCCCTCTTTCAAAGTTGGAGTCCTCGTTCTCGTTATAGTTCGCCCTATGATCGTCACAAGGAGGACTCAAGGAAAATTTGAGCCCAAGTGGGAAGGACCTTTTGTAGTACAAGAGGTTTACACAAGTGGTGCTTATAAGATTGCCTCCCCAGATGGTGAATATACCCCACCACCTGTAAACGGCAAGTTCTTAAAGCGCTATTATTCTTAATTGTAACAAGCTCCAAGCTTCAAGAGCCTAAACTGACAGCACAAATAAAATATTTTGCACATATTAGCTCCAAGCTTTACGAGTCTAAACTAAAAGTGATATTGCTCCAAGCTTCACGAGCCTAAACTGATAGCGCATGGTGCCCCAAACTTCACGGGCCCAAACTGAAAGCGACACTACTCCAAACCTTACGAATATAAACTATAGTACAACACAATTTCCATCATATACGCTCCAAGCTTCATGAGCTTAAACTGAAAGTAATGACGCTCCAAGCTTCTCGAGCCTAAACCGCAAGCAATATAACTCTAAGTTTTATGAGTATAAACTGAAAGCAAAATATTTTAAAGCTCTATCAGCACAAATTATGAGCAATATTGCTCCAAGCTTTAAGAGCCTAAACCGATAGCAAAGAGTAAAATATTTTGCCAAAAAAAAATTTTCAAACTCATTGAGCATAAACTCTGAAATTGATGCTCCAAGCTCTATGAGCATAAACTGCAAGCTCTACAACCCATGTCCCATGTGCATGAGCCAAAAAAAAAAAAAAGGCTCAAGCATCGGCGCGTCAAATTGCTCCAACCGTCATAAGCCCAAGCTGATAACTTAAATGAAATATTTCGTGATTCATGAGTGCATCCCGACAAAACACTTTGCAATTCATGATCACATTCCAATCCACGAGTGTGAACTACATATACAAGTAATAAAATATGAACTATATGTATGAGCAACACTCGTATTTTACATAAATGAGATTAAAAAAAATTCACGCTTACACATATTTCATGAGATTATATGTAGCCTTATGAAATGCAAGCGCCTCAATATTTGGCTCATTTAAAATCTTGCTCTTTGTACAACCTGGCTTCAACAAGACAAAAAGGATGTGTAAGCATATAATATAGGGTTAATATTATTTTGGTACCCTCTAGTTTCAAGAATTATCAATTTAGTCCTCGTATTTTAAAACGTATCAAACCGAGGTCTGTAGTTACCAAAATTTCAATTTGATGCCAAGTATGGTAATGCCGTTTGCCGATTTAACGCCAAATCGGCCAGTGACCGGCTTTCTTGCCACGGCTAGTGACCTCTCTAAGCCTCCTCCAATGGCGAAGCCATCATCATCTCGTCTCCCTCCCTCGAATCCAAACCCAATCCTCCACCTCTCCCGAAACCTCTGCTGCAACCCTCGCAACTCATCAGCGCCGTCGACTTCATCCTCCTCTCCGAATGCCGAGCGCGACGATGGCTTCATTCAGATCCTCCGCGACGTTCTACACTCCAAGCAAAGCTGGCGCCTTTCCCTCGCCGCCCCCTTTGTCTCCGCCCGCCTCCGCCCCGCCCACGTGGAGCGCCTCCTCCTCCACGACGCCCTAGATGCTCCCCCGCCTCGCCCTCCGCTTCTTCGACTTCCTCGGCCTCCACATGCGCTTCAACCACTCCCCGCTCTCGTTCGCGATCTTATCGCACGCCCTTCTCCGCTCTGGGTTCCACTGGCCGGCCTCGTCGCTCCTCCACTCCCTCGCCTCCCTCCCCTCCACCAAGCCCTCCGACGCGTTCAACTCCCTCCTAGCCTCCCGCTCCTGCCTTGGCATCTCCTCGACCGTCGCCTTCGACTTCTTAATCCAAGCCTACATCCAAAGCCGCAGACCTCTTGATGCCCTCGCCGTCTTTAAGCTCACTATGCAATCGGGATTCCGGACTGAGACGAGGACGACGAGCGACTTGATGAATGGGCTTTCAAAGGCGAGAAGATTCGACTTGGTTTGCATCGTGTTCGATGAGGTCTAAAGGGTGAGTGTTCGTCCGGATGTTTTCGTCTACACGGCGGCTGTGAGGAGCTACTGCGAGCTGAAGGATTTGGGGAGAGCCGGAGAGGAGGAGGTCTCGGCCCTCGAGGGAGCCGGAGAGGAGGAGCTCTGAGTGGAGGGCCGGGAGGCAGAGCGCCGGGAGGGGAGGGGAGGCCGCTCGGGAGTGGGACCGGGAGGAGAGCCGGAGAGGAGGTCTGAGTGGAGGGCCGGGAGGCAGAGCACCGCGATGGGAGGGGAGGTCTAAATTATCAAAATTGATTTGCTGTTGACTTGCTGATGTGACAAGAAATCCGGTCAAAATTGACCAAAAACTGGTCAAAATCATGTAAAACCGGTCACTAGCCGGTTTGATGTTAAATCAGCAAACGGCGTTACTATACTTGGACCAAATTGAAAAGTTTGGTAACTATAGACCCCGTTTTGATACGTTTTAAAAAATGAGGATCAAATTGATAATTCGTGAAACTAGAGGGTACCAAAATGATATTAACCCTATAATATATCTTCATGCTCTTGGAAATGTTGACACGTTAATTGCTGAGACGCTACAGGAAGCCGGAGACAACTGGGGCTCTAATATCTTCCAACGAAAATAAAAATAAAATAAAATAAAATAAAAAAGGGGAATAAGCCGCCGCCAGCCCCTCCACATCTCATCTCACTCTCCCTTTCCCTTCGTCTCCACACCCCATCTCTCTCTTCCTCACTTTTCTTCACTCCTCCTCTCTCTTCTTCACTTCTTCTTCCCAAGCCGGTGCTAAACCACCTCTCCCTTCTCCCTTTTCCCGTCCCCCACTGGCCTGGTGCTAACCCGCCGATCATGCTCGACGGCGAAGCTCCTCCGCCGACCAAGCTCATACGCCAGCGCCGATCTTCTCCATACCGGCCCCAGGATCTCCCGCCTCGACACCCAGCACACAGGCCGAGCCTACCACGACGCCGAGCGTCCATCTCTGCCAACTTGAAGCCCTCCTCGCTGGACCAAGTCCACACCCAGAACTCCCCTGCTTGCTGGATCTTCCGCCCCGACGTCACCCGCCGACCAGACCCATACCTCGCCGACGGACTCCTCTGCCTCGACGCCAGAAGAGTAGCTACCATAGGGCCAAGCGTCTATCTCATCCAGAAGACCGTCAGCGAGCCCCGACATCGAGCGACGTCGAGCGCCAACGCCTGCCTCCACCGGCCCAATGCCGCGTTACCAAGGGTCAGACGCCGAGCGCCGGGCATGCTCACCCGCACCAAACCTGCCGTGCCCAACGCCGGCAGCCGTCAGAGCGAACCACAGCAACCTCTACCTGCTGTTTCGCTCGAGCCCGAAGCAACAAGTTGTTTCTCCCCTGGCAAATATGGGAGCAACGAATTGACCCCCACCGAGACAGGGCCTAGAGCAACAAGTTGCTCTCCATCGGTAGAGCCTCTCATCGCCGACAACCATCCCGTATCCCGTATCCCCATCCCAACATGTTACCCAAGAGCTCTATCTCCAACGACAGACGCCAGCTTCACCCGCGACTGCTGCGAGCCGATATAGTTCGCAGCGCCACCGCAGCGACTCGGCGACGTGTCTTGAAGGAGAAAAGAAAGAGAGAAGAAAGGCAGTCCAAGATCTCTATCAAAAAAGCTGATAAAAGAGGAAGGGATGAAGAAACCTTGGCTCGGAGGGATCATCTTCACTGCGTCCAGACATCATCTTTCTCTTTGGCCTTCCCTGCATCCAAGTCCCCTAAGCTTCGTCGCGGGAGTGTTAAAAGATCATTTTGGAATCTGACTCGCTGCTGGGAATTGGCTACGCCTCCGATCGTTTTTGCTGACCTAGGGACTTTGTTGAGGTTCTCAAGGCAGATTGCGTCTAATTTCCAAAGCGTCTTCTTTGTGCACATACCACGGGAGTTCAACACCCTCGCTGATTGCTTGGCCGGCTCCTCTTGACGTGATAACTCGTTGTAATTAGCACTCCGTAGACTAGAGTTGTATTCTAACGGACATTGTTGCCTGAACTGTTTGTGGTGTGTTCGGTCTTTTCCGAGCTAACCACCGTCATTCCCTGTATCACAGCCCTTGACTTAACTAAGCAAAAAAAAAAAAAAAAAAAAAAAGTCCCCTAAGCTTCTTGGCTGTATAAAAAATTGGACGTACATGCCCTATATATAGGGGTATGATGGATATATATATGATCGGGATACGATTTCGTTTAGGATGTGGTTATCCAATTAGGATTTGGAGGAGGGAATCCGATCTCGATTAGATTGCCAGAATTTTGTGGGTGAAAAGGGCTGAGGATGGATTCAAATTCAAGTCCAACAGAATTTATCTCAAAAATAAGATAAATAAATTCTGCTCATTTTTATCCAGTATAAATCATTGGATGTATCTATCTCCCAGCAGATCATTAAAAAAATTCCCGAAGTCCCTAAATCCCAGCCATTGGAGGGACGTCTACAAAAAAAAAAAAAAAAAACAATCAAAGAAAAATCTAGGGATAACAGATAGTTGAAAGAAATCTTGGGACATCATATCGTTGGACGAGCTTGCACTATACTCTCCTCAGTCTCCTTGGAGAATATAGCTTTTGCTCTCGCGCTAACATCCACGTCCAGCTAAAGTTGAAGGACAGAACTTTTGGTTTGCACAATTTATGAGCTGGCATGAAGCTTTGACCTTATTGGGCGCTATAAAGAAATCCTGAAATGACTCAGTACGGACTGCCCCACATGCATGGACTCCATATTATGTGACAAACAACTATTATCAACAAATCAAATTCCCTTCTAACCTTGCGTGTTCAAATCATAACAATTTCACACCCAAGCCTCGAGGGGCATATGTGGACACCAATTTTGACTAAAGTCAAAATTTATGATACAAAGGGTATTTTTATAATTTTGCCCGTCCAAGGATATTTTAGAAATTCAATTCAAAATACACGTCTAGATTCTCTACTACATCCCATCATGACCCCACATAGCTTTGACGACAACCTACAAAAGCTAGAACGATATAAGGACATTTTGATAAGTTTTGCCTTTTAAAAATATGCATGGCTACAGGCAAAAAATTTATAGTCAAGAATAGAGGAAACTCTCCTTTGTCAACCACAAAAGATTGAGAAAATTTCCTCCCATGTTTATCAAGTTCGATCATGTATGCTATTTTTTCCATAAAAATAGTACGCATATTCTTATTCACGGTGGATATTAAATTATTTTAGAGGAAATCTCATCGAGGATTGGTTCTCATCTAATATCAGTCCTTCAATTTAAGGAGCAAAGATGACGTGATATCCTGGTCCTCCTTTCTGCAGGTTCGTCTGTTGCAAACCTGCATAATGAGTATAATCTAAGTTGTAGAATGATATTACTATGCTAGGATTGAAGTTGATTTTGTCATGATGTCAAAGAATGTTCCCTGAAAATCTATTTGTATTTATAGCTATTGGTTTATATTAGTCGCCAATGATGGCTCGACCAACGATCAAGTTATCGAACGGTTTAGATACGGTTATCTAAACCGTTTGATTCATGTAAGACACGGTTTCCCAATATTAGAAGTTGCTGGCCATCAAGTGATCGTATGGTTTCTTTTGGGAGAGAACTGAAGAGAAAACAGTTCTGCGGAGAAGAACTAAGAGAGTGAGATAGACAGAGATTGATCCGAAAGAAACTTAGGCTGTGAATTGACAGTCATCGTTCTTGTAACGAGATCACCTAATTCACATTAGGGCTGTAAACGAACTGAGCTTTAATCGAGCCACTCGGGCTCAAGCTCGATTAAGCTTGGCTTGAGCTCGATTAAGATTGAGCTCGAACCGAGCTCGAACATCATTGGGCTCGGCTCGAAAGCTCGGTTAATTTTTTTATATATAATATAATGTATTATTTTTATTTTTATAGTTTATGGGCTCGATTAGGCTCGAAAGTTCGGCTCGAAAGCCCGATTTTAAGGCTCGCGAGCCGAGCTCGAGCTCGATTTCCCCTATTATGAGCCGAGCTCGAGCTTGACTTTTAAGCTCGATTAAAAGCTCGAGCCGAGCTCAAGCTCGAGCAAGCCAAAGCTCGACTAAGCTCGAGCTCGGCTCGATGACAGCCCTAATTCATGTGAAATAGATCAGAAGATCGTAGGCTAATGAGTAAGTCTTCATCACTAGTGGTGCTTCCAAAAGAAAATTTTAGAAGCAAAGAGTTTTCCTCCAAAATGGATCACACTAACTATGGCTTATGTTACTGGCCCAACGTTCGCCACTATTATAAATGGTAGATTTCACGAAATATTTGCCTCATGCTATGGTCTAAGAGAGGGAGACCCACTATCATCCCTACTCTTTTTGATTGTACGGGAAGTGCTCTCCAGAATCCTAAAGAATCCATCATATGGTCTTATAGGTTTGAGATTCAGAGGCTCAGCATTCTCCCTTTCCCACCTATTCTATGTTGATGATTGCCTGATCTTCTCTAAGGCCTCATGTTTGGAAGCAAGAAGATTGAAGGATACATTGCTCAAATTCAAACTCCTTTCCGGGTTAAAGATGAATGCCTCAAAATCAAGTGTATGGTTCTCTCCAACTGTCCCAGATGATAGGAAGCTCATCATATGTCACATACTTGGGTTAGCAATGGCTGACGGTACCTGGACCTACCTAGGTGCGCCTCTTTGCCCCGGAAGATTAACTACGGCTGATTGTGCACCCCTTCTAGATAAATTGATAAGTCGTGTCCTCTCTTGGCAAGGGCGGCTCATCTCGGACCCAGGAAGATTGGTGCCGTTGAAGTCGATCTTGCAAGCAATACCTACATTCGTAATGGCTACTTCTCATGTTCATCTGAGAATCATAAGGAAAATAGATCGTATATGTAGAGATTTTCTATGGAAAGATCGCAAATCTGGGTTGTGCAATTTGGCGTGGAAGAATGTATGCGTTCCAGAGGAAGGGGGAGGACTAGGAGTCAAAGACCTTTGCTCTTGGTAGATTGCTCTCAAAGCCATAAGGGTAGCTTCTTTCCTTGAGCCAGGAACCAACATATGGAAGGAGATTGCTAAGGCCAAATACCAATGGAGTGAGATTCTACCCACCCGCCGCGACCTTAGATCAGCTTCTATCCATTGGAAGCATATTTGTATTGATGCGGATTCACTGAGAAAAAGATTAGTTTGGGTGCCAGGATTCAATAGTAAGCTCAACGTGATGTATGATGCATAGTTCACAGATATCCCCTTATCCAAATGGCCAACTATGTTCAACGTCTTCAGTGGCTTGGATAATGATGAAGTTGGAAGCATGGTCACCGATGGCTCATGGAATCTAGAAGCATTAACGCCCGCATTCCACCCGCTCCTCATTGAACTCATCATGAAGCAGAGGCAGGGAAGCAGAGACGCCAGTCGCTGGCCATTCAATAGCTCATGAAAGGTATGCTTTGCTTCAACTTACATGGTGCAGAGGCAGGAGGTTATACAACCGAGCAGAGCGGATATGGGTGACCCTTGGTCTAGTGTGTGGAGATCCTCGGCTTGCCCAAGAGTTAAACATTTTCTCTGGTGGGTGGTTCATGGAAAGCTACCAGTTCAAGAATCCCTATGGAGGTTACGCTTGACATCCAAAAAGGAATGCCCAAGATGTCAAGGATAACCTGAAACAGTTGAACATGTCATCTTTGGGTGTCAGTTTATCTTCAAAGTCTTCTTTTTGATTGCGGGCAAGGAGAACCTAGTGCTTCCTTCTTGGAATTATAGAGACTATTACAAAGCATTATTTGAGAATGGATCCAAGAAGACCAAAACCTTTTTAGCTTATGGTATGTGGTTAATTTGGAAGGATCAAAACTCTATTGAGTTCGGAGAGAAGGGAGACTCGACAGAGGCTGTTGCTTGCATGATAATAAGGCAGGTGAAAGAATTCCATGGCCAAGAGGATAAAAGAACATGCGAAGTTGCTATTCAAACCATCTACACCGGAGCTGTTGTGATCCAAACAGATGCATTCGTTGACCCTCTGTCAAAGATCGTAGCCATAGGAGTTGTTGGTTTGACAGATGATGGAAAGGAAAGCATGGGCATGGGCTAAGCCTATAGATACCGGATTCGATCCTTGAAGCGGAGATGGTGGCCATCTTGGAAGCAATGAAAAGGGCAAAGCTCCTTGGTCTCAAAAGGTTAATTATTGAAATAGACTCATTATCGGCGGTCCGAATTTTGAATGGATTGGGTGGTTGGTCTCTTGATTTAGAAGGCATGGCGAAGATCATCTGGTTGCATGTTCTTCTCTTTGATTCTGCATTGTTTCTCTATATTTCCAGAGTCAGTAATGCGAGAGTCGATGGTGTAACTCAAGTTTGTCGTAGGACTGGAAAATGTGTTAGCCTGGACATGTTAACAAGTCCTACCTATATGTTGTATCGAGTCTATAAATTTTAGCCATTTGGCTCAATTTATTAAAAAAAAAATCAACTAAGATTTAGACCAAGTATTTTGAGTTAGGCTTTCTAACTCGACTCAAACGCGGCTGAACTCATCACATCACTTGTAACTCATAAGCAGTGGGTCCGTTTGATATGGGGTTAGAAAAAGTAGGATTAAGGAAGGGGATATGAAAAAATACAGTGATGGTGGTAAATGGAATAGAAATAAAATAATAATAATTACTTTTGATGTTTAGGGTAAGAAAGGGGATAAGGCCCTTACCTTATTTATCCTTTGGTTGGGCTATGTCTAGTCGATTACTGTCGTGGCCATTGACTATACAGTCATTTTCACGGATATTCATGTGCACAATGATTACAACCGGGCTTTTAAGATGGTAGAGCATTTATCCATGGGCCAAACTATTGTTGGTTTGAGAGCGGACAATGCTCTACCGGCCCCACTCGCCGGAGTGGATAAGGGCGAGTCAGGAAAGTTAGGGGACGGATCTTGATCTTGTCCTCGTTTCTTACTTTCTTTGCGAGTGGTGTAGGTGACAAAGGATAGGAGAGGAGAGTGAGATCCCGATCTTGAAAGGTAAATCACTCGATCAACTCTCGGCTCCTGTATGTATCTATGGATCTACTCCTCGACGGCGACGAGGAACGGCTAGGGTTACTCCTGTATGTGTCTTAGGATTTTTTTTTTTTTTTATCGTGGTTTAGATTCCCTCTTGGATTTCATTCATCCAGGTTCTAGAATTTGCTATCGCTCCCCCCCGGCTACTGATAACTAGGGTTTTCTGCCCCACGCATTTTGATCTGTGATTTCGTGTTTCTGCCGTTGGAATGGCTGCCTTCGGCTTCATGAGACCCGACGATTTTAGGAACTCCTGTCTGAATTTACTTAAAGCAGCTTATGTGCAAAGAACCGGCAAAACCTGACCCCAGGTTTGACGATTAGATCTTTGTTTGACTACGTGCTCAATCTAGGTGAAAGTTCTCGAGTTGACGATTTTGATTGACGCGAATACTTGTTTGGAGGATTAACATCAGTTGTTAATGGATGAGATCTCGCCGGGCCGGCCATGGAGTCGAGAGATCCGGGGAGAAAAGGTCTTATGGAGCAAGAGCTCGCCGCCTAGAGAGATAGAGGGAGATGGAGCCGTTGACTGGCGGAAAGATACGGGACTGGGAACTTAGATGCTAATACATTTAGGATAAATATAGAAAACATACGAAAGTATTAGATATATGTATAGATATATATACATGCCTCCTTAAGATAGATCTTGTCCCTTGATCTCAAGATCAACGGCTGAGAGCCCAAATACCTAGTAAATGTAAGATAGATATAGAGAATCTTGGAATAAATGTATAAAAATCTGAATCATGATATTTAAATATGTAAAAGGTAAATTATAGTACATAATTTTAAATATTCGAGCTGGATTGAGGCGATATTGATCGAGCTGACCCCGCTTCATTATCAGCTCTAAAAAGATCGAGCCAACATCAAACGAGCTGTTATCAAGCTCAGGTTTGAGTTGATATCGAGCGATTTTCGAGTTCCGAGCTAGATTTGCACCCCTAGCTACGAGTGAAGTCAATCTATAGTCGCTTCTGGGGGCAAGCTCAGGTTTGAGTTGATATCAGGGATTTTTCGAGTTCCGAGCTAGATTTGCACCCCTAGCTACGAGTGAAGTCAATCTATAGTTGCTTCTGGGGGTGTTTCCATCTTTTCCTTTTATTTTCTTATCGTTCTCCTTATCTTTTTAAACATTCATCTGAAAATAGCTTAGAAGTTCCTTTGCAATCAGTCTGAGAGAAGGCACTTAGCTTCTATAGGAAACAAAATAGGGTGGTTAATATCTATTTCACACCTCTAAGTATGGCACTTCACACCACAATCTTTGAAATGCTATGTTTCACCCTACAATTTAGGGGTCATTTGTTATATGCCCCTCTGTCAAATTCCATACCAAGATGTGAAATGTCGTAATGCTATCGGACTAGACTAAAATGGTTTCTTTAAAATGTCCTGCAAGGTACTTTATTAATTTTCCTTCTTACCATCAACTGCAATATTCGGCATTATCCTGCTTAAACTAACCCTAGGGATATATATGAAATGACCTCTACGATTGTAGCAGAGATTGCAAAAACTTTCTAGGCTGACATATGATAGTAGCCTAATAGAATAATGTAAGCGATTACATAACAACAATAGACTGCATTTTGTTTTATTTGGTAGAATATTGGCGAGAATATTGGCGAGCTGGAAAGATTCCATGGCGTACTTATTAGGTCATAGAAGTTGAATGTTCTTTATTTGGCGGAAAATTAATTGGCGAAGTATTTCTCTTGGCTAGATTGTTGACTTCTTTCAAAGTTTCCACACTTCACTATCCACGATGAGAATTCTGTTATCATCATGCATAGAATTGAAGATTTTTATTATGTCAAATCATTGAAATGTTGGTTCTATTTGTTAAGCGACAATCAAGTTTAGGGTAATTTCGTGAATTTACTATAACAGAAGGTGTTGCATAGGGAGGATGCTTGGTGCTCAAAGCCCTAACAACAGTGTCTTTTATGCAAACTGGCTATTGGCAACTTGATCTCTTTAAGCAACTCGTAAACATCATGTTATGTGGCCTTTGGTCTATACCAAGGTGCAACACTCCTTTGTGCTGTAGAACAATTTTGCTTTATTCGGGGAAGGATTCCCATCATTGCCTTTTAAAGGTGTATGATAAATCGGGGAAACTGTTGACTTTATTTGTTAGAAGGCAATGTTTTTGTGTTCTTTGTTTTTAGTCGCACTAGGTTTGAGCATCTTTCTTTGTCCCAATATAATGAACATTACATAGTTTAATTATGGTTAGGTCACTGGTTGATTGGAAGGGCTCTTTACTGTATTTACGTGGTTAAATCTAGAGCATTTGGAAACAAAAACCTAAAATATGTGATGTCATCTTATAGTTGTTTTATCTTCCCATATTGATCTTCCATTTCTGGTATGGTTTCTTCTGCTATTATGTGAATCTCAGCACTAGTCCTTGGCACAATAATGGAGACTCTTTTCTACCATGTAAATTAGTTATTGTCATTGCTAGTGTTTATTTTCCTGGGAGATGAAGAGGATTGCTTTTGCTACTGCTGTCAGTTTTTGTTATCCAAAGGAAATGAGATTATCTTTTGGCCTGATTCTATAATATCCTCAAATTCGACACTAGTATTGCATGCAATGTTGTTTTCCCTGCCTCTGCCCAAATGAGATTATCTTTTGGCACTGGGTTGTCAGACGATTGATGCTTCTGTTGTTTTGAAGTGAGTTTCAGGAATGCAAGGACTTATTCAAGCTATCCGATCACATGGAAATACTTTGAAAAGTGTTGTTCTGCAGCGTATGTCCATTATGAATCCTGTCATCCCAGCTACTGCTTTTTACAATGTTCGATCAGCTTCTTCTGCTCGGTTGGAAGAGCATGGATTCGAAAGTACCACAATTTCCGACATTTTAGAAGCTAAAGGCAAAACCGCTGATGGTTCCTGGTTGTGGTGTACCACGGATGACACTGTCTATGATGCTGTGAAATCAGTATGTGTTGTTCTTTATTACTTATGTGCTTAGTAGTATTGGGACCTGAATAGTTTGTGGAAGATATGGGCCTCTCTGCTTGATTTAAAGACTTCATCTTATGTCAGCCATGAGTTATGCGATGTTCACTGTTTGATTTCTTGTCAGATGACTCAACACAATGTTGGAGCTTTGGTGGTTGTAAAACCTGGTGAAGAGAAAATAATTGCTGGAATTATTACTGAGAGAGGTGACAATGGGAAGTTTGTGTATTAGTATGCGGATTAATTGTTCATCACATGTGCTCACATTTTCTTATTGCTCTCTGCTCTTTTTTTGTATGACATGGTATAGCTGATCTGTCTGCTTCTTTAGAAAGCACAATATTTCTTGTGCAATGCTTTTTCTTGTTGATTGTTTGAGTCATTGTGCTACCATTAACAGCTTTCACATTCTTAAATAGGATTCGCGTTGTTATGCTATCTTTACTGAATTCCAAACCTGAAACACAAAACCTTAACTCAAAGCCTGTAACCTCAAACCCCTTAACCCCGAACCCTGAAGCCCTAAGCCCTAAACCCTAAGCCCTAAATCCAAAAACCAATGTAATGATTAGGTTTCATATGTAAGGTTTTGGATACCTAACAGATGTATCAGTATCCATTGTGACAAAGAGTGGATCTTGGCATTTTGAAAAGCAAAATTTGATGCGTTGTAGGAATGCAATAATGTGCTAGTGAAGGCGATGTTTTTTCCCCTTTTTTTTGCTTAGCTGAGCCAAAAGGCTGAGATACAAAGACGACCTACATACCATGGTCCAGCCACACACCGTGCCCTGGTATGAAGGCCCTCTTCATTGCTGGGCCTCATGTGCAGTGTGGTCTACCAGGGAGTGGTATGAAAGAAAAAAATCACTCCTACAAAATTGCATGACCGCACCTAAATGCTTCTAAGTTTTAACTGTTGAGGTCACACCTCCATGCCATTTAAGTAATTAACAATGTTCCTTGAGTCTGATTCCACTGGCTCTACTCGTAGCCAAGCTTCGAGCCTCCAAAAGTGCACATTTAGCTGCCTGTAACTTTTAGTTTTGACATGCATGTCATATTGACTTCTGAAGTTCAGTTCCCTGTGCAAGATAGCTATGATTGTTCTGAGGTTTCAATTTCTGGTGTTGTGAGATTTATTTTTATTTGCCCATTAATACAAAGGCAACCATCACTAAGTTAGTCTAGGATTGCTATCACTCCTAGAGTTAATTGTCCAACATTCTTTATGAGAAAGGTGAGCAAATAATTTGATAGTGTAAACAAAAATATGGTGCAGAGATCAGCTTACTATTGTTTGGCAATACCAAACCAAGGTCAGCTATTGGTGGTTTCAGGGACTGTTTCTGATCAGGTGATCTTAGTAAACATAACGATAAGGACATTTATGTACTATCTAAAACATTGATTTATGTGAAAGTTTTACCATTGTCCTGTAAATATGTCTTGCTTTTAATCAAATGCCATTGACATGGATTACAATTAGAGCTGACCATGTGCTCTTTACAAGAAATTTTTTGGAAATTTGGGTGAAAGAATTGAATTCTGCAATAATCTGTGACGGAAGAGTATACAAAATTGTTGATATATTCGCTAACTTTGTGTTTGGTATTATGTCTTCAGATTATCTAAGGAAAATTATCGTGCAGGGAAGATCATCAAAATCGACTAAAGTTGGAGATATCATGACCGAAGAGGTATTGTACTCCCACTTAACTCCCTGTTATTGCCATGCCTAGTTTTGAGGCGTATGGTATCTGTCTTTGCTGCTTTAGTGGCTATAGTATATCGTGGACAGACAAATCTTATGATGGTAAAAGCTGCTTATGTTCAGTGGCACCTAGTATGAAAATTGTTTTATTTTATGGATATACTGTTAATTAACTAACTATTTTCATAAGGGAAAAATGGACATATTTACTTGCTCTCTTTTTTCTGGCCATACTGACAGAATAAGCTGATCACTGTGAGTCCCGATACAAAAGTTCTACGGGCGATGCAACTGATGACAGGTTCATTATGCCTTCAATTTTATGTCATTAGTTCGGCTATGTTCTTTCATGTTTGAAAAGATTTAAGCGTTATCTTGTTTTTGACAGAAAATCGCATCAGGCACATCCCAGTGATTGATGAGAAGGGAATGATGGGCATGGTGTCTATTGGAGATGTTGTTCGAGCAGTCGTGAGTGAGCACCGGGAAGAGCTGAATCGACTCAATGAGTTCATACAGGGTGGTTACTAGAAGTGGCATTTCAAGGAGTAATAAAACTTGATGATGATGATGGCGGGAAAAAAAAAAGAGAGAGAGAAGGAAAATGCTGCTATTGCCATTCAACTTTATACCTCGAGGACCTTCAAAGGGGTATAACAGCTAGAGTGGTTAAGGTTGCTGTACATGGATTCTGCTGTTGTTTTCGTGTGTTGACTTGTCCAACCACCTAATGACTTAAGCGGTGAATAAGGTTGCCAGGTGAGACGCTTATCTAGAAGATAGACTCGTACATGTAGCATGCCTTTCAAATCTGCTGACGGTTATAATGATGGTGCTTTTGGTGTGGCAATTTTTTAGCTGTTCGATGAAGGATGACAGTGCTCGATATGCTTATGTTATTCTGTTTGGATAACATTATTAATTAAGATGGGCTGGGGATGGGCTTTGTCCATGGAAGACAATACTTGAATCACTAGCACTAGAGTTGAACAACTTCACACTCCCACGGTGGATGGCTGCTAGCACTAGGCTATGTCCTCAGGTTAGTTGGTATGTTAGCAGAGAGACACCCGTACGTACTGTCCTTCAGAAGGTGGATGTTACTTTCCTCCAATTTTGTTTTCATTTGGCTTGTGATATGATCTCTGGTCTGGTGCACAAACTCCTGGTTCTATCTCAAATCAATCAGTAGAATCTTAAGTTAATCTCTTTGGCCTTTGATTTAACTATCATTGAAAGACAGAAAAGGAAAAAAAACCTATCATTGTTGTTTATGAGTTTGCCACGAGAGGGAACTTGAAATCAGAAAGTTTTTGGGAGCAACAGCTCCTCTTTGTGCAGTCCACTGGCAGAAAGCAGGGATGTAAACGAATCGAGTTACTCGATCGAGTAACTCGCGAGCAGCTCAAGCTCGATTAAGCTCGAGATTGAGCCACAAGTATGGCTCGTTTCTTAATCATGTTCGAGCTCGAACATCCTTGGGCTCAGCTCGATTTGGTTCAAAAGCTTGATTAAGTTTTCTAAAATAATAAAATTTCTTAATTATGTATATATATAGTGGCTTGGATCGAAAGCTCAGTTTTGAGGCTCTTGAGCTGAGTTTTCTCTATTGCGAGTCAAGCTCGAGCTGAGCTTTGAGTCTTGACTCAAGCCCGAGCCTGAGCCTGATTTAAAGGTCCTGTTTGGCATGGGGATAGTTAATTCGGGATAAGGGGGAATATTTCCGGATTAAGGGAGAATATTCTTTTTATTTCACATTTTATCCTCAAACACTCATAAAAAGTTATCATCATTTCACATACTACTCCTTTCTATTTTTTTCTTAACCCAAGTAATTATTATACTTAACTCAGAATAACTTTTATCCCATAATAACTTTGCCTTTAGAGTTGAGCTAGTTGAGCTCAAGCTCGAGCAAGCCAAATCTCTGGTCTTCTCAGCTTGATTACAGCTCTAGTAGAAAGGAAAGAGTAAGAAGGTGGTCACAAAATAACTAGGCAGTCCACACGCCTTGAGAATTGCCGGGTCACACACGAGCCCCACCCCGATCCCTACCCAGCTTTGCTAGGAGGTCAGCCCGGACATTGGACGTCCTAGGAACAAAACAAAATATAACGGCAGCAAAAGAGGCTGCTAAAGTACAAGTATTTCTAAGGCATGTTACCAAGGATTGAAGCCAAACCAAATTACAGTTCGAGTGTACCCAATAACCATCTTCGAATCAGATTCTATTCAGAGTTTAGGTAACCCATAATCCTGAGCCAAAAGCAAGGCACGACGGATGGCAAGGAGCTCTGTAAATTCTACCTCATCAGCAATAATAGCTTCAGGCAAAAAAAGCCAAATTGGTTATTAAATCCCTTAACAGCCAGTCCAATACCTGGAGCCCCAAAATCCCATAGCCGCATCAACTAAAAATGCCCAAAAATCCCCTTGTGTTTCCAACAGAGCAGAAGGTCCTCCCAAATTACAGCATCTCCAAACTTCATTCACCAGACACTCAATCTTTTTTAAGGTGCCAAGATATCCCTATTAGAAGAGGAAGATTTAGAGAGAATAGCCGGGAAGCGATCCCAGTTCATGAAGGTTTATGGAGGCTCCTTAGAATACTATTAGACAACAATGACTTACTATAGTAGCTGAATTTTGGACTTGTTCCACACTTCGGCTGTCGTGGAATCGATGAGAAAATTCGTCCTGTGAATATTAACAATGAATGTGGAGGGAAAGGAAATAATTGACCAATTGGAGAGCTACAAATGTCACCATCCGAGTGAACAGCTGCTTAGTTTGCAGGAAATGATGGGTATGTTCAAGAAGAACCTGGGCGAAAAGAGGAAACAAATTTGTGTACCCATCTCCCTTTTAATCCTCTCTCTTAAATCGACGGAGTGTACCCATCTCCCTTTTAATCGGCATCCCAACACCGTGCTCCAATATCAACTTGGCGTTCATTGGCTGATCAAGTTGCAGAGGCAATGTCATCATAGGCACTCCCAGTGTCATCCCTTCTATCACAGAGCTCCAGCCACAGTGAGTCAGGAAGCCCCCGGTGCTCGGATGAGCTAAGATCATCCTCTGTGAAGCCCAGCCAGCCACAATCATTCCTGTACACCCCACGATCCTCCTCAAGTGGCCGGGATCCCTCTTCTCTGATCCCTCGGGGAACCTGACTACCCATATAAAATCAAGCTGGCTAAGCTTTAAACCATGGGCCATCTCCTCCATCTCCTCCTCTGTCATGAAATACTCACTGCCGAATCAAGCAAACACGATCGACGATCGATGCTTCGTGTTTAGCCACTCGGTGAAATTGTCAAGCTCGTGCTTCTCCTCCTCTTCCGCTGCTCGCAGAGTGCCTTCCATGGGAGGACCAACAGGTACAATTTCCTTTGTTTCAAGTAGGGACAGGTAGTCTATATATTTCGACTCGATTTCCGTGAATGACCTGATGGCGACGAAGTTAGTTGAGCGGTCGAGGCAACTCAGCAAGCGCTGCCCATCTGAGAGGCCGTTGGCGACCTTGCCAAGCATCTCCTCGAAATAAGAAACCTCCTTCGCGCCGAAACAAATCGTCGAGAATGAAAAGTCCTCTGTCGGCCTTTTGAGAATATGGCAGAGAAAGGAGGCTGCCGCAGCTCCAGGGCAGAGGAATAGGACGGACGGGATGCTCCGGCGACGTGCTGCAGCAGGAGCCCAAGGCTGGAGGAAGTCGTAGATCAGCAAATCAGGTTCCAAGACCTCCAGGATATGCGTTCGAACTTGTTTGGGAATCTTGAGGGTACCGGCGATGCCGGAGGTACGCAAGATAGATACGAGGATGTCGCAGCGGAAGAGATACAATCAAACCACAAAGAAAAGGAAAAAGTGGAGACAAGGATTTACGTGAAAATCTACCAGCAACAACTGGAAGGAAAAAAACCACGGGCAGCAGAGGAAATCTTCACTATGAGAGAGATTACAAAACCCAAACCCTAGTAGAGACAGAGAGATCTCTCTAGAGTTGCCTACTCTCACATGACATCTCTACCACACAAAAGAAACCCTAGAAGCACTCTATTTATAGCCTCCAATAGACACAAATCCGGATTAAATCTGAGCCGTCGGATTTACTTGTCCAAGAGGGAAAGATCGATCCCACTCAAGAGAAGGATCGATCCTTGTATGCACGAGATCGGTGAATTCCAAAATCCCGAGTCGGATGGATCCTACTATGTAGGAGCGATCGATCCGTCCCTAAAAATCTCAGCATTCCGAAGAAGGATCGATCTGTGGATCGATCCAACCTTGATCTTCATAAACAGGTGCCCTCTGTCTCTCTTGTTTACCGAGTAGGATCGATCCCTCTTGGAGAGATGGATCGATCCGCTGATAAATTTCAAGGAGTGATCGATCCTACATGACTAGAAGGATCGATCCGTCTCTTGCTGCCGTCATCTCATGGGAGGAAAAAACAACAGAACGATGGTTCTGCAAGGTTGAAGGCCTCTTTTAGGACGGGCATCAAAGTGGGCGGAAGGTACTTGGTAGTGTGAAGGTGAGGGGGGAGGTCGGGAAGGGTGGGAAGGTCTAACTCTACAAGATGGATGGAAGGGAAGACGTCCTCATCAAGTTGTTCTTTGATGGAAGAAAGGTTTATAGGCGTGGAACAGAAATATACAACCATGTTCGCTGTTGCTGATGCCTGATGAGAGTGTCTTAGCTAGCTCTAGAAAGGGCGATGCATGGCCATGAGCGAGGCATGGTAGCATCAGAACACGAAGGGTAGCGCCCGCAGAGTTCATGGCCGGACAGCGCTAGCTAGTAACTCTATAGTAGATCGATGAGGGCTTGAAACTGTCAAGGGGGACGGGGCTTAATTTAAAAGGCACTCAGTGGAAGCTTAGTTTTTTTTTTTTTTTTTTTTTTTTTGTGTGAGTAGATGAGCCCAAAGACTGCGTAACCAAACAAGAAGAACAGAAAATGAAGAACAAATAGTACGAAAGGGCTCAAAAAGAAGAGCCCAAAGAAGAAGAAGCGAACAAGAAAGACAGAAAAAGAAGCATACACGGAACCTCTCAGAACATGAGAGTAAAAGGATCCACCCTAACCGAGGACGCCAAGACATCCGCAGTGGAAGCTTAGTTAGTAGGCTGGTGGATGACAGGTGTGAGCAGAGCAGATTTCTAGTAGAAGAAGGCCGGTGCGTGCGTTGGCTTGGGAGGTAGGGGTGAGCAAAACCGAACTGAACCCGAAGAACCGAACCGAACCGAATTAGTTCGGTCCATTCGGTTCGGTTTTTTCGGTTTTTCGGTTCGGTTCGGTTCTGGCATGTATGAAAAGTTCGGGTTTCGGTTCGGGTTCGGTTCTTTAAAAAAAATTCGGTTCAGTTCGGGTCAGAACTGAAGTTTTCATACATATATGGTCTAAGCCGGTTGGTCTAACCCGGTCAAGGTGACCCGGTCTAGCCATTTAACCAAGTAAGTAAGTAACCCAAGGCCCAAACAAAAAGCCTGAAGGCTTCAGCCTTCTCAGTTCTCACGATGATGCCCTAACCCCTAAATACACCGCCGCCTCCTCCTCTCCCTCTCTTCCAAGCTCTCCCTCCTCGACCTCGTCGCCGGCCGGCCTCCTTCCTCGTCGCCGGCCGGTCGCCCTCGTTGTCATCCGCCCGTGGCCCGCCCTCTCTTCCAAGCTCTCCCCCTGACGAGAGCCCAACGCCAACGCTGCCGGCCTCCTTCCTCGACCTCGTCTCCGGCCGCTCGCCCTCGTTGTCGTCCACCCGCGGCCCGCCCTAGTCTCCGTCCGCTCGCGCTACCGTCCGCCCTCGTTGTCGTCCGCTCGGGCTCTCCCTCTCTTCGAAGCTCTCTGATGCAGGACCAAGGGCGGACTTGATTGAGTCCGATCCAGAGCAGCTCCCGAAGCGATCCGGACTCACTCGGACACCATCCGTCCGACTGAGACCTTTGGATGGCCATAACTTTTGATCCGACCGTCCGATCGGGGCGTATGACCAGTCGAAACGACCGGCTCGACGAGCCCGTCATTTATCATCGGAGATCTTTGATCTCTCCATGACTGCTCGTCGAATCGCTAAATTCCGTCTCCTTTTGCTCTAAATCTCAGTTTTAGTGAAAACTTTTCTTTTATGGCAGTTTTATCGGTTTCTATTTTTGGCAACTTTTCTATTTTGAGTAGGATTTCTTTTATTATTGAATTCCGGGTTAATACTTGGATTAGGGTTTGAGTTCATGTTTAAGTTGAGTTGGTCTTTCCTTAAACCTATAAAAGAAGGCCTAGGGTTTGTAAAGAGTCAGTTTTTGGTTGAAGAATAAAATAGAGTTTTTTGGTTTCTTCCTCTATAGAAATCTGGTGATCTCTCCCATAGAGAGTTTGGTTGTCTCTCCCATAAAGAGGCCACGTTTACCCTGCGCCACTCTCCCCTTGACGAGAGCCCAACGCCAACGCCGCCGGCCTCCTTCCTCGACCTCGTCGCTGGCCGGTCGCCCTCGTTGTCGTCTGCCCGGGACACCATAACTGCTGTGCTGGTTGGTGCCCTCATCGCCGGTACTCATTGTGTCTATTGTCTATGTTTCTGCCTCTTCTCATCTTTTCTCCGGCGACACAATAACTCCGGCGACACCATAGCTCTCCCCCTCATCCTATCTTTATACTGCGGATTGATCTTTTAATGTTCCAACAGATGGCTCATTAGTTGTTGAATCCAATATTTTTGGTTCTTCATGTTTGCTTATTTCTTTCTCAATTTTACTTCCAGGTTTTCAATCTTTTGGCATGCATAGCAAATGTAATATCAAATATGTGCAGAACTCTTCAATTTGAGAGCTTGAAAGCTAATGATATTGTCATTGTGCATGAGTTGAGAGCCTGAGCAACTTTTTCGGTTCGGTCTTGGAACCGAACTTTTTCGGTTCGGTTCGGTTTTAAATAATTTGAAACCGAAAATTTCGGTTCGGTCCCCATGTAACTTTGGTTCGGTTCGGTTCTTTAAAAACTGGACCGAAAAAAATTCAATTTTTCGGTTCTGGACCGAGAACCAAACCGAGAACCGAATGCTCACCCCTATTGGAAGGGATGTGGATGGGACTCGAAGGTAAGCGTAGACGAGGGCGTGACATCATATATCGTGGTTGTTTCTTATTTTGCCGTTCATCTATCTTCATGTCTTCAACGCATGAAAGCTTACTTCGCATACGTGGAATGGACAGCATGCCACGTGTTGTATCTATTACATGTGTATAAAATGTCATGGATAAAGTTTTGTACGTGGATATGTCGTCTAATCGGTAGTAAGATACCGATTGATTGATCTAACCAATCGGACTAATCAATCAATCAGTATCTCATTACCGATTCGATCATTAGCACATTCAATATCGATTGGTTGATCTAGTCTGTCGGTAGTGTTCTACCGATGGAGATGAACTAATCAACCAATTGGTATTCGAGAGCATGTGTAATGTACATGTTGTGACCTATGTATACAAATCGCGACTCTTATGCTATATACGTGTTCATCGGTGACTTGATCTACTAATGCATTCCCCATCAGCTACCTTTCTCATTTTATTTAAAATATTTTAATATAATACTAATTTTATATTTTACAGCTTTTCTTCTTGGAACCTTCTACAATTATTTCCCTAAATCATTTCCCACATAACTAAAACATTCATTCCCCAATCTTATTATTTATTTCTAGTTTAACTGACATGTAATTGTACTAAGTAAAATATCTCACAGTGTAAACATTATATTTCACTTTAAAATTTGAGATCTAAGTGCAGCTGTTGGAATTTATTATATTGAATATACTATTGAAATACATTATGACGTATATTTGAGATATATTTAAGTTATATCTTATGCTATTCCTTATTTGAAACAGTATGACTAGTGAGATAAATGGAATCCATGCTTTTCATAAAAGGCTCTCTCACATTTTCTTTACGGTAAAAATAAATAAGGGATGTGAATATATAGTGCATCCCCCAGAGCAGTGTAGCACTTCCATAGTTTTAGTGTCCAATTGTAGAAATGATGACCAATATAAAAACTTGTCAGGAACATTAGGCTACTAATGCAAGATTAAGCTAGCCTAGGGGCTTAACTAATGAAAAAATGCATAATAAAGCTATAAATATAATATGGAATCGGATCAGGATTTCGGAACGATTCTTCCTGGCGAAACGGATCAGTAGTAAATGCCCGCTTGTCGCGCCCGTTCGCGTAAAAAGATAGGGGATGCGGGTTTATAGCTTATAGGCTGGCTAGGAGTAGGGGACCCCCGGAGGATCCTCCCGCCCGGACGAAACTGCTCCGTCTTCACCCTGTCCGTCCACAATTGCCTCGTTCTCGTCCTCCCTCCATCCACCCCATCTCTGCCTCAGAACAAGCGAGGCGATCTCTCTCTCTCTCTCTCTCTCTCTCTTCCTCCCCTCCCCCGTCGTTCTGTCGTTCGTAGTACGTTCCGAAAGGTGGTCGATGGCGATCCCAGCGGGATTGATGGTAGTCCCCCTAGGCCTGCTTTTCCTCCTTTCCGGTGTCGTCGTCAACCTCATCCAGGTAACTTGCCTGCGTGCAGAGTGGCCTGTCATCTCTGATTTCTGTTCTTTATTCGTTCATTCTCGGATGCCTTCTCCTCCTTCGGTCTCCGTGGCCTATTTCAGTATTGCTACTTCTGCTTTGACTTCGACCGGTGCTCAAACAGATCGCTTATTCTTGAGCTCGGGGTTCCGTGTGAGCCGGACCAACCACTAGTCGACTTTTGATCGCAATTTAAATGAGCCATTACCCTTAGCTTCCAACGGGGGGCTTTTTGTCTGTTTGCATGCAGACATGCAGTGCCACTTTATTATTCATGATCTCGATCGGTTCTCTAATTTGTTCTTATTTTTCCTTCTTAATATCAATGTTCTTAACTTTTCCCTGCTGCAGGCTGTTCTTTTCTTTCTTATACGCCCTTTTTCGAAGAGTCTCTATAGGCGGATCAACAAAGGTGTCGCGGAATTGTTGTGGCTCCAGCTTATTTGGCTTTTTGATTGGTGGGCAGCTATTAAGGTACTCTTCTTGATAGAGTAGCAGAATAACACCAACAATGTCGTTTAGGTTACTGCAGTAAGTGCATTGGTGAGAAGTACTTTAAAATCTCCTTGATGGAAAGCGTATAGGAGAAGGAAGATAGATTTATTTTCTAGACATAATTGAGAAGTCAAATACCCAGTAAGCTGCTAGTGCAACGGCAAGTGCATAGTCTTCTAATACTTGCTTACTGTTTATGCACATCTCAGCTCCTGAATCAGCCCTCCCTGTTTGATTTACAACATAGTTGCTGATACCATATGTTTTAACCCTATCTGCATCATGTTTTATCTTTCTGTAATTGAAGATTAGCCACACCATTTGTTTTAATTCTCTGTTCCATTGAATTTTTAGTATATATGGTCAAGAAAATAATATGTAAAGACTTCATTATATACTTTTGTAATGCAGGTTCAGTTATATGTAGACTCAGAAACTTTTCAATCAATGGGTATGGCCTGAATTCTTTTACTATTAAACTTGAGCATTATAATGTACAATGAAGTGAGCACTTTTGTACAATATGTACAACATAAGCAAATCTATCTTTTATTGCAAATGGTGTTGGTGAGTTTCAGGCAAAGAGCATGCACTAGTCATCTCTAATCATAGAAGTGACATTGATTGGCTCGTTGGTTTCGTTTTGGCTCAGGTATATCTTTGATTATGTTAATTGAATCCACCTAGTCATGGAAGATTATGCTTTGAAGAATATGAATTAGCTTCTGATGTAGAATGATGGTTACTTATCTTTTAAAGTTTTATTTATTTTCCTGATGATTCATATTTATAAACACAGCGCTCAGGTTGCCTTGGCAGTGCATTAGCAGTCATGAAGAAATCATCAAAATTGCTTCCGGTAAGCTAGCTGTACTTAGTATTGTATTTTGGTTTTGTTTCTTGTAATGGCATCCCTGTGACTCTGGCTGATAAATCAATGTGATGATATTGCATGCACTATTAATTCAAACTCTCATTGTCTTCTTTAGTAGATATCTAGTTAGTCAACTATGGGGAATAAGATTTTTTGATGTGACGCTGCTTTATCTTCCGACAGTTGCTATTTATTTTGTTATGTCATTAAATCAAGGTGGATATGATGGTCCTAGAACTTGATGCCATTGCTTAACTCTAAATGGACCTTCAGATTGTGAAAGGAAGTGCTAAACTACAAAATCGGTGTGAACTCATTGATAAAATTATATAATGAAAGGAAACTTAATAATTGCTGATAAATATAGACATGTAAGAGGTACAAGGCCAATTTCTGAACTTCCCTTTATGATTGCCCATGGAGTGAGGATTTTACTTGTCAAGATAACTGTTATACATGTGAACGGCTCTAATGTTGTTGAGCATCGAGTGTTTATCATCATTGTGTCTAACATTATGCTTACATCTTTTATAGGTGCAGCTATTATATTACCTTGTAATCAGAGACATTAGGCTTCATGTCTTCATCTGCTTCTTTCTTTATGTATAAAGTCAAAATTTGTACAGGTTATTGGATGGTCAATGTGGTTTTCTGAATATCTCTTTCTGGAAAGAAGCTGGGCGAAGGATGAAGACACACTGCAAGTATGTTGGTTATGCTGAATGAAATCTCATAGGACTTGGTTTTCTTAATCTCATGAGAAGATTTTATTCAGTCAGGTCTACAACAGCTGAAAGACTTTCCTCTGCCATTTTGGCTAGCTCTTTTAGTGGAGGGAACTCGCTTCACACAAGCCAAGTTGTTAGCAGCTCAAGAATATGCAAATATACAGGGGTTGCCTGTCCCCAGAAACGTTCTAATTCCTCGTACAAAGGTCGAACTTTTTGGCTCCTATTACTGTTCTCAAAGTTATGATTTTTTCCTATGTTTTTAGGGTTATAGAAAAACTTGGCTTCCTTCAGCCCTTTCTTTGGGAATATTAGCGAGAAGGAACTTTTATGTAAATTATATGCAAAATTCAAAGTTGAAGAAAAAGGGTCAAGCTTAAATACGAAATTTTACAAGACTGGAGTAACCTTTGACGATTAAGATTTAAATCAGTATATAAATTAATAGCAACGGTGAAGTTATTGTCATAGTAAGATCAATTTTGGTACATCACGGCTATTATACTATGCCATCACGAGAATGGTAATGGAATTAGATCTGAGAGTATTAGATGGAGAAATGTTTTGTGCATATTACATGCTTGTCAAAGAGACTCAAAGTTAGTGCTTTTTGAAAGCAGAACAAAAAACATACTTCTGGCAATATAGAATTTCGGGTGACTTGATGGTGAAACTAGGGGCTATAATTTGGAGCATAATATAGATTTAAGAGCTGAACCAAGACCAGCTTGTGAAGAACCTATTCGAATAGTTTGGCTGTATCCAGTGCTTATTTGCCTATCCTCTGGTAAAAGGAGCTTATTAGATTGTGTGGAAGAGGAAAGAAAAATGAGAGGAAGACAAAAATAGAATGATGGAAGTTGTAAAGAAGGATCATTACCGAATTGAAGTGGCAACAAGTGCAACATTGGAACTAAATTTGTGAGCTGAGGCAAATTTGTGACCTCTTGTGTAGTTTGAATTCTGCTCAGAAATTCATCCTAGTGATATCCGATAAGATAATTATTTGAAGTTGCATGTTTTTTTGGCTCAGGATACCGCACAAAAGTCGATTTTCCTTAACAGGATTGAATTGATGTCACAATTCTTTTCTTATCACTTAAGTATGTAGTTAGACTTTTAACTCTTGGTATAAAAAGGACTTCGGCAATTTAATAACTATCTACAAATTTGCACACAATGATACAATCCTCGTCACATACGAATTATCAAAGTTTACTCTGGTGCATGTATGAGACATTGCAGGAGAATCATGTTCTTACAGAATTCTAGAATTTTATCTCAGACATTATTTTCGTTAACCATCATATGACTATATATGAAAAGCTTTCTGTTGGCTTCAGGGTTTTGTCTCTGCTGTAAACAATCTGCGGCCATTTGTCCCAGCCATATACGACATGACCATAGCCATTCCTAAAGATGAACCATTGCCTACAATGCTTAGAATTTTTGGCGGGCAATCTTCAGTGGTAAGACTAAACCAGTTGAAAAGTTATCATTACTGAAGTGTATACCAAATTTCATACCTTCTTCTGATATTCCGTTCAAACAAGTTGCATTCGATTTATTGATTAGATTTTACAAGCCCTGCTAGAGTTGTGGACTGGCTTCAATTGGAGAGAGGAGTCCCCATGGGTAGAAGTAAGGAGAGTGGATGAGGGAGATGTTTGGATAAGGTTTAGTTGTCAATGGCGTCGAAACTTGAAAGTGAGAGACTAAACAACGAATAGAGTTGCTACATTTGTCTATCCTTTGTTAGCGAATTGCAGAATTTCAGTTTTCAGGTTTTGGCTTAGAGTCCATATTAGGAGGAAGAATCAGTTGGCTATAATGGAAGTTAACCCTCTGCCCTCTTGTCTAGATTCAGTCCTTGTGAGAGCTATTCTTCCATGTAATCAATCTGCATTTCGTAACTACAGCCAATGTACATATCGAACAATCAAGGATTCAGCCACCATGGCTGCTAGATAACTTTGGTGAGAGATTGAATGTGCTGGAGAAGCCAGGGCTGTGGTTTTGACAAGCTTGTGGCCTGTTTGCATGAGCTCTTATTCTGGGTGAGCTCTAAACCAAAGAAGTTTCTGTTTTAGTTTTTCTTCCCAAAACTCTAGCCCCTAGCTTTGGGGCAATCTGATCATGGATATCTAGGACCGGGCACTGTCCCTTAGCCCAAGCATTAAGTCCAAACCTGGACAATCACAGTTTTCCAATAAGTAACTCTTGCTTTCTACTGGTTAAGAACAATTCATGGTATGTGATTAGCGATGATTTTGCAATGTTCTAGAAAAATTGATGATGTAGAAATCACATATCAGATGATTTGAAGCTGACTTGCTTGGAGATTCTGCTTTTCTCTAGGTTTAAGTTGCTATGCATGTGTTCTTCTTTAGGATGCACTAGTGTTATGTGTCACTAAAAAAGCCCTAGCTTTTACCATCATGCTCATCCTCCATGTCAGTATCCTACTTAAACTAAAGAAAAGTTTTTTTTGCTTTCGACAAAGAAGACGATGGAACATTTCGATTATTAGCAATAGATTCCAGTATACACTGATAACAGAAAAGTAAACACGTAATGACTCAGGTGAGTAGTTTGTTCAGCTACATTTATTCTACCTTTCGCGATGATTGGCTGCAGTACACAGTCCAAATAATGTAACCTTTCATGTCTACTTTGCTTTTTCATGAAGATCCAAAGTTTTCACTTAAACAGGTGCATGTCCACGTCAAAAGGCATGTGATGTTTGAATTGCCTCTAACAGATGATGCAGTGGCACAGTGGTGTAAGGACATATTTATGAAAAAGGTATTGATAGCAACCTGGTTTCTTGTGCTGAGTTTCATTTGTGAAATCACAGTTTAAATTCTATGACCAATTTGAAGACCTTTCAGTTCCCTTTATTAATAATAGCATTACTGCCCTCTACCTTTGCACTTGCAGGGAAGAAACATGAATTTCAATTTTTTTCTTACTGCTTTTCTTCCCATTTTTTCGCAACAGGATATTTTACTAGAAAAGCATCTGGCTGAGGGCACTTTCGGTGATGACTGCTATATCCAAATGGATCGGCCCATAAAGTCCTTGCTGGTAACGTATTCCTCTTATCATCGGATAAAAACAATCTATATATAGAAAATAAATAAAGGCCAACGTGCAGGAGAAAGAAAATGATTGTTTGTACAGAGTGTCATAATCAAATTCTGAAGCCTATAAGCTACATAACTTCGATTGCTTTTCTGAATCACCTATGATAATTTGGTACAACCGGACTTTCACTTAGATTAACGCAAAAGCAATAAGAAAGTTGCTTTAGATGGAAATTCAGAGCCTATAGTCCGAAGAAAGAAAAAGTCATGCAGTTGGACTGTGTGCTAAATGCTCGTCTTAACTTGAAATATAATGTTCCTTTGATCATTGGGTCTTGTTGGCCGAGTAAAAAACCACAAGAATTCAGAATTTTTCCCAACTTGTGTTCATTCTTTTGGAAACAGGTTGTCATATCTTGGTTGTGCGTATTATCGTATGCTGTTTTCAGATTCTTCAAATGGTCCTCTCTCTTGTCAACATGGGAAGGAGTAGTCGCTCTGTTGCTGGGATTAACGGTGGTCACCGCTGTGATGCAGATATTTATCCTATTTTCTCAGTCTGAGCGATCTACTCCGCCCAAGCTAGCATCGACCAGGACAGAAAAAGAGTACGAGGATCGATTTAGCCCTTCTTTTATGGAAAGACCTTTCCATTAGTTGCGTTGCACTTCTTTGATCATACTGTTTGTTCAATTACACAATCCATTTGACATGTAGGAAACTGCGGAATGCGCTGACAACCCCTCTTTTATCTGTTCTTTCCGTCTAAAGCGTGGAGACAGAGCTGTTTACCGTTCGAAATGGTCAGTTCATCATATTTCTTGCCTGCAGCTCTCTTTTTCTACTTATTACTGTTTTCATTGTGTGTAGCCTGGGCAGTTCAGATGTTCATCTAACTCGGAGAACCATCTACTTGGTGAAGCTCGTTTAAAATTTGAGCACGGCGGCAGTCGCTTTTCCTCGGGCGTTGCGTCATCCTGTGGTGCTCCGGGACGAAGAAGATGATTTTTATTTTTAACTTTTAGTTTTTTTTTATCTTCAGTTAAGCCCCTAGGCTAATACTTGACATTGTTACGTATTCACCTTACCGTCCAATCAGCCTCAGTGATATGGTTCTCAGCACACCTGGAAATGATGAAAATTCTTATTCTGAGGCAAGCATTCTCAAAATCAGGGTCGGGTCGGGTTGGTTCGGATTGGGTCCATTCAGAATTAATAACAAAAAATCATGTCTAAGCCAGACCAGGCACGGGCCCCTATTTATAACCAAGACTGCCCACTTTATAGAATGTAAGAACAAAAATAGGCTACAGGTCTGGCCGGACCGACCGGGATCACTGCAAGGTGAATCCAAGCTTGGTCCAAGTTAAAATTCCGGCTCATACTTTGATCAAGACCAGTCCATGGGGTAAGATTAGTGATTTGTCAAATGGTCTCTTACTAGAGACCAATTTGTCATTTAGTCCCCTATACAAGTTCTTTAGCCTTTTAGTACCACTGCAGAGGAATAAAGACAAAACTACCCCTACCTATTATCTTCTATATACACCCTACTAACCCCCCGCGACGTGAGCCAGCCCATAGGCGGTCTGAGACTCTGAAATGAGAATTTCGCATCGCGCACTGTTAGGGATGGCAATGAGACGCGTACATGGGGCAACTAGTTTGACCTAACTAGTTCGAGGCACTCCAATATAAGAGGTTATGGTTATAAGTGAAACTTTTGTTGTCATACGTGGCGGGAGAATGTCGTAGGTGAAGCCTATGTGGCGCTTATGTGGCATGATAATCCTAAGTTGAGGGAATGGAATTATTGGGTGGTTATTGGGGTGAGGTTGCTGGTTATCCTGACATAGGGCATAACTAGTATGATATATTATAAGATACTTATTTCAATTAATTGTTGCCATATATATATAAGGCATAGAGTATAATGGCATGTATGATTTATGTGCATATGTATTTTATGTGGCACTTAGGTAGGAAGTAATATGTTGATTGTTAATATATGATGCAAGGAGATTAAAGATATGCATGTGGAGGTTTTAAGAAGTTAACGTCTATCGGGAAAACTTATATGTCTTTTTATACTAAGTTAGGAAACTTTAACTATTTGGTTTTTATCTCTTATTGTGTTGCTTTTACTCTATGATTTAAATTTAAATTTGTGTTGAATTTAGTTTATATTACAGTTAGTTGCATGAATAGAATATAAGAAATCAACAATTTTTTCTACATGATCATATCCTAATATAAAACGAATTGTGTTTTGTGTTTTTAAGTCTAATTTTTAACTATTAATACATATTTAAAAAAATTAAAAAAAAATTGTAATGAAGTGAGATGGGGCGGGGCGAGGTGGGGTGGAGAAGTATTGTGATATTTATAAATGAGATGGAGATTGGGCAAGAAAACTACCCCCCAACGGGTGCGACTTTGGGTCAAGTTTTCTCCTAAAGGGTGGGGTTGGGTTGAGAAAAACCCTCCTCATTGTCATTCCTATGCACGACGGTTTAAAATAGATGTAACACAATATTGGTTTTGGTTATTTATATATACCCCTGAAAATGTTTGATTTTGCATATATCATCATCTTAAAAAATCGAATTTACATCAGGATCCCTGAAAATCTTGATTATTGTCATATGGCCCGTTTAGTTATTAAGAGTGAAAAAGTGGGTGTATTGTGAGAATTTAAAATGGAAGATGTGGATGAAGGTGAAACTAAGAATTTGTTCATGGTTAATGGTGACGAAAATCTCGGAAATCGACTTATAGAGAAAGAAAATCGACCAAATCAAAATAAATCGAACGAATAATGTGGAGATAGCTCATCGGAGAGGAAATTTGATATGTTCCCGATTTTAAGCTTTAAACTCCAACGGTCATCTAGGTCGTCGGAGGCAGAAGGGATATATGTAATAAAGAATATGAATAGTTAAGTAATTTCAAAAGCAACCGTTAGTATCAAACTGAGTACCTTCAGCCCGTTTCTCGAATATTTCACTAATCAAGGTTTTTAGGATTTTTTATATAAATTCGATTTTTTCAGACGATATATCTAAAATCAAGCTTTTTATAGGGATATATGTAAATCACCCATTGGCATACAGTATAAAACCATGGCATGGGCTTCGTGCACGTGACCACCGACCAAGTTGGAGAATGGAGAGTGCGGCGCTCCTGATTCGTATTCATTGCTGGCCACGAGAAAAATGGACAAAGAAGCGAATATTCTCCTAACGGATTGGATTTTCCGGAAAGGCCCTCCTCCTGTTTTGCGTTGTATGCAGTTGGCTCCGGTGCCGGTTCCAGTTCCATTCGCCTGCTGTGGCTGTGGCTGTGGCTCTGCTCGCGAAGGATCTATTTGATACACGTGGACCGTGTAGGGTGGGTGTTTAAGGCGGAGAGCGGCCTGCAAGAAGAGGACCGACCGCTCCCTCGATCGTTCTCTTCGTCGAGATTATTAACAATCGCGACATCATCCATGGCAATGGGGGGCGACAAAGGTGCGGCTTCCGTTTTATGTTGCTATTCTCATGCTCATCTTGATATCGTTAGGAATTTCCCTCATGATAATGACGATTTACACCGATCAGATTCGCTCGCGGCGTTGCTGGCAGTGGCGATCGAGGCGGCGAAGAGCGCCGGAGACGTCCGTCCTAACCCTAACATTCCATCTCTCTTTTCTCTTTCTTTCATATTTGTTCCTTATATTATTTTTCTCATCCTCATTGCCGTGGCCATCATCATCTTCTTTATATATTTGTTTTTCGTTTTCTTTCGTCGATAAAAATATCAGATTATTCGCAGAGGATTTCACCAGAAGAAGCACGTGGAGCACAAAGGCCAGGTGCCCTTCGTACCGCCTCTCTCATTCTTGAATTTCTTTTCCTTCTTTGGAGAGTGGCAGCCTTTTCTGAATTCAGGGTGCCTCCCCCATAGGCTGCTTATCGCAATTTGTGGGTCTTGATTCTGTTGATGTTCCAAGAATCCGAGTTGGTAGTATGGATTCTTTGGGTTTGTATGTGGTCTTGCATTTGTTTTGTGAATTTTCATGCTTGAAGTCTCCCGCTGTTATGCGCCTATTGGTTTTGATGCCACGTATCTTGCTTAGTTTCACCAATTTTAAGATGGTAGTGATCCTGGAGTGGTTGGGGTTGTTGGGGTGTAGGTAGATTTGGTGACAGAAACGGATACAGCATGCGAAGACCTCATATATAATCACCTCAAGAAGCATTACCCCGATCATAAGGTGAATAATATCTTTGGGAAAGCTTATGTAAGACATCCGAATGGTATTACAATATGACATTGATGGCTTTTGGTCAATTTTTGTTGATCTTTCCCGTAGTTTATCGGGGAAGAGACATCTGCCACATCTGGTACTGCAGAGCTAACTGACGATCCCACTTGGATAGTCGATCCCCTCGACGGCACCACTAACTTTGTTCATGGGTAAGATAGATGTTCCTTCAACAATGTTATAACCACCATTTTCTGTGTTATGTCATTTGACTTACTTGTTTGCAGGTTTCCGTTTGTTTGTGTGTCTATTGGCCTCACAATCGGAAAGATTCCTACAATCGGTGTTGTATACAATCCTATTATTGATGAGGTGAGGATGCATTTTGTAGGTTCTTTCCTGCTTTCTAATTTGTACCGCTAGTTTTGTCTGGAAGCCAAATGGCCATTTTTGTATTGGAAACTCTCAGCACATTTAGGTTAAGAGCAGAATTTTCAGCACTTGTAAGGGCTTGATCTTCATGGGTTATAGCTTCCATTTGGTTTTTGAGCTATTTTTGAAAATCTTATGAGAAGGTCTTTGGGCTATTGTGTCTTAAAACCTTTTCTAAAGTAGTGGATGCACGGTTAAATTCTTAATGTGGAGTAAAAAATTTCCTAGTATTTGGGTTAGGAATTGAGTTACCAATGCTTGTAAGGGTTCTATCTTCATGGATGCTGGACTCCAGTTGGTCTTTGGGCTATCATATTTTAGTATTTTTGCTCCCTCCGAATATGTTGCCTCTGGTGTTGATCGAGATCTTGAACAGAAAACTACACTTTGCAGTCCCTTAAGCCGTGATGACAAAAGTGGGATACTCTCAATCTGAATATTTGTAAAGAGAATTAAGCTTGAACTGAGAAGGAACAGTCTGCTGTGCTCATGTTCAGGAGCATTCGAGTGTAAAAACCTCTGATTTATGGTAATGTCCCTTTGCTTCCAGCTTTTCTATAGTCTAGGTTTTTTTAGTTGTCCCTTTACTGTTTCCTGTATGAATAGAAGTCTTGAAGACTAAATGGTTCTAGAGCTCCTGAGAGTTTTTGCTGGGACAATGACAAGGCGCAAATCATGCTGCTATCTTAATTTTGATGTGAAAATTGTTTTCACGTCACCATCTATTCGTGTTATCCTTTATTCTGGTCAACTTTTATCATGCTAGGAGAAGCTGATGATGTGAGGACTTATGTTAATGGTGAATATAGGAGTTCCAGCTCTCTATTTCTGAAATCTATCTGGCCAACTTCCCTATTTGAAGTTCACAAGCCTGTTCCATGCTCGATTTAGGATTATATTGATTGCATAAGCGATGCACAGTATCGTGAAAGTCTTCTAGAAATTACATTTATCTCTTTTGATTTGAACAAGGACACATTATGGCGTAGGTTTTAGCTTTTGTTTTTGCGATTCTAGTTCCAGATTCTATGTTGGCTGATTGTTCACATGACGCCTAGAACCGTTGCATATGAGCTTGTCATGCATCTTTTTTTATCAATGAATTTTGTTTTTAAGTAATGAAAGTTTTAGTACAAAGATAGTTGTGCCATTAATCCCTAGAACACAGCAAAATGTTCCATACATGGGGTTTTAACATGAAGTACACACGCCTTGTTTCATAATTGTGAAACTGTTATTAAGTCCATAGGCACTTCAGTTACTTTCAGGGTCACCTATGCCATTAATCCCAAGATCACAGCCAATTGTTCCGTGCATGGCAGGTGAAAAGTTCTAACATGAGGTACATGCACCTTTTTACATACCTGTGAAATGTAATCTGTCCATAGGAACATTAGTTAGTTACATGTACTGAGTCGAGATTTCTTTTCTGTGTTCCTTGGAATGCTATTGTTTGTCTATAAATTCACTTTTGTGGAAGTTTATTCGTCCTTAATTTTTATGCATGGCATTATGCTTTCTAAAGATTACAACTTCCAGCTGCAAGTATTGCTTTATTTATCTGTGTCGTGAGAAGGAGATTGTGTTTTCATGAGATATTTCTTTTCCAGCTATTTTCTGGAATTCGAGGACAAGGTGCTTTCCTCAATGGCAATCCTATAAGTGGTAATTTTGCTGAGCTGATACAGAATGGTCAATCCGATTATGTTATCTATTGATTTTCAGCTACTTAATCATATGTACAGTTGTTGTGGGTCGGGGGGGGGAGAAGATAACCTTCACTCTCTTGTACTTGACATTAACAACTTTTGTATTGAATCTCATATAGCTTCCAGTCAAACTGAACTGATCAAGTCTCTCCTTGCGACTGAGGTATGACAATCATCCATGTGATAATTCTTTTGATAATTTATTCTTGGTGGTCAAATTTCCTTTTTTTTCTTATTTTTTCCATTACACACATAAAGCTATAAGTGTGTCGTGAATAATTAAGCCTGCTAAGTTTAGACTTTTGGGCTCTAGTACTTTAAATTGACTGTGGAGGCCTACTAAGCCAATATAAAAGACTTCCTCCTTTGGTTTATGTTGTTTCATGTATCCTTACAATATAAGTAAATGATAGTTGCAAAAATATTTTGGGGGTTGTAGGAATGAATATAAGAGTGCTGCCTACTTATAGACCTTCTAGAGTACGCTGTTATATCAGAGAGTGGATTCCTAGAGGTAATGATAAAATTCAATGCAATCGATCTCCTTGTAAGGCTCTTCCAAGTTTAGGTTCAGTTTGTCTGGAGACTATTTATCTTTTAGGAGATTAGGACACTGACAACATATCTTGCTTTTATTAAGGAGCTTCATATATCTTTCATAAGCACAAAATGTAAAAAGTAATATCGTCGTTCTGTTATTTGGGTCCTAATTTGGGTGGAAGGCAAAGGTTCTGTCCTGATATTGAGGACAGGTTGCAAGCTCCATTTGCTGTGTAATGGTTTTTGAGATGAGCAGTGACTGCTTCCGGATGAGATTTCTGCATCTTACTGTGGGAGGAGAATGCTGAGAGAACTATTCATGTGATATGGAACCTCTTTTCCAGCCTGTTATAGCAGAGACACATATTTGGCTGTCTATTGGGAAGTACAAAATCTTGGCAACTTTGTCCTGTTCCTCTGCCCAATTGGACGTGTAGGGGAGAACTGGGAACAATTTGTAAGGTAGGAAGACGCTATGTTTCTTTTGTTGACCAGGGTTCATGGGGTTGTTGTCATATGGCCTAAAACCTCGAGGCTTTGAAGCTAATTTCCTAGACAGCTGTATGTGGAATGAGGTGAATCCCTTTTTCTTACCCTTCTAGGAAACACTTCTTTTTGCCAAACGCACATCAATAGTTGGGTTTTGTCCTTCATAAGTTTGACATGCTGCTCTCTCACTGCAACAAAGTAGCATCTCATACATCGCATATCTAGGCATAGTGTTGTTCGAATAGTTTCTGGGACTTTTTCCTATTTCTCTGCTTGTATACTTTTTAAAGAATTATGGCACCTTCATATCTTCTTTTGTGGTGAATTGTGTATCAATATTGCAAAATACATATGTTCTAAAGTTAATCTCTCTCTAGTAGCAAAATATAATGCTCTATTTTGATATTCGTTTCTCTACCATATGTTGCGACGAGATTTAGCAATTGCTGATAATGGATGCAAGTATGCTGAACAAAGTGGAAGATTTGACTGACGTTACCAGCATTTGGGCAGGTTGGGACGAAGCGTGATAAATATACTATAGATGTTACAACTAAGAGAATTAACACTTTACTCTTCAAGGTAATTTGCAAGGAGATCATACAACTGTGAGTTCGATGTATGAGAAGCTGACTCCATTTATTTGCGGCTTGCAGGTGAGGTCTCTTAGAATGGGTGGTTCATGTGCTTTGAATCTTTGCGGTGTTGCATGTGGAAGGCTGGATGTTTTCTATGAGCTCGGATTTGGTGGTCCTTGGTATGATTGTGCAAGATGATAAACTTTATGTTTTCATGTGATCCTAGTTCATTAAACTAGCTGTTGATTCCCAGTAATATGCTGCTTGCAGGGATGTCGCAGGTGCTGCAGTGATTGTTCAAGAAGCTGGAGGTCTTGTTTTTGATCCGTAAGATTCTTAGAAAACTAAAAAACGGACATATGAATGATCCATGAGCTTTTAGTTGCAATCGTCTTATTTTTGGCTGTCTGTTGTTTGGATTAGATATGGAGGAGAGTTTGACATTATGTCTCGGAGAGTGGCGGCCTCGAATAGCCATCTGAAGGATATCTTTGTCCAGGCGTTGGGGGAAGCCGAAGCCGAGGGAAGCCAACTGTCGTGAAGATGAGAGCATTCGCATCTGGAAGGGAGTTTTATTTCTTCCACCTACGAAGTATGCGTGTTAGAGCTGGATATGATCAGCTGCCCATTGCTTTGATGCAAAACCATTCTGTTAGCGGGTAGATGTTATTACTGTACAACTTCTTGCTCATAAGACGGTGATGGGCCGCCTAAACTTCACAAAAACCTTTTTTAAGAATAAGAAGTGAGTTGAAAGGTGCTAAATATACTAATATGTTCTTACCATTTGAAGAGTAATAAGACAGGAGATAGACTGGCGTGAATGGCCATGGTGTTGGTGGCGGCAGTGGCCGACGTTGACGAGCGGTTGGCACCCGTTTGATAAGCGCGCAGAGTTGACGACATGGGTCGGTTAGTTTCTGGCAACGCCAAGGAATCCACCGGTTCGAACCATTGGAGTGCTTCACTCAATCGGTTCTGCTCCGGCAGGCGTCTAGGGTTCATTGGTTTCAAAGATGTCAATGTGACTTGTCGAGGTTTAGTACATTGGGTCTTGAAGAATCAAATCAATAGTATTTTGGTGCAATGGGCTCGAAACAAGCGAGGGCATTGCAACCCGCGGAGAGTAAAGTAGGTGCTCGAATTGAATCTGATGCTCATGCTGATGCTCCGCTCCCTCCCTCCTATGCCATGCCAGGCCAGTTCACTTCCATCACATGATCACATCTGTAGTTGTAAAATAGGAATCAAGCAAGGGCGTGCAACCCGCGGAGAGGAGAGGAGAGGAGAGGAGAGAGAGGGAGGGAGATGGGGCTGTCGTCCATTTTGTTGGCTAACCACCCTCATCACTCTTCATGGGCGGTATCCGGCGGTACGGACTCCGATAGAAGCATGACGAAGAGAATCTGCCGTGGGAACGGCTGGATGCAGAGGTCAACCGCGAGAATTTCGAATAAGCTCAGCCTTGTTATGTGCCTGCCGGATGATGGTGATGGCTCGGCCGTCGATTTCTCCGAAAGAAGAGTAGAAAGAAAAAGAAGCAGCCCCATCGAGGTTGCTACCTAAACTCTTCCTTCACTACACGCTGTTCCTTCTCCCGTTTATTCTCTCTCTCTCTCTTTGCCTGTTTCTTGGGAATTCGGTGGTTGCATTTCCCATAGGTCTGGCCCTTTGGACTTTATTTCCCTTTATTAGTCAACAATGGGAATCAGCAGAGATGGCAATTCAGGATGAGTTTGTTATCGGGGTCAGACACAAATGACTGAGATTGTTCGAGTTCTTGTGATTTTTATGCTGGCTTAGGGGGAGAAATTCTAGAAACACGGAGAAGATGAAGATAAGGGATATAAGGACTTGCTTGATCTACTTAATCTTAATCATCGCCGCACGTTCCCTCTCTTTCCGGAGCCAGCCATATACGTGGAAGATGGAGGGCATACATACGAAATTAGGAAGTTCTATTACATTCCGACATTAACTGATTTCTGGGTAATCAACAACTCGGATGTCTTCTAAGCTTTGGTTCTTTTGCTCATGTCGATTCCTTCCGCATTTCTTTCATTTGCTTATTGAGAGATGAGCATGATGAACTTGATAAGTTTAAGTTAGGTTAAAAAGAACTATATTTGGAAGCATCTATGCTTACTGATGGGACAGCTTCTCTCTCTTCTTTTTGTTGTTTTGGGCCTAAGGTGAAGAAAGAGCTCCAGAAATGCTATGAACTCGTGCACAAGCTTGGGAGAGGAGTCATTTATTTGGGTTCTTCGAGAATGAATATAGGCCATCCACATTACTTGCAAGCAGTGGAATTGGGAAGAGAGGCATGTGACTTTTACTCTACTGTTTATATTAAAATTTTCACTCTATGAAATGCAAAATTTGATCATGTATCTATGAGTTACTCTTTGCGGTCGGATTATTGAGATATGTTTAAATTGATCAGCTTACGCCTCTGTTGTTCCTATACTTTGCTGCTTCCATTTGAACCGGTGCACTGTTGCACTGCTGTGTGTGTGTGAAAGGGAGGGAGGGAGGGAGGGAGGGAGAGAGAGAGCGCAATGCTTATTCCTTACAAATCAGTTTTTTCCTTACAGGTCAAGAGGATTAGAAGTGGAAGAGATCTGATCTTAAGCTTTATATTTTCAGCCTGAGTATCTTGAGACGGATTCCGAGCCCACAAAAGCTGTGATTTATTCAGAGTATATATAAGCTTGCCTTTTGAGGGAATTGCTAATTGCTCTTGCAGATTGCAAATCTTTTAGACTGCACCACATGGACTGGAGCTGGTCCTGGTCTCATGGATGCGGCCATCAAAGGAGCTCTTGAAGCAGGGAAGCCTGTGGGGGGATTCAAGATCGCCAGAGAGTCCGGGGAATGGACAGCCTCAAGCTTCCATCCTTATCTTCCTGCCGAAACATATATTACATGCAGGTACTAAAGTTACAGATCTTGCCCTATGTCATGTTTACTGATTTTGGAAACATCATTGACGTGAAGCATATAAGCAGGTTCTTTTCTGCAAGAAAGCATGCATTGGTTGATGCCACAGTGAGAAACACACCATCGGACATGACGGCCGTGGTTGCATTACCTGGTGGTATTGGCACTTTAGATGAGGTGTTTGAGATCCTAGCGTTGATTCAACTGGAGAGAATCGGGTCAAAGCTTCCTGTGCCTTTACTGCTTATGAATTATGATTCATTTTATTCCAAGCTATTAGAGTTCATGGATGACTGTGAAAAATGGGGCACAGTAGCGAAAGGTGAGGTTTCTTCACTGTGGAAGGTGTGCAGCGGAAATCTCGACGCTCTGGAGTACTTGGCAGAGTTCTACAACATTCCCGAAAGCAAACGAAATTTTATCCTTGCATCAGGCAGAAGCCACTGATCAGCCTCGTAGCTTGTGAGGGAAACACTGGCTGGCATTGAAGTTAGCCTAAGCCCCTCTGATGTGGCCCTCAAGAGTCCAAACGTCTAGAAGTAATTTCTGGAAATGGAACTCTTAATGCATTTTTCTTGCTGATCCTTTTAACTGAGTAAAACAGAAAGGCCCGTGAAGGTAGTTTAAGTGAGGACACAACTGTTGTGCTCGTGAAGAACAGTTGAAGAGTGCAATAGCATATATAAGGATGGGTTTTTGAATATGTTGTACGCCTAATCCTAACTAGAATTTATGTATTACAAAGATATTAAAGAACCTAATATATCAGTCTTTTTAAATCATGTGAACCTGCTTCCTAATTTATTGTTTAACCTGTGTTAATTAAGTATTGTAAGGAAATTGGTTCCGCTATAGGTTTGAGCAGTATTTTCATGGACTCTTGAGGCCTTAACACCTCTGTTTCCCGCAAGCAATGCTCATACACGCTCCTTTGAGAGAAAGAAGATTGATCTTTTGCCAAATCACAAGAACCGTATTCATCTCCATCTATACTTTCGATCTTTATACCGTGCAGTTTTCAAAATACTTAGATGGGGAGCCAATTCCTCCTAGGAGAAAGCAAGCTTGGCATGTTGGAGCTGGGGCACATTCCACCAGTTCTATAGTTCTGTTTACCAGAGCCGTGGCAACAGAACAGTCAATTGATTTCATGGCTTCGCTTTATCCATATCAAGATCGGCTCAACCATGACTTTAAGGAATACGGGTCTGGCAACCTAGAAAATCAAAGAACACAAGGCAAAATTCTTTAGAGTAGGCTGGTCAGCCTCTTGACACATCCCAACTCCTATGCAGAAACATACAACTCTATGTACAAAAAAGCCAGAAGGAGAGAGCAGATGGTCCAGCAGGTCTGAATCAACTAGCGAGCTGCTCCTGCTCTTGGTTTGTTTAGGGATTCCCGGAAGGACAAAAAACTCTCTAGAAGATTATAAGGAAGATGGAGCGAGAAGGGTAGGAGAACATAATCTGCAGACTCGGCAACATCATCTTTAATGGTCATGGAAGGTTGCGCCAGTGCAGGTTGCTGCTTATTGATTCCTTCAAGTACATATGACAAAGCTCCAAGCATGAGACAGCTCTTGAGTAACCCCTGCGGTGTGCCTGCAAGGGAAGGGCTAAATTTCTTGAGAAAGATATAGACAATTGGATCAGGGTACTTGTGGTTGCTTTAGGAAACAGACTGTAGAAGTGTTTTTTTCTTTTTGACCCAGAGGATAAGGTACAACCATAACTACACCAAGGCTCCACGAGGCACATCGCCATAACATACAAAATCAAATCGATTAAGCCTACACCCCGCTTTCTTGTTACATATCTAGATGAAAATGTAACTCTAACAAATAGAATAATGACTGTCAGAAACAAGTCCCGGATGAGTTATAATCACTAATAAATGAACAACACATATTCACCAAAAGAATGATTGAAAATCAATGTGAAGTTTGATGTTTGAGTGAAATTTTATGGAAAATAACAACCTGGAAAGGTCAAAGCAAGACCCGTGCAGCAACCTGCTATGCCTGCATTGATGGCTGAAAGCACGAATATGGTTACTCATATCAGTAGAGATTATTAGTATTAAATTTCAACAATGTCCTACCATCATCTTTTCCTCGCAATCTCATCAGGAAGCAGCTCACAAGACTCTGAATTCCAGATATACCAGCAAACATCTGATAGTCAAAACCCAAAGCATTAGACCTCAGATATTGACTGCAGAACAGGCAAGGCAGCTCTGATTTGGTGCCAAGTACGAATTAACCAGTAAAACCTTAGCAGTAGACCCAGCATCTGCAAAGGAGCCTTTGAATCCTTTATTTTTAAGCGTGGCCAAACCTAAAGCAAATTTGCAAGAAAGACAATCAAACTGGAAATGTGATGCTTCAATTCTTCACAATATGAGAGTAGCCATTTTTCAAAAGCCACGTGCTAATGTGGCTCAAAATAATAATAAGTCCCATAACCATTTTCACCTTATTCCAAGTTGCATAGGCATGTGGCCCTAAGCTCAATTCGGAGCTGCTCATGAAGGAAAATCTTTCTTGGAAGGATCTTTCATAGATAGAGGGGACATGCAAGTCGAGGGTGTTTTCCTACTTGACAAGAGTCGTGGTTGTTCAGGTACCCTTTCCATTTATCCCTTGGTAGCCTGGCAAACGGGTCATCACATAAGAAGCCAAATCAGACTTTGGCCTCCATAGACAGACTTCGTTCTGTGCCACATCCCTATACAAACTATTTGAGTAGGCAGAGGGCAAGGTTTAATATAGGACTTGGATACCATGCTTATTTCAAATTCTTTTATCTGTTGAGAGGATTATATCATTCAATTGTCAACAAGGTGGACTTGCAGAAGCTATGCGCAATAAAAAAACAGATTCAATGAAGAATTAGACAAAGAAATGCATAGTCAAACTCCAAATCAGTTTAGAAGGAATCTAGGAGTTTGAAATTCATACTTCTCGAATTCAGGTTATTCTGCATTATACAGTCTATCAACCCGAGAACCCGGACACAAATTTAATAGAGTGGAGATTTTTGGACTTGGAACTCTTGAAGAAAACCGAATAGTAGTACAATGATGTCAAGTGACACCCTGGTCCACATACTTTTTTTTCTCGAGGAGTTTTACCAGATCATCCAGTACCTGTGATCGTGATTTTAGTTCATGGAGTTTCCACAACAGATGGTGGAAGAGAGCAAGTCAAGAAGTTCTGTCAAACAATGATACTGGAATGAGCTCTATGGTTTCGAAAGCTCAATTTAAAGGTGATCTTTAATTACGAATAGACTGTCAGGTATGGTGAAACCTATGATCGATGATCTTGTTCCAGAGGTGTTCAGGAGAGATGGACGAACCATGGATTATCGTCCCAGTGGTACGCGCCGTTCCGGCCACCCGCAAGTACGGTACGTATCGCCGGTACGGTGCGTACCGGACCGGTACGCATCCAAACCGGTCATGAAAGGCTGGTTTGGCTTCTTTTAGGGTGTTTTCCCCTCGTTTCTTATTTGATTTGAAATATATTGAAACTAATTAATGTAATTAACAATTAAAGTTGACATTCACTTGTATTCAATATCTCTAATTAGCCAAATATCATTTCTTATATGAAAACAGAATGATAAGTTGTCAAAGTAATATAATACAAGACATGAAAAATAAGCAATAGCTTAATACATTTTCCTACATTTATAATAGTTTTACAATTATTTTCAATTTTTCTACATTTTCCGCTCTTTCTCCCCCTCCCTCTTCTTGGTTGAGTTTGTGGAGCCTGATCATTCCGGACCCGACCATGACGCACTACGCAGAGCTGATGGGGTCCGGGGCAGCGCCCCGGCGGGGGTCTCAGGAGGCAGCGCCCCCGGAACAAAAAACGGATTTGAGATCTGTTGATAGGGGTAGTTTATATAATTTTCTATACCCTATGTGCCGAAACCTTAGGATATGATGGTGTATATGAGCGGCCGTCATTGCATTATGTAATTTGGCTATTTGCTTCCCCCTCTCCTTCACCTCTCTTCCTCAGGTTTTTTTCCAAACCGGTCTCCCCCTAATCTGATCCGAGGGAGAAAACCATTCCGATTAGTCACCGGTACGGTAAAAACCGGCCGGTACGCACAGTACCGGCCGGTATGGAAATCCATGGGACGAACTATATCTTAATGTTCGCAATTCCGTATCTCTCCTGCATACGTGTGTGTTGAACAAGAATAGAAACTTTCTTTCTCATAACATGTCTTCAAAATGGGAATCTGCAGAGAGGCATATATAGGATGCAAACCAGCTTGTAATTTATTCACATCCCCCGTGAGTTTAACACGGATGCGGATTGTCTTGCTGGTTTAGCACGGGCTGGCTCTTTAGGGCCGTCCATTGCTACCTTGTAATTTCTCTTTTCTTCCTCAGCCTTCAGGCTTAATTAATCAAAAAAAAAAAAGATGCTACGTTGGAGCTAAGCAAAGAAGGGTGCGTGCCAAGCAGAGACATGAAACCCCAGCAGACAGGAGGGCGGGGCGGAAAGGAACAGAAGAATAATATTCACACATCTCCTCCGTACACACACAGGGGGAGACAGACGGAGAGGGAGAGGGAGAGAGAGAGAGGCAGAACGAGGTAACGCAGGTGTACCGTAGCCAACTGCAGAGCCAAGGAGAGCCCCAGCGAGCATGTCGGCAGGTACCATCAGAAGGCAGCTGAGGGATGCTCCCTCAGGGGCGCTTGGGTTTCGGGTGGGTCGGATTTAGGGGACGACTCTCGATCCACCATGCCCATCTCCTCCTCGTCCGACTCAATCTTCTCACGTCGTCGGGTGCCTCCTCCTCCTCGCAGTCCTCACCCTCAGCCGGCCTCCGCCCTGATTCCCCCGTGACTGTGACTCTATCCCATCCCATTCGGGCGTTGCTCGGTGCCAGAGGCTCTCATGACATGCCCATGACATGAGGGATTTTGAAGATGATGTGGCGAAAAAAGAAAATCTTGAAGATGAATAATACTCGCTATCTTTGGAAACAACACGAAGGCAAGTATAAGAAAGTAAACGAACATTTTGGACATAACAAATGTCTTCTGATATCACACATATCACAATCAAGAGCAGGGAGCTCTGAGCTCTGGAAAACAAGGAACCTGAAAATATATGTCTGCATTTTAGTGTACAACATCCACCCAATCAAATGACACAATAAGAATCTTAAGGGACTGGACCCGAGTGGGATCTCCATACAATCTGAAGCATGTAAACCGTGTCTGGCTCAGCGAGTTATTGCCATGACCCCCTCGCAGCATCGATACATCATCGCATAGCTCAAACAGAATGTAACCTGTCGAACAATTCTCCGTTATATTCTAATGGTACGAAGGTGTGAACGCAGCTCTCCATCCGTGATCATCATGAGATGTGTTATCAGAATCATGGTCATATGGTGGCACCAATGCAGACTCAGGCAATCGGCTCTCTGCAAGGTAGTGCTTCATAGTCACCATCTCCATTGCATGTTTCTTCTTCAGCTTCTCCATTTGTCGTCTAAGCTTTTCATTCTCTGCCTGAGTTCGCTCATATTTCTCCTGCATCAAAGGAAACAACAGCATGAATCGGTAGTCACGAAGAGAATATTATAGCATTTGCTTACATACAGCCCCCATTTTGGTTATACCATTCAGAAGGGCAGCTAACCTGTGTTAATGAAACAGCTTCCTCGGCTTCTCTCAAACGCACAAGAAGCTCTCCTGCAGCATGTACCGCTTCGGCAGTGTCTCGTAGTTGGATTCTCAGCCCCTTGTTCTGCTCCTTAAGAAAGGCTCTCTCCCTTTCTCTCTCAACTCTTAGGGTGGACAACTCTGCAGCAAGAGCCCGCGTAAAAGCAGGACCAGCACCTTTCGCTCCTGCCTTTTTAGCTGCCTTCTTCACCTCTGCAATCCCTTCCATCACTTTCCTATACTTGTCCAGCAGACTGTTATGCTTCTCCTGCAAATCGACATAATGCTCGACAATCCTAGCATGCCCAAGGATGGCTCGCTGAAGTGCATCATCCAACTCAGCTGTGCACTTCTTTTCCAAATTTAGCTCATGATCCTTGGTCTCCGCCCTCCTGCGACTTGATTCAAGATCCAGCCTCAACTCTTCGGTTAAAGATATCCACTTGCTTTCTGACTCGGTCCATTTCTGCCTTTCCTTCTCCAGCTCTTCATCACTCTTGTCTGGTGCAGGGAAATTTCTCAAACCACCATTTCGTATCTGTTCTAGAAGAGAAACACTTGCAGAAACATTAGTAGAAGACTTCAACTGGCTCTTCAGTCTTTGTATCTCCTCAAGAAGTGCTTCCCTCTCATTCAAGTCAAAAGAGGCTCTATACTTGTCATCCAGTCTTTTGTTAATATCGATCAAGGAACGCTTTGCCTTCAGAATCTCAGGATGATTCTTGTAAACATGTGTCATAAGCTGGAAACATTCCATCGTCACAGAGAACAGTTGGTCGCAGCAGAAAATCTAGCCAAAAATTCCTCTTATGAAGAAAATCGCCGAACAATGAAAGCTTACCTCTTGTTCATCTGAGTGTGCATCATTTTGGATCTCCTTCATTGGTGGAGCAACATCACCTAAAACATCAAGATGACTTCTCTTGTCCTGGTCCTGCTCTATGGATGAACTTTCTTCTGGGTCGGGTCTGCACTTATCAGCCTGAAATTTTTTCATAACAAATTACTATAGGCACAAATGACTTGAACAAACTATAATCATCGAGAAAAGCTTACCAGACAATTCAGCTGTATAGTTATTTCAGCCTGCTCTGCACATAGAGTTTCAAGTTCCATCCGTCTTTTGGTGGAATCTGCAGATAGTCCTGAGCCATCCTGATTCACCAAGGGAATGACGTCAGCACAAACAGTAAGACATTGGTCTGCTTTTAAGTTCTACTAAGGGTTAAAGTACCTGAAGCAGTTCTTTCTTCAACAACTCAGAAAAACCAGAGTTATTGACTGTAACTATCTGCATGTTTGAGACCTCATCAGCTGATTTAATGCCATCGGCATCTATCCCTTTGCAGGCATGACAAAGAAAAGAAGTGGTAATGCCTCCTTCTCGTGATAGAGTTTGCACTGCAACATCAACCTTGTGCGAGGGAACTGATGCAAGATGCTCCAAGGATAGACCCATAATTGGTGTTCTTTTCAACAATGAATTCCGCTGATGATAGTCAATAATCTGCAGACCTCTATGAAGACTAGCAGCTAGGGATTCAGTTGGACTGACCTTGCTTGAACGGACTTGTTCAGATCTTCTAATTTGTTCATTTCGTAAATTGAACTTTGTGCTCTCAGATGCATGGCTCTTGATAAATGGGATATCTGATTCGATGATGCTGCATTTCTTCAAATTATAATCCATTTTAGGAGATGAGCAGAAGGTTGGATCTTGAAGGACTGGCAACGGCTCGCAGGGAAAAATTGAAATGCTAGATTTGCTGACTGATTCTTGGAGTTTATGATTGCTTACATCCTCCAGAGAATCAATGGAGAGTACAACGTTCTTCACTGGTATACCACTGTCGCTAGTGGAAATTTGAGATTCCAATATTTCAGAATGCACATCGACTTTGCTTTCCATCAGAACAGAGCCAACATTGAGGAGTTCACTGCAGGAGCCACAATCATGTGAATCTGTCCCACTATCTGATGCTGTGCAGAAACTCTCTACTGAAGAAGAAATGCAAATGGTACTATTACTTCCAAATGTATCACTTGGGCAATCTTGAGCCGAAGACTGCCAGTTTTGTAATTGCACACATAATTCTTGTACATCCTCGTCAATATCTATCTCTTTGTCTGATTCGTTATCAATGTCAGGCAATATCAAGGACCGATTAAGGCTTACTCTCAATTGATTCAAGCTATCACGAGCATTGTGCACATTGTGGTATCCACTGATAGTAGACGAAGAACCAACTGTGAAAGATCTAGCTCTTATGAGCTCTTCCTGTATCCAAGGGTACGCATCGGATGTAAATTGAGAGAGAAAAGGACAGAGATGTAGAGATAGAGATAGAGAGAGGAATCAAAGTAGTAAAGAATGAACTACCTTTAGTTGGCGAATCTGATCGCTCAATCCATTCACATCATCTTCTGTTATCTCATTGATTACTGCCTTGGATTTTATGTGTCTAGCTTGTTCTGCAAGCCTCAGTGTGCTTAATGTTCCAGATTTATATCTGCATTCACCAGATAAAAAATATCAAGTGATATAACATCCCTTGCATGGAAAAAAGTTGTCAAAATAGTACCTTTCATCTGGAAAAATGGCACAAACAAATGTAACCATTGAATTGCCACCAAGTGTTTCCTGCAATAAATGGGTCAAACTGCAATCCATGTAAGAAATCTCCATATCCTTTTGTGTGTGGGAAGCTTCTGCAAGGATGCTGACCAACTTCCTGTAATCATGAATACAAATATTTTCAACACGATCAAACAACTAATTCAAGTCGAAGCTGAACTCTGTTATGGCAGGATGGACAGTAAATTGTATCTGCATAAGTGTAACAGAGGGATGTATGGAACACAATATGAGAGTTAATTCTCTGAATAAATATCGATAATACACATAGGGAAAGTGAAGGGTTAATTACGTCATTCAAAGATGACCTATCATGCTTGCAGTTATTTAGTTCAAAATTGAAGAATAGGCCATTCTTATTGTCATCCTCGAAGACTTTTATCCAACAATACATCAATTTGCTGTGAGGCAAATTAGCTTCAAAGTAGAGTGAACATAAATTGTGAGAAGTGCCCCATGATAACAACAAAGTCACCGGGAATTGTTGCTGAATTCATTGCCAAAGAGTTGTTGGAATATAGAAGGATTAGGCAGAAAAACCTAAAAAAGAAGTATATATAGGTAGAGCAAACTAAGTAAACGTCTCTGCATTAGGGACCCATGCAGCTCCTGGAAAAATCCTCCAATGTCCCTCAATGCTACAAAAGTTCAAGTTTTACCTCTAAACTAGGAGTATGACCCCATAATATGTCATTGGCCGGCATCACAATTCTCTTAAAGATGTACTTTGGTCAGTTTTCTTCAAACTTCAAGTCGAAATCCACCCTATAGGTTGGCCTACAACTAGCTAGAATATTTTAATTATAAACTTTTTGATACCATACACTTCAACAGGAAGAGAGTGTACTTTGATAGTGGCACTAACTGCATATATGCATACATAAGCCAATCTCACTTTCTGGCTTATCTGAGGAATAAACTAGTGTCTATTAAACCATGTTCCAATCAATGCACAGGCATTGCAACGAAGTGCCAGAAAAAACACGAACATATTCTAAAGTTTCTCAATCTATAAAAATACACACTTGTTATGCATGTAACTAAACCCCTCCATACAACTGTATAGAGTAAGGAAAGCTAGCTGATTAATGAAGAATATGTCATGACCTAAAATAAATCCTGAATGATCTGTCCTCCCTTGAAGCACATTTAGTATACCCATGTAGCTAGCAAATGTACTTAAAACTTTGATTTTTCTGAGAAAAATGTTATGCCTCCAATTAATCATTTTTGGCTTCAGGTCAACCAAGATTCAAAGTCATACCCGAGTTTTGCAAGAGATCGCTTTACATGTCTATTTTCCTTCAGAACAAGTACACCAATACCATCAAGTTTATCTCTATCTGAGCCAGCGAGATCAAAAAGGCTGATTCGGCTTGTCCTGCAACTGCTAATATGCTTCGAGGAGGTCTCCTGCAATATACACCCTATTAGAAGAAAGATAATTATAACACCACTAGGAAAACGGAACACCACATACATGATAGTCACTATTGAAATGGATAGGTCAAAATTTAAATGGTAAAGAAAATTATAAGCTCAGGGAGATACCTTGGACCAGGATTCAATTATGCAGGTGAAGACAATATGAGACCTTGAACTTTTGGAGTTTATACACGTTGCACCAACTTTTCTGTTTGAAAGCCCCTGTGCCATGAATCTAAGTCAAAAAAAAAAAACACACAGCAGCAGAACCAAGATGCATGATAGATCAAAACCATCCAACCATCCTCAGGTTCTATAAATGCCAATTACTGTGTCAAACAACAATACCTTTACTAATATTTGGGTAACGTCCTCAACACTGGTCACGTATTCATCTGTCAGGTTCTCCACATAGAAACCATTCTTAACATCATCTCTTATCTGCCAGGAACATAAATGGTAATTATTACAGCGAACAAAGCATGAGTGTAATATCCCATAGGAAGGATCCGAAAAGGATTTGTGAAAAGGATCAAGTATATTCTACCTGAAGGTTTCTCTGAGTTGGATCCAGTAAGTCATTTATCTGATCATTATATATCTAAAGAAGAACATAAAAAAGTTACACCAAAAGAAGGAGCATCAGAAGTGAGAGCGAGTGAGAATGCACTTCTGATAAAAAAAAATCAAGCAGCTTACCTCAAGAAATGAACACCGGCACTGGTAGTTTATTTGTTTTTCTTCTGAAGTCCCTTGTTTCTAGATGACACATGAAACAAACGCATATGTTAGCAAGTGGCAGTAAAGATCACGAAAAATACAACTACGTAGAGGTGTTGAATTCTTCCGTTTATGCATCATTTTCTTCACCTAACGACAACTACCTATATCACCTCAAAACATAAACTTACTCGCTTAATTTCTGAGAATAGCATTTGGAAGATGCGGGGAACCATGCCTTGGTCATCATTGATAGAATGGCCATCAATCATAGCACTTGGGGGACCCCACATCGTGTATGTCTTTCCACTTCCCGTCTATTAGCAATGGCACACAATGTCCAAGTGATGCAGGATGCCTTGAGAGAAAGTGATACAGTCACCATGAGGGGGAAACAACTATATGATACATACCTGGCCATATGAGACTACTGATGTATTGAAACCAGCCAATGCATGGTTCGCCAATGGTACACCAACCAACTTAAACACATCCTCCTGAAAAGTGGAAAAGAAAGGAGGTTTTTTAGAATTCTCCCTTATTGCAGGACTGCTCATGAGTTGCGTGACAAAGATATCCGACAAGAGCGGGTGAGGGAAGAACTCTATAGCATATACCTGAGTAGATTCTGACCCAAGGACACCATCAAATGTGAATGTTCTATCTCCAACGGACAAGGAATCAGAGGAGACATTGTTCACAAACAGATCCCTGCTTCCATCATTGCTATTCGCTGGCCTTAATCTCACAACAACCTACAGAAGAATCAAAGAAACAATGAGAAAGTTGAGCCGCGCCTCCTCATTGTGACAATTTGTTAAATAGTAAGCAAACAAACGAGAAAGAGTGGGTCGCAACTTAAACACTTGAGACAATAAACATAGTGCATCTACCAAAATTCAATATATCCAGTCAAACCGAATGATGGAGATTCCAAGGTGGACTCAGCATAAAGTGAGACTGATACTCATACCTTAACTGAAGAATGGGAAGGATCTATAGGGGTTCCACCAGCCGGAGCATCCGATCCAGAGGCCTCCTTTGGAAGAGGAGGAGCCGCGGGAAGGGACGGAGCAATCTTCTCCTTAGGGAGGGAGTGGGAAGCCGAGATGTCGTCTACGAGGACGTTGGGGTGGACGGGAGGTGTGTTCTCTCGGCCAGATCTGGAAGTCGTCTTCCGGCCGCTCGCCCATGTGGATTTCGGACGCGGCTGGGAGGATAAAGGATTGAGAAGAGCACGCAGGGGTTCGGATTCCATTCCTGCTGGATCTAACTATGGGATCGGCGGGAGAGAAGAGAGGCGGAGAAGAAAGTCCAGAGAGCGGAGGAAAATGCAAATGCAAATGCAAAAAGGGAGCTCCTTCAATTCAAAATGGGTCTAGGGTGGGAAGTCACAAGTCTCCCCCCATCTAGTTATAGTATATAGTATAGTGCTCTACCGGGATCGAATTGAGAAGGTTACACCCTTTTCTGAAAGCTCCATCCACTCACTGTTTAACACGTGGATCGAATTGACAAGGTTACATTGCTCCGCCGGATAGATGATTCCACCGACTGACAGATAGCCGTTGGGGTTTCTTTAGCATGATAATATTTTCAAAAATTTCATGCGGTGCCTAGGATGGCAAACATTGGGGCGGGGATAGATTTTGGTCAACCCATTTCGCTTTCGATCGGATCGGATATATTTTTAAGTAATTTTAAATTAATTTTAATAATTTTATTTTAACTCTTTAATTTAGAACAAATGGCCAAAAAAGGTGTTGATATAAGAATTAATTTTAATAATATCTTAGCTTCTGACCACTTAAGCTTTACATGGTCATAGACCCACGAGGCCCATGACGCATTGCTTTTCATTAGTTTATATTATAAGAGACTAAGAAATAAAAGTATAAAACTAATCGATTTTAATTTTGAATATATCTAAAGTTTTTTTTATAAAAAATTTAGGGTTCATTTTTACATTTTGTAATTGACGTGATCTTATTTAATGAGAACACTTTGAAGTTGAAATTTTTTTTTTTAACTATGTGCTCATTGAAAGTTCATAATATTGTATTGGTTTATATGATACTTAATAAATTTGCGATAAAAATTATCGACGTTATTAACTTTGTCGAAAGAAAATGAGAATCCTAAACATGGCGGGGCAGAGACGGGCCGGGGTAGGGACGGGGGAAATGTAGATGGGGCAGGAATGGAAATAACTTCCTGCCCCGCAACGAGACATGGCACAGGATAAATTTTGTTAGGACGCCCAATTGTCATTCCTAGCGGTGGCTGTTGACTTCTAAGATGAGTGGCTGCATGCAACTGTCGTCTGAATAGGACTAATAACTAACTGCTGGGTTCTACCCAACCCACCCCATGGGCGGATGGGCCCTTCCTTGTAGATCATCTCTTCCATATGTATGAAGATCGAAACTAGAAACGCTCATAGCCCAGCTGTTGTCTGAACACGAACCTCTATCCCACCTAAATCATTCTATCAACGCTGTCAGAGCTCTATCTATGTTTGAAGGTGTCTAGCTTTCTCGTAAGATTGTTTTTACAAATAGGTTCAATGGAACAAATCAGCTCGATACAAATCGAAATAAACCCCATTAGGCGCGCCCGGCCGCCACCCACCTGAGGTGAGGTGATGTCTGTATGTCCTAGTCGACCGAGCCACTCGATGGGCGAGCTCGCCACTTTCTCAATTCTGGGGTTTGGTGTTTCATTTTGGCTGCGCCGGAACCCATAAGATAAGATCGATGTGATCGGCAATGGTACTCCCAGCCGTACGATGGAACGCCTCTACGCACATCTAGCGGCCTCTATCATGACTCTCGAGCGACTGATTACGAATGCACCAAAGCGACTGACCAGAATCCATCTTCTGAACACCAACCAACCACGACCACACGGGCGACGAGACCTTTTGTCGCCAGAGGGCATTCTAGTAATATCCTAGCTGCTGGCATGCTATGGTCTTAAACCCTGTTTGATATGAGGTTAAAACGGGTTATCCCCCATTACTAGTTCTATCCCATGCACAGGGCCTCCTTTGGTACATAATTAATTTTATTTCAAGTTAAAAGATTTTATTTCAGATTTTAGGAATAATTTTATAATAATTATTTGAAATAAAATAAATGATGTTTGGGGTTAAGGGATTGAATAAGTAGTGAAATATTCCCTCTTTAATCCGGGTTAGATCCCGTTTGGTACGGGAATAAAACCCGAGGGGAATATTCCTGAAATATTTTCGAATCCACCCCTTAATCCGAAACATCATTTCCCTTATTCCATCATTACAAAATTATTTTCATTCTTCACTCTACTTTTCTCTTATTTCAAGTAATTATTACAAAATTATTTCCAAAATCTAAAATAAAATTAACCCCGTACCAATCGAGGCCATTGAGTTATTCCCGGACCAAATAATATTAAAAATAATCATTATTATTTTATCGACATTTCACCAATCATTGTCACTCTATTTTTTTCAATCCTTATTTCTTAACTTTATTTTTTTATGACCCTATATTTACAAAAAAAAAAAAAAAAAAACCCTCCCTTTTCTGACCCCATACCAAACGGCCGTGGAAGGCCAGGAAAAAGGCAAAGGCTAGGAAAAAGGCAAAGGCTAAGGCAGAGGAAGCTTCCCCACAACCACAGATTCCCCAAACGCCGTCTCTCTCTCTAGTCACTTCGTCACCATACCCATCTACAGATTAATCGATCAGATGCTCAATCGATCGTCCCCTATACTCGGGGTGTTCCAGTAAGCGGAGAGATCGAGCCTTCCCTAAACCATGGTCTCGCTGGCCGATTCCCCTCAAAGCCCATGCTCCTCGTCCTCCAGGATCCAGAGGTCCCATGGCCGCTCCATGCGCACCGTCCGCTCCACTCTCTTCCACGCCGATGGCAACAGCCCCGCCAATCCCCTTGCTGCCGGGATCTCAGAGAACCTATCCGATTCCGTCGTCGACTTTAGGCTCCGGGAGCTCGCCGCCGCGATGGGGACCTCTGCCGCCGCCAAATCCGCCTCCATCGGCGCCACTACCGAAATCCTCGAGCTTTCCCAGGATTTCTCAGACTTCTCTAGCTTTAACTCCGATATCTCTGGCGAGCTCCAGAGGCTTGCTTCGCTTCCAGCGTCCGCTAGAGATCCGCAGGGCCGCCGGGATCTCCCCGGTCCGGACAATCACGAGGGGTTAGGCTTCTGGGGAGAGAGCATTGTCTCCTCATCGGAGATACTGGAGACCGCGTCTGCGGAGAGCCTGGAGCCCGCGGTGCGGTCCTTCGTGGACATCTTGGAGTCCTCCGCCGCTGTGGAGGCTAAACAAGCCGCCGCTGCCAAGCTCCGCCTCCTCGCGAAACATAGGTCCGACTTCCGGGAGCTGATCGGTTCTTCTGGGGCGATCCCGGCCCTAATACCACTGCTCCGGAGTACGGATCCGGCTGCGCAGGAGAACGCGGTGACGGCACTGCTCAACCTGTCCCTGGAGGAGTCGAACAAGACCGCTATCACGGCCGCTGGGGCCATCAAGCCTCTCGTATACGCGCTGAAGATGGGAACGGCTGTGGCAAAGCAAAATGCGGCTTGCGCGCTCCTTAGTCTGTCGATGATAGAGGACAATCGCACGACCATCGGGGTCTGTGGGGCTATCCCGCCGCTGGTGTCGCTGCTGATAGGAGGTTCAAGCCGAGGGAAGAAGGACGCGCTGACGACGCTGTACAAGCTGTGCTCAGTGCGGCAGAACAAGGAGCGGGCGGTTACCGCAGGTTCAGTGCGGCCGCTGGTGGCGCTCGTGGGGGAGCACGGCTCCGGTACCACGGAGAAGGCCATGGTGGTACTCAGCAGCCTTGCGGGGATACCAGAGGGCCAGGAGGCCATCGTGGAGGAGGGCGGGATTCCGGCTCTGGTGGAGGCCATAGAGGACGGGTCCGTCAAAGGCAAGGAGTTCGCGGTGCTCACGCTGCTGCAGCTGTGCGCAGACAGCACCCGCAACCGCTGCCTGCTGGTGCGCGAGGGCGCCATCCCACCTCTCGCCGCCCTTTCCCAGTCCGGCTCCGCGCGCGCCAAGCATAAGGTACCACAAATCCATCATTCAACGCCGCTGAACGACTTCTATACTTGCTTCTTCATATTTTTTTATTGCGATTTCTGGTTACATTTGAGAGAGTCTTCCTTTTCTGAGGATTCGTGTTTCTTGGTTTCGCAGGCAGAGACACTTCTGGGGTATCTCCGGGAGCAGCGACAGGACGGTACGTTGACTATTGGACTATTAAGGCTAAACGGGGCATAGCCGCCTCGTCATGACTAGCTTCTTCTCTCTCTCTGTGTCTGCTTGTATGCATTTCGGGCCAGTTAATTATGGAGCTACGGGGTTGACGAGCGGCGGGATGCTGGAGGTCCTATCGCGAGCGAGCGTGTAAATAAAGGTAGTTTGTTGGTTTTAGTTGTGTATATTTGTGAGGATTGAGAATGGGTTGGAGGAGTCGTCTGTCTAACTTTGATCGGTTGCCTGGCTAGTTGGCTTTGATAATAAGTTTTCCTGGATGTTTTGGTTTGGTTTTGGGAGATACTTACATATTATATGATCTTCGATCCCTGTCGTGTATGCTAAGAAATGTTTGTCTGCAGCTTTTCTCCATAAATCTGTAGAAGAATTTTGAATCATCCCGGTGGCTGAGATCTATTTTGGTAGGGGCTGCAATTGATCAGGTGCTCTGAATCCGTTGTCTACCCAGCTGATATTGATCGGCTATAGAGTAATCAAATTTTGTTCAGCCTCAAATATTATATCACATGGTTATCTCAGCGTGGGTTAAATGATAACCACGGTGCTTGAGAGAAAGATTATAGGTATAAACCACAGAGAACAATCAGGAACTCTAAAGTTGGTTTAGAGATTGGCGTGCTATTATATGCTATGACAACAAACACCTATATCACCCCTGACCCCCGCATCCTTTCATAATGAGTGCATCCACTGGCTTGCAGTTGTGGGAGTGTTCGCTGTCGTATTCTATCTAATACAGCTATCTGAAAGCAAAGTTAAATAAGTGATGATCGAATGGATGGACATGAACAAGCGTGATTAATGGCGGCCCCACTCGTGCCACAGGAGGTTAATTGGGCAGGCCACCACCTCACAGCTACCGGCGCCTGCTTATTGATTAGAGTCTTCGCTGCTGACTCCAGAAGGAGCATGCTAGGACAGAGCGAACGAATAGTTCAATACCCGACTAGCAGTACGGGTATATTATGGATGTTCATGTGAATGAAGAGTAGTGGTTCTCACGGATTGGCGCCAGCATGCCTGTAAGTCTACATAAGTATCAACGAGTACCACAAGAATAACATCCTCTGAAACTCTGATACGATGAGAAACGTTTTTGGGTCACCAACACCCCTCTCGAACTACAGGGATATTCACAAAATTCTGCTAATAAAGGATGAAACAAGATGCATTACAAGGAAACAAGGAATCATACGAAGACATAAAACATGTGTAGATTCGCAATATCAGCATTTGGTAATTTGTATCTTTCTTGGTCATTTGTGACTCATAAAAAACCCTAATTCATCAGCATCACGTAGTTGCTCCAGAAACTTCAGTTTTTCTGCTATAGTTTATACCATATGCTGTTGCGCCGGAAGGCACCCCCAAAGCAAGAATCCACCACCAATATCGAGAAAGAAAACAAATCACACACCAACGAATAGAGGGAGAGAAAATAGAGAACACACCAAAAACACAAGGGTTTAACGTGGTTCGGCAATAGCCTACATCCACGGGCGGCACGGCGGGGTCAATCCACTAATCAAGATGAAGGATTACAAAGTAGGGCAAAAGCCTCTCTCCAAAAGGCTCTCAAGCTCTCTCCAAAACCCTATTTTTCTCCCTTAGATATTAGGGTTACAAACACTCTATTTATCTCCCCAAATAACCCAAATCCGGATTAAATCTGAGCCATCGGATTTGCCATCCGATTGGGTCCGATCGATCCTACTAGAGACGAAGGATCGATCGATCTGCTTGAGCGTCGACGGATCCCAGAAATCCCGAGTCCGATCGATCCTACAGTAGAGACGGATCGATCGGAACCAAGTAGGATTGCTAATGCGAGTTAGATCGATAGACGGATCGATCGGGTGAAGAATCCTCAAATACACCGTCTTCTGTCTGGGAATAAAAGCAGAGCAGGATCGATCGCTCTATAGAGTTGGATCGATCATGCAGAGTCCGATCGATCCAACAAGTGTGAAATGAGCCAATAGTCACCAAATGCAAAGAAGGATCGATCGGATGTTGAAATATGAGCCAAAAAGTCAACAAATCTCCACCTTGGCGAGATTTCCAACATCAACCAAATAACCTCTTCATCTTCAAACTTCAGAGTAGATAGATGCCAGCCGCCTGCAAATTGCGTCCGCAGACGCCACACCCGAAGGTATTCAAACATGCAAAATATTGGCCAATTCCAAACAATATTGGAACTTGACCCCAGTCACCACCTTGGTTAACATATCTGCAGGATTATCTGCAGTCCCAATCTTCTGAAGAAGAATATCTCCTTCATCCAAAATCTCCCGAACAAAGTGAAAACGGACGTCGATGTGCTTCGTTCTTGAATGATGAACTTGATTCTTTGCTAAATGTATTGCACTCTGACTGTCACAGTAGACAACAACGTGCTGCTGAAAAATTCCCAAGTCCTCAATCAAACCATGTAACCAAATAGCCTCTTTAATGGCTTCTGTAGCTGCCATGTACTCCGCCTCCGTAGTAGACAAAGCAACTGTAGACTGCAAAGTCGACCTCCAACTCACTGGCCCTTTAGCAAGAGTAAAAACATACCCTGTAGTAGACCTGCGCTTATCCAAATCTCCAGCATAATCTGAATCCACATATCCAACTATATGACAATCCAGCTGATCATCACATCCAAACTTCAAACCAACATCTACAGTACCTGAGATGTACCGTAAAATCCATTTCACAGCCTGCCAATGCTTTTTCCCTGGATCATGCATGTACCTGCTTACCATACTAACTGCCTGTGAAATATCTGGCCTTGTACACACCATAGCGTACATTAAGCTTCCAACAACATTTGCATACGGAACTCGAGCCATAAATTCACGCTCCTCATCCGTCTGTGGAGACAACAAAGCACTAAGTTTAAAATGAGGGGCCAAAGGAGTACTCACAGGTTTAACTTTTTCATCCATGCCAAACCACTGCAGAATTTTCTTCAAATATTGCTTCTGTGACAAACAGACTGTCCCCTTCACTCTATCTCGCTCAATCTCCATGCCCAGAATTTTCTTGGCTTCTCCAAGATCCTTCATCTCAAATTCAGTCTTCAACTGAGATTTGAGCTTCTCAATCTCCACCTTGCTCTTAGATGCAAGGAGCATGTCATCAACATATAAGAGCAAATATATGAAGGATCCATCTCGTAACTTCCTGAAATAAACACAGTGATCAAAATTGCTCCTTGTATACTTGATACCTTTCATGAACTGGTCAAATCTCTTGTTCCACTGCCTTGGAGACTGTTTCAAACCATACAGAGATTTCTTCAATTTGCAAACCAAGTTCTCATTTCCAGCAATTTTGAACCCATCTGGTTGACACATGTACAGATCCTCCTCCAGGTCACCATGCAAGAAAGCAGTTTTGACATCAAGTTGTACTAATTCAAGATCAAACTGAGCAACCAAGGCTAACAAAATACGAATAGAAGAATGCTTGACAACTGGAGAAAATACCTCATTGTAATCTATTCCTTCTTTCTGACTGTAACCTTTAGCTACAAGCCTAGCCTTGTATCTCAGATTATCTTTTGCCAATTGATCCTCCTTCTTAGTGTAAACCCACTTGCAACCAATGGCTTTCTTTCCCAAAGGAAGTTGTACCAACTCCCATGTCGAATTCTTAGAGAGAGATTGCATCTCTTCATCCATAGCCTTCTTCCACTCTACTTTCTCAGAACTCTTCACTGCTTCTCTGTAAGTAGATGGAATATCATCATCAATAACTGGAAGTGCAAATGCTACCAAGTCTGTATACCTGGCAGGCTTTCGAATCTCTCTTCTAGGTCTATGGACTGCAATTGAATCTGGTTGCTGTGGATCCTCCTGAGTCTCCTCCTCATCTGAACTTGATTCCTCATTCTGAACATGTCTGCTATCCTTCTTCATTGAAACAACTGGAGCCTCAAACTCCACCTGCTGAAAAATACTCCTACCAGTACTCTCCTCCTGAGAGTTTGCATATTTTCCTTCAACATGGATAACTCATCAAATTTAACATCTCTGCTAATAATAACCTTCCTGGACTTAGAGCACCAAAGTCTATATCCTTTCACACCAGTCTTGAAACCCAAGAATATTGCTTTCTTGGATCTAGGATCTAGCTTACTTTCCCTAACATGATAATATGCAGGACAACCAAATATATGCAAAGAATCATAATCTGTAGCAGGATGTCCAGACCATACCTCAAGTGGAGTCTTTCCCTCATTTGCAGATGCAGGTAATCTGTTGATGAGGTGACATGCATATGACAAAGCTTCAGCCCAAAATTCTTTTCCCAAGCCAGCATTAGACAACATACATCGTACCTTCTCCAGTAAAGTACGATTCATCCGTTCTGATATCCCATTCTGCTGTGGTGTCTCCATAACAGTGAAGTGTCTAACTATCCCTTCATCCTCACAAAGCTTCAAGAAAGGATCTGATTTGAACTCACCACCATTATCAGAACGAAGACATTTAATTTTTCTACCAGTTTGAGTTTCTATCATCTTTTTCCACTTCAAAAAATTATCTAACACTTCATCCTTATGCTTCATAGGATAAACCCAAACTCTTCTAGAAAAATCATCAACAAAGGAAACAAACCAATGCATACCTCCCAAAGATGTTGTCTTGGTAGGACCCCAAACATCTGTGTGTATGTAATCCAAAATACCTTGAGTTTGATGAACTGCAGTGCCAAACTTAACTCTAGTTTGCTTGCCCAAAACACAGTGCTCACAGAAACTGAGTTTGCATACCTTTGCTCCTTTTAAGAGACCTTGCTTCATCAATCCATTCAAGGCTTTTTCTCCTGCATGTCCCAATCGCATATGCCATAGTCTGGTGGTATCTTCTAACTCAGAATTTTGAGAAACAACTGCTGCTCCACCTACTATAGTGCATCCCTGTAGAAAATACAGATTTTTCCTTCTAATTCCCTTCATCACCACAAGAGCTCCAGAAATAACCTTAAGAACTCCACCTTTCATCGTAACTGTGAAGCCTTTAGATTCCAAAACACCCAATGAGATAAGATTCTTCTTCAAATCCGGAACATACCGTACATTTGTTAACTCTTTAACTGTTCCATCATGCATCTCCAAACGGATTTTACCTATCCCTTTCGTCATACAGGCGTTATCATTACCCATATAGACTACTCCACCATCCAGCTCCTCAAAACTGGAAAACCAATTCCTATTTGGACACATGTGATAGGTACAACCCGAATCCAAAATCCACTCGTCATTGTCACAAACCAATGCTGAACCAGTCAAAGCTATATCTGAATCTTCATCATCTGAGTGTGCTACATTCGCCTTCGAATTCTTATTGTCCTTGTTCTTCATCAACACAGGACAATCTTTCTTCCAATGCCCTTTATTGTGACAATAGGAACACTCATCCTTCGCAGGAATTTTTCTTTCAGCCGATGCACCCCTCGACTTCGATCGGAACTTTCCATGTTTACCAAATTTCTTCTTCTCTGATCTACCTCGTACGATCAAAGCTTCTGAACCTGAATCTCTATGAACTTGCTTGTCCAATTTCCGATACTCATTATTTATCAAAGCATTAGCAACATCTTCATACTTGATCTCACTTTTCCCATACAATAAAGTAGTAGTCAAGTGTTCATACGAATCAGGTAAAGAATTCAACAACAAGAGAGCTTTATCTTCATCTAATATCTCAACTTCTAAATTTTGTAGATCAGCAAGTATCTTATTATAACCATTCAAATGCTCAGACATGGAGGTACCTGATTTGTATTGGAAACGGAAGAGCTTCTTCTTCAAATAAAGCCTATTCTCAATGCTTTTGGTCATAAACTTGTCCTCCAATTTCTTCCACAAATCCTTTGCTGAAGTTTCCCTCATTACAAAGTACTTCTGATCTCTTGCCAAACAAAGCCTGATGGTTCCACACGCCAGACGATTGATCTTCTTCCAATCTTCATCTGACATCTCCTCGGGCTTCTCTTCCAAAGCTATGTCTAGTTCTTACTGGAACAAGACATCCATGACCTCGCACTGCCACATTCCAAAGTTGTTGGTTCCATCAAATTTCTCTACCTCGAACTTCGTATTCGAAACTGTGGATCTGGTCGCCGGTGTAGATTTCGACGACGACTCCTCAGACATCTTCTCGATGTGGATGGTGAATCAACTCCAATGCCTAGATCTGAACCTGAGCTCTGATACCACTTGTTGCGCCGGAAGGCACCCCCAAAGCAAGAATCCACCACCAATATCGAGAAAGAAAACAAACCACACACCAACGAATAGAGGGAGAGAAAATAGAGAACACACCAAGAACACAAGGGTTTAACGTGGTTCGGCAATAGCCTACATCCACGGGCGGCACGGCGGGGTCAATCCACTAATCAAGATGAAGGATTACAAAGTAGGGCAAAAGCCTCTCTCCAAAAGGCTCTCAAGCTCTCTCCAAAACCCTATTTTTCTCCCTTAGATATTAGGGTTACAAACACTCTATTTATCTCCCCAAATAACCCAAATCCGGATTAAATCTGAGCCATCGGATTTGCCATCCGATTGGGTCCGATCGATCCTACTAGAGACGAAGGATCGATCGATCTGCTTGAGCGTCGACGGATCCCAGAAATCCCGAGTCCGATCGATCCTACAGTAGAGACGGATCGATCGGAACCAAGTAGGATTGCTAATGCGAGTTAGATCGATAGACGGATCGATCGGGTGAAGAATCCTCAAATACACCGTCTTCTGTCTGGGAATAAAAGCAGAGCAGGATCGATCGCTCTATAGAGTTGGATCGATCATGCAGAGTCCGATCGATCCAACAAGTGTGAAATGAGCCAATAGTCACCAAATGCAAAGAAGGATCGATCGGATGTTGAAATATGAGCCAAAAAGTCAACATATGCTAGCTTGTTATTATATCTTCTGCGGAGAGACGTTCCAGTGTCTTTAGGTAGGTAACTCAATAGCCTCGTTTCTTCTTGCTTCTTTATGGCTTAGGCATATCCATCCGATATCCCCACTATCCACATACCTCACCCTCCACAATCCAAACCTCTCTGCAATATCTCTCCCAGTTGTTATCCTTTGGTCTCTCAAGAAATCTATTAGCCATTGTCGAGCAGCTTTCATGTCCTGAGACACATTTCTTGCACTCTGCGCATTTGAGGTTGTGGGCCTGTTTCTGCTTCGCCTTTCTCCTAATTGGCCAATAGCTGCAACACCTAAGGTCCCTCCTGCAGCCATGGCTGCAGCCCCGTAGATGAAACTTGAGTCTATCAGATGAGCAACTTCCCGACCCAAATCAGGGATCATCTCTCCCATTCCTGTGACGAAATGAGCTCCTATCTTTAGAGCAAAGGTTAATAGTTTCATGAATCTGCTTATGTAAGGAAGCAGGGACTGCACTGCTTGATTGTCGATTTGCATCAGTTCACATCCTATTTGATCATTGACAACATGCATTTCTCTTGGGAATTCACATAGCATGTGTAGCCTGAGTGACGTCATGCCAGGAACTATTCTGGTGACCAGCCTCTTGGTGTAGTTTTCTACTCGGACAAAATAGAACATGTAGGGCACCTTTCTCTCTTCGAGCTGGATACTGTAGTTAACAAAGAAGTCGATTTTCCTGTGAAGCTCAGCAAGGATCTGATGCTCATAGTATCTCAAACCTTCAATCTCCTGCTTCAAGTCCTTGATTTCGTGTTCTATAAGCTTCAGCCTCTGCAAGATGATTTCTACACCCTTTGCAATCCCTGAAAGAGAAGGCTCAATCATATCTTGTTCATTTCTATGTGCTGGTGGTGAATCCTCAGCGTTCTCCATTGGCACTGCCAGTTCCATGGCAAGATGGCGTAGATCATAATACCTCCTATGCAGTACCTCTCGGAAGTCCTCATCAGAAAGGAGATGTCTAGCGTAATTAAATCCTGACTGCAAGACAAGTCGCGGACCATCAAAGACTGAGATCCAAGTGTGCTGGTAGTCATACATGCCTTCTGCAGGAACACAGAGGAGTGACTGTTTCAGTTGGTGCAGAGGAATAGTTTGAGTCTTTCTAAATCGTGGCTGCATGAGATGCTTAATAATGTCTGGCCGGATAACACTTTGTATCAGAGCTATGCCGGGGCATAGACTTTGGATTGCTGGGATTATCAGCTGGCGGAGTAGTCTCAAACTCTCACTGATGCTTTTTGTCGAGCATGCAAGAACATCAATGTAGCAGCCAAGCTGCCCTCCAAGTTCCACTCGAACATGGATTCCGTTTACAAGTATAGAGATAAGGTTTTTCTCTAGGCTGTAGGTTGCACCTTGATGATTCTCTGATCTTAAGATCTTGTTGTGGAGATGCACCTGCATGTTGGAAAGAGGTAATAGTTAGATTAGAATCCGTAAACTATTTGTGCCAAGAGCTATTAATAATACAACCATACTTATTTGGTTATCCAGTAAGAAGTTCATAACTATGAGGAAAATTGCGTTTTGTATAGTTGATTCTCCATTGCTCATGGACTAATTATTTTCATCAGTTGCCACAAAGTATGACTGTTGCGTCACTTGCACCCAAAATTTGCAACTTGTGGAGAGCATTGCACACTAGACCTATGACTACATAGGCTCATTGAAAACAAAAAATCTTGGTTGCTAGCAGAGCACATGCAAGTTCTTGATATCTCCAGAATCTGGAAGCAAGCAGATGACAACCAGCGTGTATATCATTTTACAAGATCTCCAAGAATATTGATCAAAAAATGGTTTTGTCGATTCTTGGCTATTGTGCTAGGACTGACTAACCTTGCCTGATACACAACTACTAGTGCTGTTTTAACGGCTGTGGACAAGAAAAAAACTTTACAGTATTATGCAACTAATCCATCTTTTATGTATTACGTATCATGAATGAGCACAAGCAAAACGTCTGTACTATGATAGCATCTAGTTTCAAAACAGCCAGCACTTGTCCTACATAATTCGCTGCAGCCCTAATCTTTTGTTTTGATTGCTTTCTGCTTTGTGATTATTGTTCCTCATTCTGACCTACAGATCAACAGCGTCGCAAGAAAATACATTTGGCTTGTCACTTAGATTTCAAGCCCTTCTTTTGCAGTTTAATGCTCACACATCCTTGCCACAAAGATAGATGCTTGTAACTAGATATATCAGATGTAAAGAAAGTAAACATACCTGCAGTCTTGGAAAGAAGCCTATAGTGAGAGACATATGAAGAAAGTAAACATACCTGCAGTCTTGGAAAGAAGCCTATAGTGAGAGACATATGAATTGAATCATGACACTCCAGACGCCTTCCAACATAAACACATTGTGGGGTGCTTAGCTGCCAGTTCTGTATCCTTCCTCTCCCTTCCACGAGAAGTGTCGGAATCAGTAGCAGAGTCTTCGGATCTCCCGAATCTTGTTCATAGCACAGTTCCAGTTTTAGCATCATTCTTATGAGATCGCTAACCTCCAGATTGGCAAATATATTTGTCGCCGTCCCAGGAAATTGATTTTCCACTCTTCCTTTCAGAATGTTTTCTAATTTGTTCCTGCTTATGAACCCATTTTGCTCTGCTGTACTAGTCTTTCCAACATCCAATCTTATCAGTTGCCCAAGCACGTCACTACAAAACCAGTCACAGTCTAGGATTAAAAACCCAAGATCTTCGAAGTAAATGACCTCACCCAGACGATGCAGAGAATTTGCTGTAGCACATCTTCGAATTTCCACCTTCTCCATATTATCACGCCGCGATCGCATCCTCAAGGCTGGAACTTTAAGCTGGCACAAAGCACTGAACTCGTTCCATCTCATGACTGGTTTGCTGTTGTTTTCTGACCTCCAGTCAGATATAATTCTTATCAAGTCATTGCACACTTGATAAACTCGAGGCACTCTTTCGAGGATAGTCTTGCTGGTTTTTCTCAGGTGATGTGTGAGTCTGCTTACTGATGCAGATGATCGCGCATCAACTGTGAAGACCACCGGGTAGAGCTCCACGAATTCTTGAAATCTCTCCCTGAGTCTTTGAATTGAGGTGACGAGTGGGGGTAAATGCTCCGATTTCTGGGATACCTTATCTGAGTGTGTGAGAACTATGGTGATGTGCGGTAGCAAGGATTGTGATTTTGCTCTTCTTGAGTTTGAAACTATGAACCTGAGCCAGTACAGGAGGTCATCTTCAAGCTCCTCTGGGCTTTTAGCTTCTCTACTTGTGGGTTTTCTGAACAAGCTCGAGACTACAAGAAAAAATGAGGGGCTTCCAATCCCCGGAAACATTAGGTCATGTACTGCATAGTTTTCATGTTGGCCAGCAAAATTCCACAGTGATATCTTTGTGTCGCCATCGTGCATGGTCCTTACCTTGATTTCTGCTGTGCGGAAAATTTTCTCGACTGGATTTACTAGTGCTCTGACCTGATCCATGTAAGGAACCCTGGTAGACCTGAGATTCTGAGATATGGAGTCACAGAGCGTGGCTTTTCCTGCATGGACAGAAACTTTGTTCTATCAGGGCAAGCGCACTGTTCACACTTTACACCACTGAGATCCAATACTGTTATCGATCAAGTAAAATTGCAGGAAATTTTGCTCTGAGTTTGCCATATGTGATGAATTGCAAGATGAGTGGCGTAAAGATTTTAGTTTCATCACGCAGAGATAAAAGGCCATGTCAGGGTAATTAAAAAATAGTAGAGAGTATTATAGTGTACTAATTCTCACCATACCTGCAAACTCTTGGCCACATAAGAAGACTCTACAGCACTTGGGCGTGGTCAGTGGCAAATCATCAAGCAAGTCCTTCTCAGAAAGAGGACTCGCATTTTGACCGAGTTTCTCATAAATTGCATGAGTCTTTCCATCATCGTGCATGGGTGTTCCATCTAGATCAATCTCTTCGATCCATGGATTAACTTGCAACGTCTCCATTATGGCCCGGAACAACCATTCCCCTGCGACTCCGTTGCAGCCCCTCAGTGACAGGAATCTTAATGTGGCATTTCTTTCCAAGCTCCTAAAGATCTTGACGAAATCTTCTGGTTTCAAGCTAGCATCATTGCAGACACCCAGTCGGACAATGGTCTGATTCGTCTCAAGCATGCGCAGAATGGCCATGACACCGTCTTTGCCTATCTTCGTTTTTGGTCCCCCAAAAGAGACCGACTTCAGAGCGACGTTGGCTTGATTCTGCAGTGCCGAGAACCGGCTGAGGGGGCATAGCAAATGCTCCACTCCGACACCGCTGAAACAGTTGCCATCCAATTGCAAACTCTCCAATGAACGATTCTTGAAGAGGCCAGCGGCTATGTACACCACTGCCTTGTCTCTAAGGCAAGTCCTTGAGAGTATCACCTGTTTGAGGCTACTGTTCTGCTCAAGCACCACCCTGAACTCCCTGGCCCATCTGGATTTCAGCTGGATGCCCGTCATGTCCAAGGCGCTCACCGTAGTGTTCCACCCCAGAGCACAGGCAACCCTCCGAGAGCCGGAGGCATCCAGTTTGTACAGTCTCAGACTGCTTGTTTCGGGTGTGAATTCCACTATTTTGGAGCTCCTGTCGTTGTTGTTCTCTTTACTCCATATATGAACTTCCAAGGTCCGGTTCCTTGCGAGGACAGCAGAGAGAACAGGGGTTGCAGTGATGGAAACCTTGTCAAGTACTATTAGCAGCTTAAGGGTAGAGTTCGCCTCGATCATTCTAGAAAGCTCTTCCGCTCCCTTGGAGCCGATCGAATCCTCCCATATCTGCAGCTCCTCCAGTGATTCGTTCTTCATCAATGCAGAAGCGAGGAACATAATCCCAAGGCTCTCGATGTGACACTCCGAGAATATAAGAACCTTGACCACTCTGTTCCTTCCTATGCTTTCTGATAGCTCGGCTAAGCCCCCGGCCTGCATGCCGAACGTGTTGCTTTTGAACTCGAGTTGCTTGATGTTGGGGTTGCCATCAAGCAGCAGCTGAAGGCATTGCAATTGCCTGCGCTCCCATATGACACCGTGAAAAGCCAAGTTCATCGGGGTTCCATGGTCGTCCTTCTGTGCTGCAAGGGAAAGGGCAGTCAAGAGCTGGCAAAAGCAGTCGCCATCCCCATTGTTGCTGTTTGAAGGGATGCCGATGCTCAAGGAGCTTTCCGTTTCTCCGTAGGAGCATGGAAGATTTGATTGAGAATGATAGAAGGAAATGTTGCTTAGGTTCTTGCTTTCTGACCTGATTTCCTGCAGAGCCCAATGCACATCTTTGATGCCCAGGCTGGATGACATTTGATCATCCGTGGGGGATCGATCAACTGTCATTTATTAGAACCCAAGAAGATGGCAATTCTCCATGTCGGACAGGACAACAAGACATGTAGAAAGATAAAAGAGGCTCCACAGGCATCTTCCAATTCCAAAACGCAATCGGTTTGGCCTTAGAGAAGGTTAACACATAAAATGTGGAGTGGAAGAGCTAGGTTATTCTTTCCTTTGGATGAGCATGCAGGCATCCTACTATTATAACGAAAGAGTAAAGGAGACCGACGACGCCTTTGGCAGTTTTAGACCTCCGTGTCTTTATTTCGTTTTCCCTCTTTATGCCACTCACTATCAATAAAATAGAGCAGATTCATGCCGAAAGGAAAGTGGCAAAGCAATATTATGTTCTTTGCCTCCTGCTTAAAGGAAAGTTAAGTTCACATTTGGCCATTATTGCTTTCAGCGATTAGAGTTATATCAAACGTTCTAATTGCTTGCTGTTTCCAGAGTCGCCCAATATGATGATGACGCACAGTAGGAACCTTCAATTAATTACCACACTGATGCAGGGAAAAAAGAACACGCGCTCAGCATAATAAAGAAAGGTGCGTAGATTTTGCAATATATTAATTCGATTCTGTGGCAATGGCTAAAAGACATCATGGAATTGGAAGTACGTACGATTCCAGTTTTCTCGTGAGGTGGATTATTTCTCTCATCACCATCATCTGAACTACATTGTCGGCTAGTAATCCAGACAAAAAGAAATCTTAATAGTTTTGGCCTGAAGCCACTGATCTGATACATAGTAGATATGGCGTTATCTGGTTGCTTCTTGTCTCTGTTCAGTTAACAAGGGTTGCTCGCTGCCTGGGTCTGTCTCGATATCTATGCTCTGCTTCACTGTATCAATCCCTCCAGCCTTCCCATTAGAGGCTTTGCCCCACAGGACACAATAGAGACCTCCAACGACCAAAACCATCCCCACCACACTGCCATAATGTTTAGTTATGCTTCAACAACGAGCTTAGACAATGCCTAAACTGGAAAAGTAAGTCATATAACCATTTATTATTAGTTTCTAAAAGGAAAAGTTCTGAGGAGCTGTTTTTATGCTTCAGATGTTTGATTACTAGAGATGGCCGGATTGCAGATATCCAAAACCAGCAAGAGCTTCAACTACTTCACTAATGACGAATCTCGTCCCGATCAATTTGTTCCCAGCAAAAATGTCGAAATAAGTAGAATGTCTGTGAGAAATGTTAGAAAGAGAAGAAATAATGGAGATTTAGAACAGAAGGTCACCTCACCTTCCCCAGTGAAGTGGCACGTGAAGAAGCAAGGGTTCTAATATGGCGACCAACACAGTAGACAAGGGATTAAAGGCAGTTGTGAAGACTGGCCCCCTCTCTTTCACACACCACATTTGAGCATACACTCCAAGACCAGAGCAAAATATTCCCTGGAAATTCAAATGGTAGAGAAGATGAGAGTCACAATAATTTTCCTAATTAATAAGATCACTGAGCATATACACACTAGCTAACACATCAGGCGAGAAAGAGGGTACTGGTGAATTGATACTAACACTGTACACAATGGTCAGCAGCTGCAGGTCCCAATTCAACCGCCAATCTGCAGGTTTTTGGAGTGAGATCCCAACAGCAAGACATTGGACTGTGCTTGCGAGACACACAAGAGCAGTCATAGACAGCTGGCAAGTATAGTCCTCTCTTATCACTGCCTATGATCCAAAAATAGCACACTATATAATTAGGTAGTCAACTTCAGATGACAACAGCTGGTCAAATAACTCGATCACAATCCTCATAGTTAACGGACCAGATTATTCAAACCTTAGAAATTAATCCTGGTTACTACTTTAGGGTTTAGGGTTTTCTTTTCAGTTTTAATCGGCTCGAAATACTGTCTCTTTTACATGAAAGCGAGGAGAAATTTGTTGCATAACAGTCTATAGAGGCAGAAAATTAAAGAATGGCGATGGCGATGGCGAGCAGCTGAACCAGATATGGTTCCATGCATCAAGCACGTTTGGCTTTCAGATTATTGATAATCACGCTGAAAAACCAGCCTGGGCCCTGGTTGTATAAAAGGCAAAGCAAGATGTTCTATCTTCATTCAGCTGGACTATCTATATTATGTGAAGGCAATCCCCTTCTGATCTCCTTCGGAGGGACTTTCTCTCCTCGAAGACTCCAGCTAGTAGACACCCAAAAGAGAAAGCCTCGTTCAGAGGGTATATATGGTTTTGGTGCATAAGCGCATGTGGAACAATTAATGATGCCGTATACTACTTTACTGATCAGTGTAAGAGAGACCTGATAGATGAGGAAAACACTCCAGCTGCAAGCACTTGTTGCCAGGAGTAGGGCACCCAGAATCCATTTGCGATCCAGTAGTTTGAGGTCCCCAGCTGACTGGTTCAGGGCAGGACCTTTGGCAAATGTCATAACGATTGCTCCTCCCACACATAACGCTGTTCCCAAGATCTTCACCTTACTTTTCCTACTCCGCAGATCCACCTCTTCCATTCTGTTTTTACACAATGTTAATATATTAAGGTCAGAGTAAGAGGGGAGAGGTGGGGGAGAGAGAGGGAGCGCCGGGGGGGCGGTTCAGAAGAGCCATCTCTAGCTGTATATATATATATACCTGAGGAGATATGCTAAGAGAAAGGTGATGGCAGGATTGAGATTGTTCATTGTGGTGGCCAAGAAGGTGGAAGTGTAAGAGAGGCCAGCATAGTAGGTATTCTGGCCAATTGTGACTCTGCAGGATATCATTGAATGAATTCAATCAAACTAATCGAACTGGATGCGCTTAATTAGATGATGAGACGGAGCAATGACTGCTTTTATACCCTATTAGCGAAAGAAGAAAAATCTGACCCAGGTTCTTCAGCTTCAGGTTGCGTCTCTGATCCCTACATATATGTAAGCAAAAGTAAAAAGAAAGCCAGAAGAATTTGACAACCCACTGGCATCATCAAAGCAAGCTTGTAATGATACACAGAGAGAACGTAATAGATACACCTATAGTTAATTACCTGTCGATGAAGAAGGCGATGGGGCAGATGGCGCAGGTGGCGACTATTTGGCGGTACATGACATAGGAGTAGTGGGTCAAGCCTGTTGTAAGGGCGACCCGGGTGATGAGGAACATGACGCCGTAGCTCACCTGCACGTACAGCTGGGCTACAAACGGGCCATACGCCTTCACACAGCCACCCGCCATGCTCATCCTCCAACTCTCCTCTCTTTTTCCCTCTCGCTCTTATATATCGCTCTCACTCCCAAGAAGTAGTACCCACCACGACAAGCCTTAAGGTACCCAACCACCCACCCAAGGGGCAGTGAGCTGTTGTATTCAAGAGTGCTGGAAGTGGGGCGGCGGGCTCGCCGTATCAAAACTAAACTGAAGCCCACGTAAGGTACGTAGTGCCTGGTCAACTGGGTGGATTTGGATCTCTGGCGTGGCATGTATGGAACCAGCGCAACAAATAATTAAGGGTCCTTTTGATTGGCGTGAATCAAGAGTACATCGCACTTCATTATCCAGTATTTGATTCATTATACATCAATTAATGCATGTATAGTGTGATATATTTTTTAAACTAAATCATACATCGTATGGGTTTCATGCGATGCACCCATCTGTGGTGCATCTCCTATACACCCCGTGAACATATTAAAATATATTCAATAAAGTTACGTGAACATTAAAATTATAAAAATATTATTTTAATCTCAATAAAGTCTTTAAATTATGACATATATATATTCAATAAAATATATATGTAATTTTACTGCGTCATTATATGAACATTAAAAGTATGTGAATATATATATATATATATGATTTTATTGCGACATTATATGAACATTTAAATTTAACATTTATGTGTAGTATATATATATATATATAAAGGAGATGCATCTGCTATCCAAAAAACAAATCAAACAAATGCATCTACTATATATATATATAAAGGATCAAGATGCATCGGCTGATCCAAAAGACAAATCAAACAAATGCATCTACTACATGCATCACATTATGGATGCATGAATCCCACAATCCCATGCACAAGCGATTCGAGCATTGTGCAATTCGAGCAACCAAACGTGGATCCGGGGGCAGCCGATGCATCGGTTAATCATCCCATGCATCTTGCCAACCGTTGGATGAGTTTTAATTCATCCAACGGCTACGGGCGAAGGATGATAGCTGCTCGTCGGGGGAAGTCAAGGAGAGGATTGGGGTGGGGAACTGCGGGCGCCGGTTTGGGGTGGGGAAGCTCCTTCCCGGAGTTAGTGGTGAAGAGGAGGGTTGCAGTGGTCGTGCCGGTGCCGGATTTGATCGGGTGATGGGTTTGGTGGTGGAGGATGGCCGGAGTTTGCCGGAGAAGATGGGTGGGGGTGGTATGTAGTGGGATGCTCGCCGGCAATGGAGATGGTGGATGGTTGAGATAGTGGTGAGAGATGGTGATAAAGGTAGTAGATATGAAGGTTGAGGGTGACTGGTTTGGTGGTGGAGGATGGCCGGAATTTGCCGGAGAAGATGGGCGGAGGTGAGGCCGTGAGAGGGGGTAACCGAGCCAGTCCACGCCCCCACTGACCCGCTGCCAACCCCGCCGGTCGGACCCAAAACCCACCGCCGCCGCGTCATCCTGCTCGGCCTCTGCGCCCTTCTCATCTCTGCCACTAACTCCGGGAAGGAGCTTCCCCACCCCAAACCGACGCCCACGGTTCCCCACCCCAACCCTCCTCTCCTTGACTTCCCCGACACCATCGACGCCGGCGGCCGCGATTCTCAGCTCGTCTCCCCCGACGAGCAGCCTATCATCCTTCGCACATAGCCGTTGGATGAATTAAAACTCATCCAACGGTTGGCAAGATGCATGGGATGATTAACCGATGCATCTTGCATCGGCTGGCCCCCGGATCCACCAAACGCACCTGAGATCCTCTTGTCCGTCCGCGTGTGAGGGTGTCATGGGCGCATCACCTGCTACAACCCTAACGTCCTGGTGTTTTACTTATTCCCAAAGAAGCGGCTCTGCTCTACAGGACTCATGACTGACCCATGACCAAGAAAGAAGGTGGCGCTGCTAGCAGAATGCTACCATAAACACATCAGGGATCTGAGCTTTAGCGCTAGAGAGACGATGAACATTCAGACTTATGGGCACATGAATGTTCAAATCGCTCGGCCAAGTCATGCTTCCCAGAATGTCCATTCTTTCACTGTTGAATATTTTTCATTTTCTTTAGACAACAGTCGACACCGTCAGGCGCCAAAAATGTGCATCTTGGTGGCCATCATACATCTTACGACTAGACAACCAAAACGAGCAACTTAATACTCCAAGATGTTAATTAGCAAGTCCAAGATGCTAACTTGTAGCTACTAGAATTTTGATACGAGAATTAGCTCGGATTATTAGTTGGCATGCACGTCCGAGAATTTTTACTCTGGGAAGCAATTGCAATTGTGCCCATGTAATCGCTTTACAGCAACATGGCTAGCCACCTGATTAGAAGAACAAAAGGCATGTGCCCTAGGAGCACAGTGAATAGCAAAAACTTCATTATGAGCTCGTGAAAATGTTGCAGAAAATAAGTATAAATCTTTCATACATATTAACCACCTGATCAGAAGTTTCATAACACGGCAAAAGCAAGTGCAAGTGCACAAATTAAGCACATCTAACTCAGGAAGAAATTATCCAAGAGAGCTCTTAATAGATTGAATGACAATGTTTGGTAGCCTTATTCTTAGGGACCAGATGGTACCTTTAAAAGTCCCACACTAAATCAACCAGATCTCTGGTACATCGGAGGTAAAAAGAAAAAGAATTGAAACATACCTGACGAGTATTATCACTTAGCCAGATATTAGAACAGCCTTCTTTTGTAAGAATAGTAGAAGTCTAATTGGCATATTGCCGATATAAATCTGAACACTCTTCTGAATATATCCCGCAAGCAGATTTTACAGCTCAATCAAACCTCAAGAAACAAAGCCCTACACTCAATGTAGAAATTAACTCAAACCTCAAACCGTACACAAAATCCTTTATATTTATGAATCCCTGGATCTGAATTCTCGAAAATCAATTCTCTGGTTAGCTCTAAATAATTAACTAACCCATATAATCTGAATGAAAATGTATCTGAAATTCACAGTCATGCACCTGATTCACTGAATTCTTCACCTATGATAAGATTCAATCGTTTGAAATGATGATCTTCCTAGGTAGCAATTCCTGCACAAGTAATCAGGAAAAGTTAGATGTTAGAAAAAAGCATCTTCATGAGCTGCACGAACTTCAAGAGAGTAAGGTAAAGTGAAAGAAGCTGAGAATTTGCCAAGATAGGACCATGAAAAAAAAAAAGTATTCATCAATCACACTAAATCCACTCGATCAATATCAGGACGGATCCAAAATAGAAGCATGCACAGAAAAATGACGCACATCTGTCAAGAAAGTTTCTTAAATTGTAGGGCAAGAGACTAAAAATGGGCCAGAAAGTAGTAACCATGCTTGCTTCTCAGTAACACCACACTACGTACGTTTGTCATAGCAATTTTTAGCCATGTAATCATGCAGCATTTATGTCAGCTGTTGGCTTCAAGCCAATGTACTTATAATTTTTTTTCCCCTCGCTTCATTGATTCCTATTATCAAGCACTGTAAGATATATGATCGTCAGCAGCTGGGAATTGTCCAGATATTGGCCCAAGAGAAATGTAATCCCATGAAATATCCACATTGGAGAGAAAGGTAAAAGAATCTTAAATCACTTTGAACACAAGCAACCCAAACCAAGACGAAATCCTTGGAAAGCAATCGATATGCGGCCCTGGAACTGAGCAAAAACCAGCCCATAATTTCTGAGACATGAAGCTATACCAACATGGAGCACTTTTAGGAGTAAGCTCTTAGAAGAGAACAAAATAATGGTTATGAATCACTAGAAATAATAATAATTGTTAATCACCACGAAGAGAAAGATGGGTTGGGAAAAATGCACTTTTCTCCTAAAGAAAATGCAAGCTCTGATTCTAAAATATGGACAAGCTGAATAGATAAACTTCAGCAGTTTTACATAGATATTCAAAGGATCTTGAGAGACCATAGCCAGTAATCAAGACTCGCCTTTAACACTCTTTAAAGTAGACTTATTTAGATCCTTCTTCACCAGCTATTCAAAGGGAACATTTAACAGTTCAAAATAATGTTGAAACAACTTTTTAAGCGAATGGACAGTCAACCTCATATACGCTGAGGAGGAAGATTATAGCAATTGTATCGCAAACACCCAAGCCCAGCCCTTACGCAAGACATTAAACACACCAACTGCTGAATTCATTCAGCCCGATCCTCCCACTTTGTCCTTAGTACAATAGGCATAAAGAGAGATTCTCCTAAAAGTGCAGTGTGGCCTGATTGTTTCTTTTTTATGCGATGTGACCAATGATTGTTATTCAAGCTCGAGCTCATGGAATCCAGGCACACATCACACATGGCAAACCACCCAAAAAAGCCATCATTGAGTGACTACATTTGGAGTTTTTCAAAAGTGCAAACAGTGTAATTCGTTCCCATGAATCATGATAGTAAATAGCATAAAACCATATTATATGCATCAAATGAAGCACTAAATCTATTTCCAAAATGAGCTTTCAGAGTAAATTCATGCAAATTCAAAGGAAAGCTATAAGCCTACGAAGTTTCTGCAATAATATTTAAAGTCGTATTGAAGTTGACCCTTTAAAGCCAGAAAAGTTTAATAGTACTAAAAATCATAGCTTGCTCCAAGAGAGAACAAGAGAGGGGCACGACGTCAGCCAGTATTCCCAGTAGGTCACATTGGTAATTTTTGGTTCAAAGGCGGTATGCCAGAGAAAAAGCCAAGCTGTATAAAAATAACCCCCAGACCAGTTTTCCCTGTACTAATAATTTCAGATAACCATGGACATACCTGATAAACGATTTTATTCACAAGTTTATTTCTTATTAAAGAGGTTCTAGTGTAATTTTTATTAAGCAAATCTCTTATCATATCGATTTGGACTATTGTAACTAAAAGAGATCACTACATCTTAACAGGTCAAGTTAATCAAGATGCTGCACATCTGAATCACAAATGGCAGAATTTACATTAAAATAACTTCTGATACCAGTCATCCTTATATTCCTATTGTTTTACTTTCATTAACGGAATAAGGAAAACAAGGAGGTGATCTTAGCATATGCAACAGAGGCATTGAATAGCTGAAGTAAACTTAGAATACCATAATCTAACGATCGATAGTGGTTGGCGCGATATACCCTACAGAAAAGTACATTTCACGAGTCTTAGCAGTAGATAGAAACCCAATCACGGAGCTGGTGTAAAAGCCTACTGTAAAGATGACATAGACCTTGCTATTATCTTCATGCATTGCACAAACCGCAGTTGCTCATCTTGAGATATTTACAAAGAGAAATACTTGCAATTGGTGAAGTATCTTGAGCCCCATAACATTGCATTGCAATTTCCAGAAATAATCTCATGCAAATAAGATAAATCAGAAATAACCTCTAACCTCTATTTGGTTGCCTATTAGCAACATTATAAGCACCCATATAACCAGTCGAACCCTTGGCTGTGATGTCTGAACCTGCACTGGCAAGCCCATAACCAAATGGACCAGATCCATCAAGCTCAGAAGATCCTGACCGCCAAGTTGGGTCACCATAAACTGAACCACCATATAAATCTGAAAAATTTCCCTCGTATCCACTGCTAGCTGCAGCAAGGGAAGTGTTAATAGTACCAGCACCACTGTTTCTTCCAAAATTGCTGCCTCCCAGACCAATATTATTTTCTGTGCTTCCAAAACCCAGATTCCCACTGCCAAAGGCTGAAACAGTTCCACCAGACTGACCTGATACCGGAGAGGATGAACCTCCCCAATTCAGACTACTATTGCCAAACACGCCAAGGCTCCCATTTCCAGAGGTCATGTAGGCATTAGAATTTGCAGAGCTTGTAGTATAGTTCAGGCCCGCATTGCCCCATGAATTACGGGCCATTGAGTTAATCACTGATCCAGTACTAACATTGCCTCCGCCGTAGCCAACAGGGTTATTGTATCTACCTGAATTCCCACCATAATAAGGACTTAAGCCCCGGCCATAACTAAGGCTGTTATTGTAGTTTGAATTGCCTCCGTAATTCGTCAACCCAGGCTCAAAACTCATCCCCATTCCATAACCAGGACCAAAGGAAGGAAAACCATTCCGAACACTAGCAAGTGGTCCAAATCTCCCATCCATCCTCATTCCATAGCCTCCTATAGAGCTTGGATTGTATCCTTGACTGTAGCTATTGAGAAAACTATTGACCCTATTCAGACCATAATTATAACCCCCTATAGGTGAACGCAAATTGGGTCCAGGGGACAGTTCTTTAGGTACAGCCCTCTTGACCTCCACCATCTTACCATTTAGTTCATGAAAAGTTTTAACCAATGCTTTATCCACGGCATCCTCAGAATCATAAGTGATGAACCCAAATCCCCTAGGCCTTTGGGTGTTGTGGTCATACATCACTACGACATCAGTGATCGTCCCAAACTGATCAAAGTAGCTCTTGAAGTCGCTCTCTGTCACAGTAGATGGCAGGCCTCCCACAAATATCTTTTTGGTTCGGGCAGGTCCTGGGGAACCCTGGACGCTGCTGTTGCTTCTGTTAAGAATCTGGTGATCATCTCTGGGAACAGCTTTCTTTGCTTCCACCTGAGAATATAATACGGTCGGCATTGGAGGTTATGAAAAATGCAGGTCAGAAACTTTTTTAGAATTCTCTGGAAAGAGAACAAAAAATGAAATTCTTAAGACTGAATAACATTGTTGCATTTGAGGTACTGAATGCAAGCTTCAGATGCTGCATCCACAAAGGTGTTCTAGTATCAAAATGAATCAAAAGCCAAGCTAAAATGCTTACCATTCGGCCATCAATCATGTGCTTTTCCATGACAACCCTCTCTGCCACTGCAGGATCTAAGAAGACAATGAAGCCGAATCCACGGGCTCGACCCGTGGTACGATCCTTCATGATCACAGCCTCCACTACCTCCCCATAATTCTTGAAGTAGTCCCGGAGGCGGTCTTCATTGGTGTCCCAGGAGATTCCACCCACAAAGAGCTTTCCAAGATCCGACTCCATGGCCTCTGCAATCAACAAAAGACGTCCACCAACTTTGTCACACGAACTCACTCATCCGACTTTTCAAATTGCAAAAAATTCACAATATAAATCGTTCTAATTTCAGGTTAGTCATTCGAACAACGAGACATGAGCCCGATTCTGCCTAATCGATTGCTGCGTAGCAGATCCAATGAAAAACCGTTCAGCTACGGGGATGAAAAAACGTGACGCAGAGATGAAAAGACCACTCTTTTTTGGCATATAACGGTCGGTCGGATCGGATTGCAAAGAAAAGTGTTAGATAGTCCGCGTCGTAGATCTAATGGATAATGGAGGTGCTGTGGAAGGAGTTAACCAGCGATGAATAACATAGAAACATGAGGAAAGATCCAACAAAAGATATGCCCGCCAGATAGGAAATGGGGTGCGTATGAATCCAATCGACCGACGATCTTGGGATCCAGTGAAGGTCGATGTGAAGGGAATCCAAGGCGGCAGATACCCAGATTCAGACAGGCGGCAACAAAGGGAAAGCAAAGAGATCGGATTAGGAGAAGCGTCGGAATTGAAGAGGCGCTCACCGATCCGAGATGCTTCAGATGTGAAAGCAGCGAGGAGATGGGATGTTCCTCTCCTCTCCTTTAAGATCTGATAGCCGGCATCGAAACAGCAGAGAGCCTCATCATCTCCCCTAAATTTGTCTCCTTCCTCTCTCGTTCTCTGACTCTATATATATATATGCTGAACGCGAGCGAGGAACGATGAACTGTGTATGTATAGCCCCTTCTCCTCTCCCCTTCCTCCAATTGTTCTCGATCCAATTAAGGAGCCAAGGTATGAGCTAAATCCGATCCATAAAGAAGGGCGGAGAGAGAGAGAGAGAGAGAGAGAGGAGAATATATATATAAATAGAGATGGGGGTGGGGGAGAGGAGGAGAGGTAATGGGAGGGGATCCTCTTCCTCTGGTGTATAAGAAAGAAATGGCTGGGGAGAGGGGGTAGGAGAGAAGGTGATGGATGATGATGATGATGATGCTTTTGTGCGTTGGATTTCAAATAAACTACAATAAAAAAGAACATACCTTAAAACTGTGCAGCAGATAAACCGACTTACAGATAAATAGACAAAAAGTAATGAAATCTCTTCCGTCCAGCGGGGATTTGGACGGTTCGAAATTATGTTTATCCATTTGTTCAATTTCTTGTCCCTTATTTCTGCATGTCCGAGCTTACCAACCATCCTCTCTCTCGCTTCATCTTTGTAGTATTCATATGTTTATGTAGACGTGCATGGCTTTTGAAATTTCTTACAAGCAGGCAATTAGTTTTATCTTAGGGAAATGACGTGGCAGCCATTGATTGGTTACGAGGCCCACCGCTTCGGTTGTGGTCGGCAATTCCTGCGCCCACACCACAACATCCGCTTGATGAGGCCACGAGCCTTCTTCTCTATGCCCTGTTTCTATACTATTATCACCCTGGGGGGCTGGGCTGTGATGTGATATCCACATCATCCTGTCCGAATTCCCAAGGGCACTGCGACAGGTATAATCTTGAAGACCTTCTTCTAATCTCCCTAGATTTCAAATGAAGGGAATTTAATCGGTACCAAATACAGGTCATTACAGATCAGATCATACACGAGATGGGAAAGCATAGTGGCATATATTAATTCATTCTGATAGCCGAGTTACGTGCTACAGGCTTTGCTGGTGGAGGGACGGTGCGGCCCACGACGCAACAACAGATGCAAGCAGCTTCTAAGAAGAGGGAGCCAGCCAGCATGCTATTATATATGTCTGTCTATCGAGACTGGATTTGTTGAGGGAAGACAGTGGGAAGTGTGGGGAAAAGCTGCATGTACGGAAACCATATGAGGTTGCAACATCTCGAGTTCCAAGTTGTGCACCCCGCGCGCCAAGACACGATATTCAGCTGCCATTGCATTTCATCTGATCCACATCATTGGCTAGTAAATGCTGTATGGTAACCTCTCAATTTAGGACGGTAATTAGCCAAAATCAGTAGAAATGCAAGTGGGGAATCAGCTAAAGTTGGCTGGTTTTTTTCATGTGGTTCACGAAAGTTGCAGCACCACTACCTCTGTGCTACATACCTCCCTCTGCAAGATTCAGACCTCCTAAAGTCGATCCTTTTTTTACAACTGATCATCATATTTAACAAATCTATACCTGCAGAGACATTAAACCAAAAGGGCAAATCCAAATTCCAGTTGGGCACTCAAGAGCTGCAGCCAATCAAATAGGACATAAACCTGAAATACAGCTCATTCTTCCATTAGGTGCCTTCACAAACACTTGCGATAACAATACTTGTATCTTCCATTATGTATGTAGCAGCAAATGAATCTCATCAGGAACAATATAATTCTACTAAGCATAAACTAATACGGAAGTAGCTACTTGAAATTCGCTATCAAATGGAATTGCTAATGCATAACCTAAACTTGAAGAGATAGTTGAAATGCTGCACTTTAATTGGAATAAGAGCATATTAAAATTGCTAGTCTTTCTTTATTCACATATGAGAAAAGCCTAGTCGAAAAATGATGTAAAATCAAATATCCACTTTAACAGTAAAAACCACCTACGTATCTACTCTGTGTGATTACTGGCAGGGGGCAATTGTCCTAAGCTGAGAGCATTTTAATCAATAAACCATGACAGGCCAGTCTGAAAATGAGCCCCTAAAGAATCCATGTGACCAACATCTGGGAACTAGTAAAACTGTGGAATATCGTTAACAAACATATTCCTAAAGATTTTCATGGCTTCTACCTTAGTCTCCAAATCTGTGGCCTCGGTTAAATAACAGCAGGTAATCCAACCCACATATAGGATAGCCAGGATAAATACTTGGCCATACTAGCAGGTAGCAGATTGGCCAACACAAAACATATCCCAAGCAAATGCTCTTACAAATAGTTCCTTAAAGTTGAAAGGGACAAAGGAATTACAAGTTACCTTCCACACTGTGGAGTATTCCCTTCTTCCCCTAGCATGAAGGAAAAGTTCGGTCACATTCCCTTCAGGCCAGAATTTATGAGGAAATTTGAAGTCGATCTTTGTAAATGTGGCCATATCAAATTGATATATCGCCAGAATCTTCTATCTCTGCCAAAACCAGGATAAAAATGTTGATTCCGAAGAAAATCAGTTCTACAACCATAACTAAATACCAATTGAATGTCTAGGATAGGCTAATAGTCAGAAGAGAATATAGTGGTCATGAACCTACAAAAGGAACTTAAATAAAGAAGTGAAAAGCCATCAAGTGCAAATCATTTTTTGTAATTTTTGTTCTCAATGTATCAACTTACAGCAAATTGGGTTGCAATTCCGTTACTTTGTTCTGGGGACTCTGATGGTTGGTGATGTCATACCGTAATTAGTTTCATAAATGGAACCATGATCGGTTGAGACAACTAAACCAACTTTTGAATGCTTTATGTGCCTCACCACCTGCATAAGAAGAAAAAGAACTTTTGAATGCTTTTATGTGCCTCAATTGTCTGTACAAGTCTTAAAAGAACAGCCGCATGATATATCACCTTGCTTAAATTTGACTCTGGAATCTATGATAGATCCATTGACCGTGATCTTAAGGAACTGGCGAGCCAAATTATGTGCTATGATCTCATAGCCCCATTGGCCGGCACCACAGTAGACCTCATCACCGAAATTAACAAAATTAGGCAGAGGCAATCACCTCTGCAAGCTACATGCACTGTGGCTCTGCATTCTCAAAGTCATACCTGTAGGCTGTAGTGGGCTATTACATTTCCAGAAGAGCGAAAGAAACACTACAACACAACCCCATTAGCAAAAAAAAAAAGAAAATGCAAAAACCACAAGAGACAAGAGCCAAGCAAATAATGGGGCATAAGACAAAACCTAGTTCTACTAATTACAGAAACATAAAATAAAAGCTCAAAGGATAGATGAATCATCTAGGTAGGGCAAACTTTAACTGTAATTTAGCAACGGCTCCGTCCACCACTTATTACAGTTTGGATAGTATAATATTACCTGATATCCCTACTCCAAGAACAATAACTGATGGAGGTCTTGGCTTCATGGTCACCAGGGCAGCTAGACATGGATGTAGCGTGACAACTACTACTCAGACAACAATGGTCACCATCCCTCTTGTTGATTCGTACATCTACAAGATGATAGCTCTAGGCTTGGATTTGCAACTTCAAATTACTGTAAGTTCCTGGAATCAAAAGTCTACTGCAACAAGGAAGGAAGCAAGACACTGAAGCTTGCAGAATGTATTAAAAAAAATTTGAAAGGTAAAAAAGCTAAAAGGAGATGCCAACATTTGGTTCTTGGTCTTGATAATGGAAAAAAAAATCTTTGGAATGGTTCATTGCATATTTCCTTTGAGGCCCCAATGTTTACATGGTGACAGTCAAGAGCACCAATTTCTTCAGAAGACGGCAATTCAGCACCCTCAAGTAACTAATTTCTCAATAATGGTTCATGGACCTCTTAACTCTTACGCAAGCACTCAACTAAGGAATACCTGGTCTCCAAATTACCTCGATTTGATAATTTGTTGTCAGACCACATTGCCCAAAGGTCCATTGTTCTAATACTTTCTTCATCAAAGAACTTGATCCATCAATTTTGATCTGAAATAAACCAGAGCAAAAGTATCCCTTCATGCTGAGAATGGCATTCAAGCCACAAACTCGAAAGATTGGTCCATCCTCTGTTAAAAGATCATGAGTGAACTAAGTTGATCTGGAGGAAAATTTAAAGAGCGTAGAGAGCCTCATAGCCAAACCTAGTTGGAATCGAGCCATGGCGGTCATCTCTGCACACTTGTCTGCTTAGTTAGTTTGCAAATCTAGCTCACCATAGCCAACATAGTCGATAGTTCTCCAGCAGTCGCCGATCCTATGATTTCGACCGATCTCTCGATCGACCTTGGAAAACTAAGATCCTATGGGAAAGAACTAAAGAATAGATTGCAAGAAGCATGAAAACATGGCAATACATAATTCGTATCGTATATAAGTTTGGGGGGTTAGCAGGCAAGGAGATGTAGAGAAAGGAAGGGAAATAGAGAAAACCCAGAAGGTTGGTGTCGTCCAGCGCCTCGGGGAATCTCGGCTCTCGATCGGCAGCGACTAAGACGCGATCAGTAGATTGGCAGTGTGGCGCTTGAAGTAGCGCTTGCGTTTTCCGCCGGCGTGATTAGGCCTCATCCACCCATTCGACGGTTGGGCCCTTGCTTGTTTGACCTTTCAGTGACACTGGCTGGGAGGAAGCCGAAGGGGTTCATCACTTGGCACTGATACGAGATTGGACTCGAGATGTCGGACCGCACGCACGGGTTTTATAAGAAGGTATTGTGCTCCCGTCGGAGGACATGTGTGGATATGCCCCCAGCGAGGATACCCGCTCAATTAGATAATATTTAGTGCCGAGCTTGGAAGAAATATTCTCCTAACCTTGCCGGACTTGTCAATGCGATATTTTCCAGTTCTTTTTAGCCGGAACCGGAAGCCTTTTGGATTGGATAAGACGTTGAAGGCACTGTGCTTCTCGGGCAGACTCCTCGAAGCAGTGGAGCTCCTTTGCCACAAAGGGTCGTCCGTGGATCACCAGACGTACGCCTTTCTATTGCAGGAAGCCATCAATAGGAAAGAGTCGAAGCTCGGAAGGAGGATCCACACACAGATGGTCACCACCGGCTGCGCTCTCGACCCCTATCTGAGGACCAAGCTCCTCATACTCTACGCCAAGACCGGCGATTTGACTAGTGCTCACCACCTATTCGATGGGATTCATGACCGAAACCTCGTCTCCTGGAACGCGATGATCTCGGGATGTGTGCAGAAAGGTCTGGAAGGAAAGGGCTTGGATCTCTACTACACGATGAGGTCGGTCGGAATGGAGCCGGATCAGTTCACGTTCGCGTCGGTGTTCCGTGCTTGTGCCGGGTTGGCATCGCTGGATCAGGGGAAGCGAGCCCACTGTGTTATGATCAAGACCAGCAAGGAGGCTAATGTCGTCGTGCATAGTGCTCTGGTGGATATGTACTTCAAGTGCAGCAGTCCCGAAGACGGTCACCGGGCATTCGAGGGCTCGGAAGAGAGGAATGTCATCACGTGGACGGCTCTCGTAACGGGCTATGGCCAGCATGGAGGAGTAGAAGAGGTGCTTGGGCTATTCCATCGGATGATCGAAGAAGGCTTCAGGCCGAACTGGATCACTTTCCTTGCAGTCCTGTCCGCTTGTAGCCACGGAGGTCTTGTTGATGCCGGATGGAAGTACTTTGCTTCCATGGAAAGAGATCACGGGATTAGCCCGAAGAGAGAGCACTATGCCGTAATGGTGGATATGCTGGGTCGCGCGGGGAGGCTATGCGAGGCATACGAATTCATCATGAGCTCGCCTCGTAGTTGCAGGGAGCACTCGGTAATCTGGGGAGCTTTGCTTGGTGCATGCAGACTTCATGGGAATGTGGAGATGGGCAAACTTGCAGCGAAGAATTTTTTCGAGATACAGCCGGCCAATTCGGGTAAGCACTTTGTGCTATCGAATACTTACGCTGCGCTGGAAATGTGGGAAAATGTTGCCGCTGTCCGCGGTGAGGTTAGAACATTAGGGATAACAAAGGAGCCGGCATGGAGCTTGATTGAAGTGCGTGGAGAGATCCACACGTTTCTCGTCGGAGATAAATCTCATGACCAAAGCGAATTGATCTACAGGACGATGGATGCATTGCACTGGGCTTTGACTGAAGCCAAATTATGTTCAATTTTAAAGAATGAAAGCCCTCTTCTTGACCTTATGGATTGAGTTGTCAGAACTCAGAAGAAGAAAATCACGATGAAGAAGACAACAATTAGATAAAGAAAAAATGACGTCCTTTAAGAGAGAAAAATCAATCAAGGGAGATTGCTCTAGTAATTGTATTGGATTTATGATAAACCACCATTCCCATTTCAAAATTTCAAACCGGATCCAGAGGGAGTCCATATATTTATTTCTGGTACACCTCAACCTCAAGATGGACTTTCTTGATTCTCTGAGCCAAACTAAACTGCAGATGGCCTTGTCACATCACATCTAGCCAGGAAAGCCCCAAACCATCGCGGGAAGGGGCGAGGAGGAACATTGATCGTCAGATTTAAATCGACGGCTGAGTCAAGGATCCAATCGCGACCGCCTATGCAATATCATCCAACGGCCCGCGTAAGTCCCTGCCTCTTATATAAGCAAGCAGCCAGTGAGAAGTGAGAACCCTTGCCGCAGCCGCTATGGCTTGCTTTATATCTCGGCGGTCCTTCCTTCCCTTCTCTATTATGGGTTTTCGTTTCTGAGGGATTTCATGCCGCTGCTTCTTAGGGGCAATCTATCTATTTGTTTGCATTTCAAGTATTTTGATTTTAGAGATATGCTCGAAGGGCCATCAGTCTTCTTTTTGTGTTTTGATTTGCGATCGGAGTTTATTTTGTTGAAAACTTGTGTATTGTTCTTCCGCATTAAGGCCGGTGATGAAAACTGATCATAAAAACACCATCTTTCGGGACTGATCGGCTCACGCAGCCATGCTGTCATTCTGCAATTCTGAGGCCGTTTTTTTAGTTGATTGCCACCTTTAACTGTGACAATTAAAGGGAGGATCAAATATCGTTATTCTTTTTCGTTGGAAAATTTCATCGCTTTTCATCTTATTGATAAACCGTGTTGTGTCTCTCATATTTTTCTAAAAACGACTGTCATGACTTACGATCCTAAGCAAAATGAAGGCTAACAAATCTGTACATCACCCTGTATTTTCCCACTCTCCAGTACCGCTGTGCTCCTCCCGACTCCATAATGAGCATCATTTTAGAAAGTGCGTTTGGTTTGATATTCTAGAAATTTTTTTTGAAAAATCAAAACAGAAAATTTGAAAACAACAATTTGGTGTTCCCATATTTTTCTGGGAAAAGGTCCAATAGCTTTAATATTCAGACTTCAGCCTTATAATCCTCTAGCACAAACTTTGCCCCTCGCCAAATACTTTGTAAACAACTACTCATCCCACCGTGAATCACTTGTTAATCTCAGCAAAAATTGTTGCGCATTAATTATTCTACCCACTTAGCCTACATTAGCCTCCTATAATCTTATTGCACAAACTTTGCTCCTCGCCAAATACCCAGTAAACAACTACTTATCCCACCGAGAATCACTTGTTAATCTCAGCAAAAATTGTTGCATAGGGATTAAAAAGTAGGAGTACATTCTCTGCTAAAGTGGGAATAATTTTATTTCAGTTAAGGGGTTTTATTTTTGATATTGGAAATAATTTTATAATGATTATTTGAAATAAGAAAAAATAAAGTGAGAAACGAGAATAACTTTATAATGATTACTTGAAATAAAAAAATATATTTGATAAATAAAATGTAAAATAAATAGTGAATTTAAAAATATTTTAGAAATATTTTTTCTCTAAATCCGGATTAAGGGTTATTAGCCTTAATCTCCGTGTTGAAAGTTGGCGTCTCACGAGTCACGTCTATTCATTGATTCCAAGGAACCTTAAGCCCCCTTTCAAGTGGCAAAATAGAGTAAACTTTAATTGAAAACTGCATATTCTCATGTTGCATTTCGTTCTGCATTAGCAGATACATGTTTGTTACGCATTAAAAGGGAAAAATAAAAAGGTTGTAACGAATAAGTATTTTGCGACTCAGATGTTAAGTTCAGCTATCAGCCAGTAAAGAACCTTTTCCATGATTGCCATGGAAGAAAGCCACCTACAATGGGATGACCAGAATGCTTATGTAAAGATGCAATGTGAAACAAATACTTGAAATATTTTGAAAGTCATGAAATCACACTTATACCGCGGAACAAAAAGAGTTGATGGACATACCGCAGCCTGGGCAACGAGCATAGTAGCCATTCTTTTGAACGAGCCCAGAACCTCCACAGGCCTCGCATTTTCTCTGTGCCACCTGTAGCGATGAATCATGGCCGTGATATCAAAGAAAAGAAAGATGTTTGGGTTCTCAGATGTTAGATGAAGTAATACTGTGATTGCATAATGATAATTTGGGATGGGGGATTAGCAATCAACTCACAATCCTCTTGCTGAACTCGATTCCCGCAATGATGAAAGGCATAACTCCAGCTGCAAATTATTGATTTGTTACAACGTCAGCTAGCACTTGAAATTGAATATAGATGTGGCTTGATTTTGTTCTGGCAATGACAATTAGAATAAAGAGAGGGGGGTGCAAAAGACCTAGAGCGCCAGAGGCGATTTGCCAGGTGATCTCGACGGGAGGGAGGTCGAGATCGGAACCCATGCCGTCGATGGCGTAGGTTCTCGTTGGGGTTCTCACGTGGAGGATCCGATGCGGGGTGAAGCGTCTTTGAGAGAGATTAGGGATGGCGGCCTTCACCACTGGAATTCTCCTAGTACCAGCTGGAGGAGGAGCAATAGCTGAGCCTGAGAGGGGCAGGCGAATCGAAGAAACCTCCATGTGAGGGACAAGGGAGAGGGCCTTTGCTAAAATTGTTACACAATTCTAGACTGTTGTTTGGCGGTTGTTGTGTGGCCACAACTCTCAAGCGTTGCTCCATCTAGAGCGTATCACTTACGCGACGCTCACGACCGTCCATCCCCCATCTCCCATCGTAGTATACTCACAGCCGTTTCGGGCTGATTTACGTGATTTGATAACCCAAGATCACTCTCTCCCAAATCGCAATGTCAATGTGTGGGTGGTCATCAGCCCTGTATTCCAGTACCCGCGCCCGTCTGGGCCAGGCCAGCAAAGCATTAGGCTCGGGCTTGATTCAGGCTGGGCTAACCTCAATCACCTTCTCCAAATTGTTATCATAAAAATATTAAATATCTTGAAAATATACTTAATATCAGAAAACCCTTTAATTTTGACAATATCAACAAATTTCTTGAAAACATCGCCATTTCACATAACCTCTTAACTAGGATATTTTTGTACGGCAAATTGCTTCTCCCACCCCTCCTGACACCGCCCCTCCCGCTGTCCCCCTGAGCATTTACTATCATACCCCTAGTGTTTGTGTTCATTGTTTTTTTTTTCCCTTTTTTTTCCAGTTTTGTTTAAATTCCCTCCCCTTGTTTACGGGTTTCTTTTTTTTTTCTTTTCAGTTTTGTTTAATTTCTATTTAGTTTTGTTTTTTGTTATTAGCTTTATTTATTTTTTAATTAGTTTTGTTTATTATTTCTTGGGGAAAGGGACCGGGAGTCCTTTGTTTAGATCAAATCCGGCAATTAGACCGGCCATAAGAAGTTTCGGGTATTTGATCCATTTTGGAGAAAAAAAGTCCAAAATACTCTTTTCAAAACATCTCTTCATATTTCAATTTATTAAAACATCAAATCGTAAAAATTTCAAATCTTAAAAACTTCAAAATTGTAAATTGTAAAAATTTCAAATTTTAAATCATAAAATTTAAACTTGTAAAATTTTCAAATTTTAAATCATAAAATTTAAATTTTAAAATTATAAAAAATCTCAAATTTCAAATTTCATTTGGTTTGAATGTTAGGAGTTGTTTTAGTCACTTGCCATTAAATGCTCTTCCAGTTCCAAATCAAGAACGTCGAGAAATAGCTATTGTTCATGATGGCAATCACTTCGTGTAAGTTTTCTTATATCCTCATTACCCTGTAGCACCCATTCCAACGTGGTGATGGTAACATTCATCGTACAAAAATAAAGGATGGGCCGCTCGTTATACGACACGTGATCATTTGTGGTACGGAGTAATAGGTACAACACCAAGCGCACCGAGAGCCGAATTCAAAGGCAATATTGATTAGAATTTGTATTTTTTTAATATATTTTTGTGTATTGTTATATATACTCTTCCCTGAGACTTTTCAGAAAACACAATGCATTTTTTAACTGTTAGTATTTTTGTTATTTTCATATATATATATATATATATATCTATATATATATATATACCTTTTATTTTGATCCATATTTTTATGCTTATTTAAATTTTTACAAATAATTACTCTTAAAATTTACAACTAAAAAATAAACAAAAGATTACAAACATATAATAAAAAAACTGTTTATCTAGAAAGAAAAATAAAATTGATAAAAAAAAGGAATAAAATTGATAAAAACGAATAAAGAAAATTGATTAAATAAAAACAAAACTAAGGAAAAAGAAAACAGAAACCCCGGAGAATGAGAGGGAAAAGAAGAGGGCGGGGCATAAAAGGAAAGGAAGAGGGAGTCAGAGGAGGGGCGGTGTCAGGGGGTGGGAGAAGCAGGTCTCTTTTGTACGGGAACTGCTACAAGAGAGAACAAAATGCAATTATGAATGAGCCGGGTTTTTTTTCCCTCTGTTCGAAAAAATAAACTAAAAGAGGCGGACTGGAAAAATAAACTCAGCTAACGATACTAATCCATCCGATCAAGGATGATGGAGAATCACCCCAGCATGCTGAGTTATAATTACGTGCTCAATTACAATTTATCCTCAAATGCATTCACAAATAAATAAACCCATTGTTATTAAACTCACATTCTCTGGTTGACTAAAACATGTTTTGGTGATTGAAGATTACGGACATTATCCCATTGTAGACATACAATTATGTGTTGTGGTTCGAAATTGACAATTATATCCGTTATCCTAAAATCTCAATCCCTTGATTCAAGAAAATACTCTTATTTAATTGTTCTCAGAAACAGCCGAACAAGGACTGACCTCCGGCGCAACCCCACCCAGCAAGACCATCATTGCGAACCAAATCGAAACAGAACTCGAGTCGCTTGCGTCACAAAACGGGGCGAAGAGTCTCCCGGCCGGCCGGAAAGCGAAGAACTATAAAACTAACAGGTTCCTCACCGGCGGCGACCTCGACCAGCACCACCTTCAATTCTCCCAAGGCAAGGTCCGCCCGGGGTTTGATCTAATTATCCCTTTCATCCGTTTGATGCGGTGGAGAGATGTACCAGTGGAAGAAGTTCGAATTCTTCGAGGAGAAGTCAGCCGGGAAGAGCTCGATCCCCACCGAGATCACCGGTGCCATCACCTGCTCCTCCAGCGGAAGGGGCAGGATCGCTGTCGGTTGCGATGACGGAACCGTCAGCCTCCTCGACCGCGGCTTCAAGCTCCTCCATGGCTTTCATGCCCACGCATCCTCACTCCTGTTCCTTCAGCAACTCAAGGTTCATGCATCCCCTCGCCACTCTTTTCTTTCCTAGTGTAGGGAGGATCTAGCGTTTCACGTCATTGATCGAGGGTTTTGTACGTCGTGATCTATTCTTGGTAAAGCGGATGAAAATCCAGTAGGACCTCGTCCCTTTAACTCTAATTTACTGCGAATAAATCTTAGAAATTAGGCAACCGGCTCTATTTGAGATGAAGGGAAAAACAAGGGCTAACCAATTCATCGAATCCCGTGGCATGGGAGTGGATAATTCATTATCACTTCCTATTCATCTTGCTTAAATTCTGCTGGATGTTCCTTGGTCGAACCATGCATAGTCCGTTCATGGACCCCTGATACCCAACCACACACATTGTAAGCGAACTTTGATCATTGTCTGGGATCATGATCTCTGATTTGCTTTCTTCTACACGTGAAATAGAACTCTGTTTCTCATGACTTGAAATACTTATAGGTTAGTCTAGGAACCTTCTGGGCTTTTCTTTGGGTTAGTGCAAGGCTCTCTGCAAACAAATGCTTTCATCTGCTTAATATATGTTGTGTGAGCAAAAGTTATCTATACTTCTCTTCCAGAAGGCCTGTGATGAATCTGTATTACTTTTAAGTCTTCTGCACTTCATATTGTTTTGCTTCTAAATGCCTTTGGATGATGTTTTACGTGTTGGGTAACTTTCTGCTTTCTCATTCATCCATTTCCATTTGGTCCATTAGCAAAGGAATTACATAGTGACCGTTGGAGAGGACCAGCAAACATCTCCACAACTATCCCCTGTCTGCCTAAAGGTTTTCGACCTTGACAAGATGGAAGCGGAGGGGTCAAGCATGACAAGTCCTTTATGTGTTCAGATATTAAGGATATTCACCAATCAGTTTCCTGAAGCAAAGGTGTGGTTAAGATATTTTAGATGTCTGCCTTTTCTTTATTCTTCTTCTGCTGATGTTTCTCCTCGTTCCTTATTTATGGTGTTTTTCCCGGGGGGGATATGGTATTCTGCAGATAACATCATTTTCAGTTCTCGAGGAAGCGCCTCCGATATTATTGATCTCTATAGGTCTAGATAATGGTTCCATTTACTGCATCAAAGGTGACATTGCACGTGAGCGCATCACACGCTTTAAGCTGCAAGTGGAGTCAATTTCGGACAAGGGCCTCCTTTCCATCACTGGCTTAGGTTTCCGAGTTGAAGGGCACACACTTCAACTCTTTGCAGTAACTCCATCTTCTGTAAGCTTGTTTAACTTGCATAGTCAACCACCTAAAAGGCAGACCCTAGATCAAATTGGCTGTGGTGTTAATTGTATTACCATGAGTGATCATCTGGTATGCATTTCCTATCTTCCTCCTTTTTTTGGAAAAAATTGTCATGTTTCACCTAATGCTGTGGTGTAAATATCTCAGTTTGTGTGATGCCATGCAGGATCTGATAATTGGTCGCCCAGAAGCTGTATACTTTTATGAAGTTGACGGTCGAGGTCCTTGTTGGGCTTTTGAAGGTGAGAAGAAGTTTCTAAGTTGGTTCCGTGGTTATTTATTATGTGTCATCACAGATCAAAGAAGCGGCAAAAATACCTTCTATGTGTATGATCTGAAGAACCGTCTGATTGCCCAGAGTATGGAGGTTGGAGATGTTTCACATATGCTATGTGAATGGGGCAATGTAATTCTTATAATGAGCAACAAAAGAATTTTGAGTATTGGAGAAAAGGACATGGAAAGTAAGCTGGATATGCTATTTAAGAAGAATCTGTATACTGTTGCCATTAATCTTGTCCAGAGCCAGCAAGCTGATGCTGCAGCCACCGCAGAAGTGCTTCGAAAATATGGAGATCACTTATATAGCAAACAGGATTATGATGAGGCAATGTCCCAATATATCCACACAATTGGTTATCTTGAGCCTTCATATGTCATCCAAAAGTTTTTAGACGCACAACGTATACACAACCTCACCAATTACCTAGAGAAATTACATGAGAGAGGACTTGCTTCTAAAGACCATACAACTCTTCTTTTGAACTGCTATACCAAACTGAAAGATGTAGAAAAGCTAAACAATTTCATCAAAGGAGACGACAGTTTTGGTGAGCACAAATTTGATGTAGAAACTGCCATAAGGGTCTGCCGCGCTGCTGGATACCATGAACATGCTATGTATGTTGCAAAGAAAGCTCAGAGGCATGAGTGGTATTTGAAGATATTACTCGAAGACCTTGGTCGATACCATGAAGCCTTGCAATACATTTCAGGCCTTGAACCAAACCAAGTTGGTGTTACAATGAAAGAGTATGGGAAAATTCTCGTGGAACACAAGCCAGTTAAAACCATTGAAATACTCATGCGGCTTTGCACTGAGAGTGGGGAATCAATGAAGAGAAGGATCTCGAATGGCATGCACATCTCTTTGCTTCCTTCACCTATGGATTTTATCAACATTTTTGTGCATAGCCCACAGTCTTTGATGGAATTTTTGGAGGAGTACATTGGCAAGGTAAAGGATTCACCTGCTCAAGTAGAGATTCACAACACCCTTTTGGAGCTATACCTATCAGATAGCTTGGTATTTCCATCACTATCACATGAAAATGGCAGCAATGACATGAGAACCTCAAGGGAATTGGCCAATATATCCACAACAAATATCAAGGAGAAATCAACATCAGAGAACAAAGTTACTGCGAACGAACGGGATCATCTAGAAAGGTTTCAAAAAGGATTGGCTCTGCTTAAAAGTGCATGGACATCTGACATGGAGCATCCTATGTATGATGTGGATCTTGCTGTTATTCTCTGTGAAATGAATGCTTTCAAAGATGGCCGTTTGTTTCTATATGAAAAGATGAAGCTTTATAAAGAAGTAATTGCTTGCTATATGCAAACTCATGACCATGAAGGGTTAATAGCATGTTGCAAGAAGCTGGGTGACTCGGCCCAAGGGGGAGATCCTTCCCTTTGGGGTGATCTGCTAAAGTACTTTGGTGAGCTTGGAGAAGATTGCTCCAAAGAAGTCAAGGAGGTCTTGACTTACATTGAAAGGGATGACATATTACCTCCAATTATTGTACTTCAGATACTATGTAAAAACCCATGCTTGTCCCTTTCTGTAGTCAAGGATTACATTGCTCGGAAGCTTGAACAAGAATCAAAGCTCATTGAAAATGACCGCAAATCTATTGAAAAGTTTCAGGTTAGTATCTCAAGGGCATTATTGACTGGTAACGGGTGCTTATTCATTTTTGAATAACTAGATTCACATAGGTGCTCTCTCATGAATAAAGAACAACTTCCCTGAAACTGTTGGTTCTTGGAAATGGAGAATAATTTTTGACATTTTTTCTCAGCTAAAATTTCATGAAATGAAGAAAACCCACAAACTAATTTCATCTGTTTGTGATGTAGTTTTCTAATTCTATGACCTGAAGTGAGAGCTAATTTGGAAGCCATTTGGGAATATCCTTGATTGAATAAATCACCATAAATATTTACAAAAGAAGGCATGACACGAAATAACAGGTGACGGGATTAATTGACTCAAATATTACACGAGTGCATAAAATGTTCGAACATGACTTTTTCTTCCTTTTGGAAACTTGACTGAAATTTCGGAAATGTTATGGTGGCTTAAAGATTTAAGCTTCTCATAAGTAATTTATAACTGCATCTTTGCAGAACATGTTTTTTTCTTTTTCTTTCAGGAATATATGGTTTTTATATCTGCATGGATATGTTGCGTTCTAATATGACATCTGTTAGCTCTGTAAATTATCTACAAGATTTTCTACTAGCTTCTGATATTCGAGGAGCTTGGGATACTCTACTATCCGTGATTGAGGAAATATGCAATTAGAAGAGGGTTTAATCATCTCAGATAACACAGTACTAAATAAGGCAATTTTTGTGCATGGGAACGTTAAGTAGATATCCAAATTATCTCCAAGACTTCTTGCTTGGTGGAAGTTCTTTAACATAGGATATAAAATCCTTGTGTTGGATTAGAAATGTGGAGCTTTTGCAACCAATGTTGAAGTGCTTGGTGGTACAAGTCCTACAGAAATTTCTAGGTGACTATGGTGTTTGTAATGCACGGACGCAAGTGAGAAGTTAACTTGGTATGCATGTGCTATTTGGATAATAATTATGTAGTGTTGATATATAGAGACATAATGGGGGTGCTAATAGGATTTGACATCTAAGGTCTTGTAGTTCAGGTATATACAAATTGGATGTCAGCCTGTTTGAAGCAATGTCATAATAACATATGCTGAGATTAAACTCCCTCTTATGGAGCAGGTACTTGCATTAAGGTTACTAATGTAAGTGCATACTGTCTACTCGAGTGTTTATTAGTTGGAGTCAGGCTGTATAGCATTATAGACTAACTGGTTTAGCTGTGGTGCAATCTGCTTGTTGGGTTCCTCATTTAATGCTTCTGTGTCGTTTTATGCAGGAAGAGTCTGCTTCAATGAAAAGGGAAATTCAAGATCTTAGGACAAATGCAAAGATTTTTCAGCTCAGCAAGTGCACTGCTTGCACCTTCACACTTGATCTTCCTGCAGTTCATTTTATGTGCATGCACTCATTTCACTCTCGTTGCCTTGGGGACAATGAGAAGGAATGCCCAGAATGTGCACCTGAGTTCCGATCTGTTTTAGAGACTAGAAGAAGTTTGGAGCAGAATGCCAAAGATGATGATCGGTTCTTCCAGCAAGTGAAGAATGCAAAGGATGGATTTTCTGTGATTGCTGAATACTTTGGCAAGGGGATAGTGAGCAAAACGAGCATAACTCCCCCAGAGGTTCTTCGATCTAGCAGCACATCTGAAAGCTAGGAAGAAGATGTGGGTCAGTTTGAGATATTGATTGTGGTATTTGTTATTTATCTCGGGGCATAGTCTTTCTGGAATCATTTGCATGTGAGTAGTCAATATGCAGATTCTCTTGCAAAATATATTTTTCCCGTTGCATGTTTGGATCATGAGCTGCTCTGCTTACTCTAGGCTGATGCTGTACTTCAAGTTTGAGAAAAATGCCATTCCTTGGTGCAGTAATTCTAGAGCTCATTAACCATCCTGCCATTAGAGCTGGTCTTTTGGTGCCAGAGGAAGCCTCTGCAAGAAATGCTTGGAGAGAGGTGTCCAGGGGAAAACATGCATTGTGGCTTTTTTTCATCTCGCGGGGTCCATGAGAGGAGGTGAATGAAATTTGCTGCTAGTAGGTGTTATTAGCAGAGGTTGTATGTTGTCTGCCAGATGTTTATTGAACCAAATCGTGCAAGTAAATCCTAAGAATTGTTAGCTGAAAACGGCAGCAGTATGAGGAGGCACCTTGGAGAACGCATGGATAGTAGATGACTTAATTAGTTTGTACAGTCTGTTAAGTGTGATAGATGGGGATATGGTACCATACTACCATTAGCAGAGTTGTATTGTTTCTTTTCGTTTAGTTGTTTTTTGAGTACATTTTTTGTAATCTGCTCTTCAAATTATCCTGGCCTTTGAACAAGCAAAAGAAAAGAAAAAAGAAAAGAAAAGAAAAGAAAAAAGTGATATACGTACTATACCTCTCCCCCACTATACATCTCCCCCCAATTGGGTGGCTATATGAGGCCGGGCCGGCTCGGAGACCCCAGCCTGAGCCACCCCCAGATCATAACCAGGTGTGCGTTTGAGTTCTCACTCTAATTGCCGACGAAGGACGCCATTTTCTCGGGTAATATTTCAAATCAAAATTGCCAATCTAAGCTCCCCAACTCCCACCGAATGAACCCTCTCTACCTCTTGGAGAGAGCTCCTCCCAATCCATCAAGAAAACCCTGCTAAAACCCCCCAACGCAACGCCCGATCGTAGGTTTCAGGAGATGTTCTCCCCAGCGACGAGGAAGTCGCATCTCGTAGCCCAGAAGGACCGCAGCCTCGGACGCGGCTCTCCCGTCTCCCCGTCGACGCCCCTTGCAGATGACCGCCGCGCTCCCTCCGGATCATCCACCATCCCCGATCGACCGACCACCGGAACGCCAGCACCGTGGTCCTCACGCCTATCCGTCCTCGCCAGGTGCTTGCTCGGTCCATGGTTTGAACTCTCTGTGTCAAGAAACACTCGCCATTCTACGTTTCGTCACTGTCTATGGTTCTCAAATCTTTCTCCAGGGATTTGCACGCTTTAAATATCGACAGGGCATTTCTTGTTTGTTATTTTCGCTTCACTTTTAATAGTTCTTCTTTCTTACCCCGTTTTTTTTCTTTCTTTGAACTCTGATTCTTGGAAATGATCATGTCGACAGCTTGTGCATCCGATCGTCTATTTTATTTAGTGATCTTGGGGCTTTGTTTCTATCTTTATCCACAGAATTCCATCAGGAAAGAAGAGTCAGAAGGGAGCCGATGCCGATCAGATTCAACCTGTTTATGTTGGAGAGTTCCCCCAGGTTGTTCGCAGAGCACAAGCCGATCTATTGCAGAAGAGCGACACAGGTATCTTCTTTTCTTCTTGATCTTAGCATTCTGCCTCAGCTCTGTATATTGACTCCTTTGCACATTCTCTCTTGATAAATGAATCGGTTGAAATCCCATCAAATTTGCAGGTAATGTGGCGCTTGCTGGAGGAATGGACAAGGAAACATTACTTTCTTGGATAATTTGTGGGAGTCAACTCTTTATCTGGAGCTATTTGTCCGCCGCTGTGTCAAAATTGTGTGTTGCTCTTGAGATCCCATCTGCTGCTGCTGAAGAGCGAGATATTGGCGTAAAGTCAAGGCATGCTAATTACTGGTTGGTTTCTGTTGTCAAGTGGGGTAGGGCAGCCGCTAATAACGATACGATATCAGGCCAATGCGATTGTGGTATAGTCATCTGTAACAAGAGAACTCAAGCTATTGTATACTGGCCTGACATCTTTTCTGAAAGCATGCACAGTCCCGTCGTTAGCATTCCTACAAGTTGGAGCGGAAGCAATTACCTCTCTGAACATGAACAGTTTACTTCATTAATTTCTTCTGCAATTCCTGGTGCAACTCGTGAATGTATTGGAATTGCTTGTCAGTCAGGTGGTCATTTGTGGCGGTTACATTGTACTCCATTTGCGGTTTGTCGAGAAAAGATTTCACAAATTGCATCCTCTGGTAGCACTATTGTTTATCCTCAGATTAATAAGGTACATGCAAGGTCACTTGTATGGCGTTTGCAACATGCTTCCCCAGAAAAATCTGATCGAGAATTCTTTCTGCTGACTGATCATGAAATCCAGTGTTGGTCTGTTATGCTTGCGCGAGATATGAGTGTCGTAAAACTTTGGACTCATGAGATTGTTGGCTCCGATGGTGATGTGGGTATCAAGAAGGACCTGGCAGGGCAAAAGCACATCTGGCTTTTGGATATGCAGGTGGATGATCGTGGGAAAGAATTTACTATTCTTGTCGCCACCCTTTGCAAAGATAGGGTAAGCAGTTCGAGCTACACTCAGTATTCTCTTTTGACAATGCAATATAAACCTGGTGAAAATTATTCTGCAGAGAATCTCCGGTTGATGAATGGAAGGATTTTGGAGAAAAAGACTCCTCTTCAGGTTATAATTCCTAAAGCAAGAGTGGAAGATGAGGACTTCTTATTCTCCATGAGACTACGTGTTGGGGGCAGGCCATCAGGGTCTGCTATCATAATTTCAGGTGATGGAACTGCAACTGTCACAAATTATTGGAGAGGTTCTACACGACTTTACCAATTTGATTTACCATGGGATGCGGGAAAAGTGTTAGATGCTTCTGTTTTCACTTCTACTGAGGACAATGAAGAAGGGGCCTGGGTCGTGCTGACGGAAAAGGCAGGCATCTGGGCTATACCAGAAAAGGCAGTTTTGATTGGTGGTGTTGAACCACCTGAGCGAAGCTTATCACGGAAAGGAAGCACAAATGGAGGGGCTGCAGAAGGAGAGAAAAGAAACCAGGCATTTGGAGGTAATATTGTTCCTAGAAGGGCTAGTTCTGAGGCATGGAGTAGTGGAGATAGACAACGGGCAGTTTTAGCTGGCATTACACAGCGAAGTGCGCAGGACGAGGAAGCGGAAGCACTACTAGCTCGGCTATTTCATGATTTTGCACTAACGGGTGAAGTTGATGATATATTTGAAAACCTTAAAAGAAAAGGTGCATTTGAGAAGGAAGGTGAAACGAATATCTTTGCCCGCATGAGCAAATCTATTGTTGACACGTTAGCCAAGCACTGGACAACAACCCGTGGTGCAGAATTTGTCACTTCAGCTGTGGTGTCATCCTTGCTCTTGGATAAACAGCAGAAGCATGAAAAATATCTTCAGTTCCTTGCATTGTCTAAGTGCCATGAGGAACTTTCTTCCAGGCAGAGTATGGACGTCCTTTTCCCTTTTTTTGTTTTGTTGCTTGATGTCAGAATATGCATGCTTCGTTTATCCCATCTGCATTACCCAGTGAACACATTTTGCATTTTCCTACCATGCAAATTCTTAAAAGATGTCTTTGCTTCTTGGGCTCTCTTATTCTTTAGATGCTAATTATTGTAAGCTGTTACTATGAATGCATTCAACAATCAAAACCCTTTTTGATTATCTCATGCTAGAAAACGGTATGTGAGCGATCAGTACTTTGAATTGTTCTTCAATATGACCTTTATATTAATTTATCCTAAAAGCATTGTTTTTTACTAGCAGGGTGGTCTATGCTAACTATTATGGAGCATGGTGAAAAGCTTTCAAGCATGATCCAACTAAGGGAATTACAAAACTTTCTTAGCCAGAGTCGGTCTAATGAGGCTGCCTCTCCCTCTTCTCAGTCAACAAATCAGATGTCTGGATCTGTTTGGAACCTCATTCAATTGGTTGGAGAGAAGGCCCGCAGAAATACTGTTCTTCTTATGGATAGAGAAAATGCTGAAGTATTCTACAGTAAAGTTTCTGAAATTGAAGAGCTGTTCAATTGCTTATCTCAGCATCTTCATTATATACTTGGTATAGATCAACCCTTGACATTTCAGATGCAGAGAGCGTCTGAAATATCAAATGCAGCCACCACTATAATTCAGACTTCCATGGGCTATAGAGTTGAACACCAGACCTGGTACCCTTCCCCTGAGGGATTAACTCCTTGGAATTGCCAACCTGCGGTTCGGTTGGGCTTGTGGACCATAGCTTCTTTCGTCATGCAACTTTTGAGGGAAACAGCAATAATCGATATATCTGCGAGATTAGATTTATGTTCTCAGTTAGAAAAACTGGTAGATGTTTTACTAGAGGCTTATCTTGGTGCAATCACATCTAAAATTGAACGAGAGGAAGAGCACAAAGGTCTTGTTGAAGAGTATTGCAGTAGAAGACAAGAACTTCTCGGTACTCTTTATCAACAGGCAAAAAGAATTGCAGATGCTAGATATCAGGTAACATTTTGTTTTAGCTATTCTCCCCAAAGTTACAGTTTTATCTACTTTGTGGTCATGGTCACTATTTTCTTAACCTTCATATATCAAACTGATCTAGCACACTCTTGCTTTTTCATTGGAACATGGCGATTTATTCGTGGGGGCAATATTTTTAAGGCAAGACAGTTTCTGTTTCTTTAAAATGTACATGTAGAAGAGAAGCAATGATAATGTTTATGTAATACCTAGGCCTGTTGTATATGTGATGACTTGATGGCTTCTGTAATTGATGATGCACAAATCACTAACTAAATTAAGGATGTTCTAAATTCCCTGTCTGATTAGTTATATGGATTAGCATTTATGATTTAACCCTGCGTTCTTAGCTCCCGGGCATTGTTGGAAGCATTGTTGGAAGCTACTCTTTATACCAAAGTTGTGGTTTGTACTTTGGAAACCAAAGTGCCTTCTAACCTCCTTTGGATAAATCACGAAATTAAATTCTAGTATTTATATTATGGAAGGGGAGCAGCAATATCTGAATAGTGGAGAAATTGGTGTTGTCCTCTATTGCAGCAATGATGGGGGTTCTAAAGACAGCTCTTTAAAGTGTGATAATGGGCTTGAATTAGGTTTAAAGCTACACACACTTCTGATAAAAATGGTAAAACGAAACTCTTAAGAACACACTTGCAAATATTTTTGCGAGTCATTCAATAACTTGCTGCCATGGACCCATCAGATTGTGAAAATAGATCTTGCAAATTTGAGGAAAATATCAGTTTTTTGGCCATGGTGGTGGCAAATGCAAAATTTTCCACATTCCTTTTACATGTTGGGATAATCTTGAGAAATCTATCTTCGCGATGTGGCAATATGATGGGGGGACTGATTTTGCCATAGGTTCATTCCACCCATAATCTTTCTGAGTTCTTGACCCTACATCAAGTAATCCCATGAAGTTGGAGTTCCAATTGCCAACCTGTTTGTGGATTCGATAATTACGTAGCCTGATTGACAGCTAAGAAGAATCCATGAGACAACCACTTCTTATTTGATGGAGCTCATGCAGTGTTGCTTGGGTGCTAGTTAATGACGAATGCAGATCAGGCTAATGTATGAATTGTTAACAATCGATGTCTTAATTCACTTCACATGGGCTTTGACTAGGCCTGTATGACTTGTTTTTTCCTACTCGGGCTTTTTAGTTTCTGTTTACTTTTAGTCTTATGTGAATTGCCAGTCTCTCTCTTCTTATATGCTTTGTAGATTGCTATTCGTGATCTTGTTGATGTTCCCTTGTGAACTATATGCAAATGTCCCCCCTCATTGAATTGCTGTTCAATGGCCTTATTTTATGGAATTGAATTCACTTGTGAAACTTATAGTTCTACAATTCTCTAGGATTCATGCCAGGGAGCCGAGGATCATGAACTAAAAGAAGCAATTTATCAGGAGGTTTATTCACCTCTACTTTTCATCGCCAAACGTCATGAAGGCTACCAGGCAATGTGGGATATCTGCTATGACCTCAGCGATACAGGACTACTTCGAAGTCTTATGGTATGGCTTTATTCTTGTTCTATCTGAAATGTATATTATCTTCTCTGCCTTTGGGCTCGAGTTTTATTCTGTGTGCTTGGTTGATACATGGTGCAGCATGACAGCATAGGCCCTAAAAGAGGATTTAGCAATTTTGTCTTTAATCAGCTGATTAAAGGTCACCAATATGCAAAGTTGCTGAGGCTCGGGGAAGAATTCCAGGAGGATTTATCTAGTTTCCTCCAGGAGCGAAGTGATCTATTGTGGCTTCATGAGATATTCTTGAATCAATTTTCTTCTGCTTCAGAAACTCTTCATGCCTTGGCTCTTTCTCAGGATGACAGTCCTATGTTGGTGAATGAAGATAAACCACAACCTGCACGGATCAAGAAGACAATGTCTCTTGCAGATAGAAGGCATCTGCTTAACCTATCCAAAATAGCTGCAATGGCAGGTTCGCTGCTTATTCTGACTTTTGTTACATACCTCAGTGTCTGTAAGAAAGATTGTATATCACGCAGAACTGTAATAATAAGCTAATCTGCTACCTCCTGAAGAACTTCAATTGGATATGATTGCGCATAGAACAGCTAGATGCCTGTAGTGAGGTAAAAAACGTAATGTATATTTTAAGAAACTTGGTATGATGAATATCCAACAATGGGAATGAGACAATTATGCATAGGTTTGCTCTGTTGTAGTTATCTAAAAACTGTTCCTATCCATTGTTGATGCGGGAGTATCATATCTTCCTCGAAATCATTGGATCAAGTCGAAGGAAGAAGCCTTTTTGCCTGTTACCTTTACAGATCACTTACAAATCATTGCCAAAATCAAAATTTTCTTCTTTCTTGCTTCATCGGTGTTCAATTGATGTCTTTTGTGTTGAATCTGCAGAATTAAAGTTTTAATTGTATATATCTGTTGTCCTTTGGAAAAATAGAAAACTTCAGATCATGATATTCAAGCATCTTGACATCATTATTTGAGGGTGTCATATTTGGTCTCTTGTAGAAGGCATGGGTTCCATATGGCTTTCGCTCTTATTTGTTGATTCATAGGTTCCATATGCGGTCGGCTTTCAGCTCAATATATCCAAGATTTTATTAAGAATTATAATTCCCTCCAGGCTAGTGCAACCCACTTTTCTACCAAATTGTAAGTGCTGAACCACAGCAGATACAATTTGTGAAGCAACTGTCAGTATTTTGTATTCACCTCATATCTACGCATAAAATGGCCAGATCTGAAAATTGCAACCAAAAAACGGCGATAAAGGTAAATATGAAACACAGTCAGTTGACCCTCTGAAAATGGTTCCCTAGCTATTTGAGGAAATCCGTGTTGAAAGCTGCAAATCCAGAGATGCTGTTTAGGCAAAGGCATACCTTTAAGATCTTGGTTTATTGTAGCCCCTTAATGGCACAAACAATGCTTGCTGCCTTGGTTTAGCTTCCCTAACTCTCTAGCTAATAGTTAAACCATTATGGAGCAGGTAAAGGTGTGGGGTCTGAGATGGAGGCCAAGCGGATAGAGGCTGATTTGCAAATCTTAGAGTTGCAGGTACTGCTTTTGTAGATTTTGCTCCTATTACTTAATGCCTGGGAGTTAATTCATTTGCAACATTGATAATGGATGCCATTAGCACTTTTCTACTATTTTTCTTAATTCATCAGCTATTTGATAATGGATTTTTTGTTCTCATAATGGCACTTTACTAGTTTGGCTGAAAAAAGTTTAATTTTGACTTAGTCAATCACAAGAATGGAAAAGAACATAGCATCTCCTAAAAACTTGGCTCATAATGTGAATCATTCCTTTTTGGTTTTATCAGCCACACTTGTCAGTATTAATTCATAAGATGTATGGTGCTATACCATCTTCTGAACTCATTCTTCTTAATCTTGCTATGGAGCTATATTATGATTTATCGATGACCTGATTACCATATGCTCGTATTAAATGCTTATGAAATATTTCATTGTCACTGCTGTTATCTGTTTACAAGGATAGTAATGAAATTCTTGGCAACGTTAAACAATGAAAGATGTGATGTATTTAAAGTCATTAAGCTTGAATTAAAGGATGCTGGTCCCACATTTCCTTATCTAAGGTACAAAGACCAGGCTATGAATGAATATTAAGCTATCTTTCTTTCAGTTGGCCAAGCAACCCCTTCTTTGCGAGGAAACGCTATTTCTATATGTGACTAATAATGAAATCATTTGGGCTTTTCTGTTGTCAAGCAGGCTGCTTATGTGCATTTGCTTCTATTGCAGGAAGAGATTGTGGGTCGCTTGTCTAGCAGTGATGAGATGCAGGACATCAGCAAGCCACTCTCTCCAGGGCGGCTGGTTGACATGTGCATAAAAGGCAAATCCAAGGATCAATGTTTAAAAGCTTTTGAAGTGTTTGCGTGGACAAGTTCCTCTTTCCAGAGTTCTAACCGAAGTCGTCTGGAGGATTGCTGGAGAAATGCAGCTGACCAGGATAATTGGTTAGCTCTCAGCCAAGCTTCAACTACTGAAGGTTGGAGTGATGAAGTGACCCGAGATTGTCTGAAAGAAACCATGCTCTTCAAGGCTTCAAATCGGTGTTATGGACCAGAATCGGAGACCTATGATGGTCGTTTTGAGGATGTGCTGCCTCTCCAAAAGGAAGTAGACTCTCCAACCTTGAATGATCCCAGCTCTTCAGTGGAAGGAATTCTGATGCAGCACAAGGATTTTCCAGATGCTGGTAAGCTAATGTTGACTGCAGTTATGCTGGGAAAGGCAGGAAACAATGCCATAGTCGAAGAGGACATGCCTATGGATTCCTGATCATTGGTTGTTGTACTTTGTAATGTGTTCAAAATGTCAGTTTTGACGACACCCAGCTTCAGACCCAGTGACCTGTGGACATTCCTAGTCGGGGTCATTTTGGTGTGGTATGTGCGGCTGTTTTGATGCAATCTAAAGTACGTTTTTGGTGAATTTCTGGTGCTGTCATCGTCAGGTGATCTGCCTTGTAAAAAACGTTTGGCCGGAGGAATCTCCTTCGCTTCAAACCCAGATCGCTTGGACGAGTATGTATGTACTCGCACTCCTTTTTACATCTTTTCTCAGGCTGGATCTGTGGTTTGATCTGCTCACTGTACCACAATTCATTGGGAGACAGGTGCGTGTTCCTACCTAGCTCTTAGTGATGTTACTCCAACACAACTAGTCTTTTGACGTCCGGTAGTTTAATATTTGAATCTACACTCCTAGCCTTGTTCTCACCCCCCTGACGTCCGGTAGTTTAATATTTGAATCTACACTCCTAGCCTTGTTCTCACCCCCCAAACAGGTTGGCCAGAGAAATCATGAGTGGCCGTGTAAGTTTTGGATATTGAGATCAAGTATTGTGCTGGGTGTACTATGGTAAAGTAGATCTCCCTTTCCCTCCATGATAGCTGATATGCCGGGGGCAAGAAGAGAGTCGGGGTGGGTGACATATAGAATGCGTTTGGTTATAGCGAGTGTATGTTTATAAACAAATTAATGGGAGACGGGGGGCTCATCATCAGTGGACAATGATTTCCATCTAAAGGAACATTCATAACGAGACATATGATTCATATTGACATCTGAGTCATATAAAAAAAAATAGAGGGGATGATAGAGTGGGGGGTGGGTAATTTACCCGGGGGTCACCTAGTTGAATATATATATATATAGCAAACAGCACGTAGATGAGTGAAATCACCTCCGCTGAATACCAAGCATATCATGGCACAAGAGAGCTTTCTCATAGCCTTTCAAATCTTATAATCTTACAGCGAAGGCCAAAGTAATTGACATAAATAAATATGTATAAGGTGGAAGTTGACGTTGAGGTAGAAAGATTGAAATTGGCAGTCGAATGACTTGATGACCTTGTTTCTACTCCTATTGTTCGAGTTTGAGACTTAAGCAGCAGACGTCCCCGGGTGCATGGGAGCTCCCAACTGCCTCATCGTTGCTCTCCAAGAGTCGGCCTAAAAAACATGGCCCGCTTATGCACTTGATGCTCGCCAGATCTACACGATCATCATATACTCGAAGAAGTGGGTCCAGTCTTTCTCGTCTCGTTTACTGGGGAGGAAGAGGTGCTCAATCTCAGGATTTCAGCGCATGATGACCATCACATATAAATCACAACAGCTTGATTATAGGAGAAGCAAGTTGAACATATATAGGAGGAGCTTCGTTTCAGGATTTTAGATCGTGAATTAGCCTCTTTTTTTTGTATAGCCTACTTAACTTATTGCTATCCGTCTATTTATATTTTATAGTTTCCCCTCTAACTATATCAATTAAATACTTATTTTAGGGGTAAAAATAGTGAAAAGGACAGCATGGATATTAGGAAAAAGAAAATTAGAATGTTTTGTGTAGAGTAGAGTAGAGACTGGTAGAGAGCACGGAGCGGTGGTGCACGTACGTAGTAGATGTAGAATTTCCCAAAAGTCAAAAACAAAAGCAAAGCAGGAAGAGTGCTCTCCTCCTCCGTGGCTAAAACGGCCAATTCTCTTCGATCTCGTATCGCCTCGCCCACAGAACTGAACGCTGAATCCCGCCAAGCCGATGGCACCCCCCTGTCGCTGCCGCTGCCGCTGCAATTCTTGCTAGGTAGGGTTACCCCCGAAGTCGAAGAAACCCTAAGCTATGCTCCTTCCTTCCTCCTCTATCGCATCCCTCCCGCCCCAAAGAACATCCCTCACCTCCATGAATCTCGCCGCCGAAGCCTCCCTCCTGAACCGCCCCCGCCCTTCAACGTTCGCCTGCTTCTCTCGGGCATCGCTCCTCAAACACATCGGCCAGAGACCCCGTCGGATTGCCGCTTGCATCTCCACCGGCTTCCCGCACTCCCCCTCGTCGAAGTTGAAATGTCGTTTCGATCTTCATCTCCGCGGTGCTCGAATCCCCCGGACTGTCTTTTCAGATCCTAATTCCTCTCGGGAGGATGTTGTCTCTGCCCAGAGAATTCGTGTTTTCGCTGTTTTTGTTAGAATTGGGATTGGCTTAGTCCTAGTGGGGATTGCTTGCGCGCTGTTTGTGACGAGGTGCCAGAGAGTCATCGCGGCGGAAGGTGTGGCGCTCGCTGGATTGAAGGCTTTGGGATGCGAGAGGATGGCGCTCAGCGAGTCATGGCCAAAGCTGGTGCAGGTTCTTCAAGTCTTAAAGGATCAGGGTCTCATTTTGGCAGCGTTGTTGGGTCTATCTGCATTCTTTTCCATGGCAGAGACATCGATAACGACACTTTGGCCTTGGAAGGTAATGGTTTCTTTTGTGCAAGTAGTATTTGGCTTTCTTTAAGTTGGTTGGATTCTCCAATTCTTTATGCTGAATGTTTGAATTGCATTGTCGTGAATTTAACTGCTTGAACTAATTTCTCACCCCATCCACCACATTGGGTGCACAGATACAGGCACATGTTATGAAGAAAATTGACTACAAGGGCATTTGGAAAGAGATTTCCTCTTGTTAGGATGCCATCGACCCCCTGTTTATTCGTGAACTTACTTTCTTAGGATGCCATCAACCCCTGTTTATTCTTGAATTTACTGTCTTTCAGGTGCCATTGATCCCCTGTTCATTCGGGCTCTTACTTTTATTGTTCCTCTGTAACAGCTTTATTTCACCCTAGTTGTAGAATCCTCGCAACATCTATGATGCTGATTCTATTCTGTCACTCTGCAGGAAATCTTACGCATATTTTCTGATATTCCGCAGTTTTTTTTTTGTGTGTGTGGCTAACTAAGCCCACTTTCTCATTGAAGTTGTTCACTCGAGCTTCATAAATCTTGTTTTATCAGGTGCGCGAGTTAGCGGAAAAGGAGCCTGAGAATGGTCTCTTCAGAATGCTTCGTAGTGATGTTACTCGATTCCTGACAACCATACTCATTGGCACAACGTACTTCTTTGATTTTTTTCCCTTGTTTGCATAGTTTACCTTCATTATAAATTGTCTCTGCTGCTTTCTAGTGATTGACTGTTTCTTCTCAAACACTGACGTGTCCACAGTGTGGTCAACATCGGTGCAACAGCACTTGTCACAGAAGCTGCGACTACGATTTTTGGCGAAGCTGGAGTTAGTGCAGCCACAGGAGTTATGACTGTATGGCTGAATTTCCTACCTTATATACTATCTGCACTGTTGTTTTTCAGTTTGATATTTTAATCTGTTGTTTTCAGGTTTGAAAACTTCGATGATCACTCACTGAGTTAATCTTGCTTGTATATCTGATATTTCAGGTTGCTATTTTGTTGCTTACTGAAATCACTCCAAAAAGTGTTGCTGTTCATAATGCCACAGAGGTCGCTAGGATTGTAGTAAGGTGTGTCTGTGACATGGAAAAAGATATATATTTAGCCATCATCACTGCTTGTCTTATTTTTCATTATGGCTGTTGGAAGGTCGTAGATTCTGTAATCTGTTTGATGCAAATGGCTTATATGGTGTGACTAGGTCAGGCCGGTTGCATGGCTTTCAGTAATTTTGTATCCCGTCGGAAGAGTTGCTACTTTCCTGTCAATGGGCATGCTGAAAATGCTAGGTCTGAAAGGCAGAAGGTAGATTGTGCTTAGATGATTCCACTCAGATATTTTCTAATAGTTTAATTATCCTTTTTTTTCTCATTCATTAATTACTTCATTATTTATATGTGTGAATGTTATAGCTGTAACAGGGTGAAGGCAGCAATAATTCTTTGCTTTAGTCTCTCACTTTGTTGTTCCGATATGTAGTGAACCTTATGTCACTGAAGATGAATTGAAGTTGATGCTGCGGGGAGCAGAGCTAAGTGGGGCTATTGAAGAGGAAGAACAGGTGACAACAATGTAAACAATTGCATCCTGTAGCTGCTATCTTTTTTCTCAGACAGACTTTGGGTTAAAGATTCAGGATATCAGTCAATGTTGTGGCAATGCTTCTTCCTTTCAAGCAACTCTTATTCTTTAGACAGTTCGCCATTTTGTTCTAACAGTGTTGATATTGTGGAATCTTATTATAATTACCATAGCCTGTTTTTTGGTGCTTGAAGAGATTTTGGATGCATGCCGCATTTTTTTATGTGCACAATCAGAGTCTGGAAGTGGCTTTGTTTGTGGACAATGTTGCGAGAATCGTTTGGGATTATTTTGAATGGGGTCGATTTATTCTGTTCCCTTATCTTAATCAGTAGAACAAGCATCTTGATTAGAGACAGGAATGATGTCAAATTTTGACCTCTAGACAATATCTTATACTGTTGAATCAGATTTGTTCTTAAGAGCGGTGTCTTGGATTAACACTGCTACGATTTTGTGATCTGATTCCAGAAAAGGCTATGTTGCACCACAGATACTTCAAAAGAAAGCTTTCTATTCCTTTAGCTCTTGAATATCCAACGTCAAATTTATGCATTGAAAGTCATAATGAAGCCAGGTATCACATGCTAAAGCGTATGGTGCTGTCCTAAATCTTTTCAATATTAAAAGTTTAAAACACGAAAAAGTTGACTGTGAGATACTTGTGACACCTGATGTCCTAAATTGTTACCTATGATTGATCACTACATTTAGAATGTCATGATGGAATACTTCAATTTCATATCTGGGAAGGAATCATCTTTGAATATGATTCAACATGGCATTGTTTCCTTCATATCGAGAAAATGACATGCATGTGAATTAAACTTCTACAGGATATGATTGAAAATGTTTTGGAGATAAAGGACACGCATGTAAGGGAGGTTATGACCCCTCTAGTGGATGTTGTTGCCATTGATGCTAGTGCAAAACTAATTGATTTTCAAAAATTATGGGAGACACATCAATACTCCAGGTAATTCACATGCTAAATTGTCTCTGTATCATCATAGGTTTTCTTATGTTTAGTCATAGGCTAATTAAACAAATTCAGGGTACCCGTATTTGAGGAGCGTATCGATAATATCGTCGGAATTGCTTATGCCATGGATATGTTGGAATATGTCGAAAAGGTTACCATCCGTTTAGTGTTCTACGTTGCTTTCATTGTTTATTATTTGTACATCTTCCTTGCATGTCAGATTTGTTACCGACTATTCCCTGTTGACTTTTGAAGGTTGAGAAGCTGAAAGAATCTACAGTAAGAGACATTGCACACATGCCAACATACTTTGTTCCAGGTAGCTTTTGGACAACAATTACAAAGTAATGGACATAGATGAAGCTTGGAAAAATGGAAATTGGTTTCTTTGGTTTGCAATACATTTTACACAATTAAAAACGCCTAGCTACTCTGTGTAATTCATCTCTTTCCTTCATATGATATGCTTTAAATATTCTGTTCCTGTTGACATAACATTGGATTCTGTCTTTTTGATACTCGGCATCTGTAACAAATAGTGCTTCCATTTTGATGTTATTGCAGATTCTATGTCTGTATGGAACCTACTGAGAGAATTCCGGATTAGGAAGGTTCACATGGCGGTTGTTCTAAACGAGTATGGTGGAACTGTTGGTGTATGTATTAGGGGAGATTTTTCTTTGCATATGCTATTATATGTTGTCAAATAGCCTGAAAAGTTTTTTTGGTTTATAAATATCATGAATATGTACTTCATTAAGAAATAACTCTTAGATTGTTCTTTTGATTGGTGAAACTTGAATTGATCCCACAGGTCATGGCTGCTCAATAAAATTCCTTTCTTGTCATCATGGAAAAAAAATCTCAAAGCTTTCCAGACTTTCGAATAATTACCGTAATTTTGTCGAACAGATTAATCACTGAATTATTTATCATTTTCTAAAAAGAATGAACATTATCTTTCCAAGAATTACAAATGAAGCACAAAGCATGCTTGAATACATTTTTATACCTAACCATCCAATTGCATCATTGTATGGTATTTGATACCGTATTTTCATTTTTTTAAACGCATTCAAGTATATTTTTGCTTAACAAACCTTGAAATTTTCTGAAATTTTCCGAGATTGTTCTCAGGCAAATAAGTTCTGAATTCCAACTTTGTGACTGGTTGTTGTCCTGAAATTTCCTTGCTGAAACCTTGATTATTGATGAAACAGATTGTAACTTTGGAAGACGTTGTTGAGGAAATAGTTGGTGAAATATTTGATGAGAATGATTCAAAGGTAAAGTTCTTTTGATGGTTATTGGCACCGTTTATGAAATGCATAAATCAGGTCATTAACTATTATCATCAGTAATTTGATACCTTATGGACTAGATTGCTAGCATCTTGTCCACTGATTCACTTAACTTGCAAGGCTCACAGTAACTACATATTTCCTTTCCTAAAGCATATAGTTTAGAGTATCATTGCTCAAGTATATTTCCTACAGCCATCACTTCCTGCTATTGTTTTCTGAAGGGAAACAATTGCTTACATTTTTCTTCATGAATTTTAATAGCTATGCTCTTTGACTTGTTGGTTCGCAAATGTTAGTTTAGTAACGTATATGAACCTCTTAAATTTTCCTGTGATTTCCATCTCACACCATGGATAATGGCATAATGGCATTTCGTTTTCACTCCAGTACTTTTTTTTTTTGACTTGTTTAACATACAGTTACCCTTGGTGAAGATCTGTATGTATTCTCATAAATAATGGCAAAATGCATCGATGTTGCATCTCTTTCACTCCAGTACTTTTTTTTGTTGACTTGTTAGACATCAGTTACATCTGATAAAGGCGATCTTGTGTTTATGCATCTTGTCCTATGTATAGATGAAATAAAGGTGTTGTGGTTTTATTTTCTCTATGAATATGTGAATTATCAAATGCACTTAGCAAGGCTTTAGATCATAAGGTTTAGTAGCTTTTTATTGCTCAAACTGAATATTCTGCTTTTCAATATTTTCCTTCGCTATTTGGGATAGTGCACTCATTGTTGCTCTTCAATTAGAAGTTAGATTTATTGATACATCAGGACTCCCATCTATATTGTGATTTCTGCATGGTCTAATCAAAATAGTTGCTGGATTGTTGGTAGACAAGTAACTTCATTGTTTATGTCGTCATTTTTCATTCACAAGCCATTTGCTTAAAGTTTCTGTTATATGTCAGGAGGAGATCCAAAAGAAAACTGGTTATATTGTAATGAGGGATGATGGAACATTTGATGTTGATGCCAATACATCAATCGATCACCTTTCTGAAGATTTAAATGTCAAAATACCAGAGGTCTGAACTGTCATTTGAATGGCTTCCTTTAGTTTCCATTCTTGCACACATTTTGCTTTTATTTGGAAAATTTCTAACTTTTGTTTCTAGGAGGCCACCATGACTTCAAGGGATTAGGTGGTTACTGTTTTTTGTTGTTTTTTTCCACTCTTTTTTTGTGTGTATGTTACTCTCTTTTGATGGATATCTCTAGCTTCCAAGATTGATAGTCATGTAGCGTTGAGTCATTGGGTTATATTTCTCTCTACAATATCCGTATTTTCATTGTTATATAAAACACACAAAAAACTTTTTGTCCCATCTGGGCCACCCAGTATGACATACCTCGTTCGCATGCAAACTAGAATTTAATAGTTCTAGATGCCTTCCAATGAAACTGAAATGCTTTGTTATAGTACTGGCAGTTTAATATTACTCACTAGGCATTTCAGGTAACTTGAAACATGGTTAAGGGGGAAAACAATTATTGTGGATGGGCTGCTCTGCGATTCACAAATATGACACCAGTTCTTGCGTGTGAATGGAAGTGTCCATTTGTACATATCTGTGTTTGCGCTATTTATGTGCAACGACTAGCGATTTATTATGGACTTGTAACTTTGGTAGAGTGTGCCTTGAGAGGACAGTAGCTTTGTGTCTGTTCTGCATAAAAATTCTTATTTTTGTTTATAATACTTCATTTAATTTTTTTCAGGGTCATCAATATGAGACTGTATCTGGCTTCATATGTGAGTCATTTGGATTCATACCAGAAGAAGGTGCGAAGATTGTGGTGGTACTTGAAAAATCAAACCGAGAAGACAGTGGGGAATACAATGATACAGAATCCGATCACCAAGATGAGAAGGAAACGCATCAAACATTTGAGCTTGAGGTAACATTGCATCTAGAATTTCAAAAAAAAAAAAATACTTTGTAGATGGTACTTTTTATATGCTTGCCATTTTCTGTAGCCCATGACAGTTCTAGTCTAGAAAAGGAAATTCCATTCACAAACTCATCTTTAAACTCTTGTTTTAGGAAACTTCCCCCAAAAATTGCTGATTTTGATCTAAAAGACATCTAATTACATGCCATAAGTAAAGAATATGAAACACGCATTATATGCCGCTGAGAGAAACGTTTTGTATTAGTTACTCTCCACTTGCTTGGATTATCAAATATCTGGAAAGCCTGGTTTAGTCAATTTCTGTAGATGCGTGCTACTTATTTTGCTGTTTAACGTGACATATTGGTGTACTGTATTGAAACACACTACGATATTGCCATTTGCGGAATAGCTATATCCTTCAAGTTCCTGGTCCATTGATGTTTAAAGCAAATGGTTACTGTAAGCTCAAGTTACTTCCCTTCAGACGTTAGACTTTGGTTTCTCAAGTTTTTAGAGCCTTTTCCTATATCCTTGATAGGAAATAGAGTTGTCTGCCGCTGTATGTTTTCCGCAGGGACTAAAATTGAGCACCATTTGCCTTTTATGTCACTAGCTATTGAGTCACTATGAACAACATTAAGAAACAAAAATGAATGCTCTAATATAAGCTCTTTTCGGTTATGCAGGTATTGGAAGCCAATGAAAGGAAAGTGGGTAAAGTCCACTTCAGGCCAATAAATAACGAACGAGCAGAACCGGAGGCGAAGGGCATCAGCCGTATGTTTTCGACCAAAGTGGTGAAAAGGAAGAAGCAGCACAACGGCAATGGGGACGGGATCGACAGCACCAATGGCACATCCCATGAAGGAGCAGACAGCATCTACCGCTGCTCTCAGGAAGTCCCATCCCATGAGTTACCAGAAGAATACTCCATCAACGTTTCTATAGGCGACGATAAGCTAGCAGACGATCGTGCTAGTAATTCTAAACATTAATTACATTGCACCTCCAGCTCTTTCCGTTCTTGAGCGAAAAAGGAACACAGAGAAAAAACGAAAAGGAGAAATGGGAGGGCAGCTGATCTTGTTTACAGATGAAGAGTGGTGTCAACGTCTGTTTCATTGACGTTAGCGTAGGCATGCATGGTGGCCCTACTGGGCCGCAGGGCGATGGAGAGGGAGATGTGCGGTTCCTTGCAGTCTGCGTGGGATGCGTGATGATAGGTGGGAAGGCCATGAAGAGGCATGGGAGGAGGCCGTATAAGCTCCGGGTGGAAGAACCACTTTGGATGCTCCTGGCGAGGGTTTGTGCTGTGGAACTCAGCTTCCGCAAACACTCTGAGGAGCTCCCTCTCTTCTCTCATCTCTTTTGCTCTCTGCAGCTGTTTGAATCTCTCTTGCAGAAGTGCTATGGAGGAGTAGAGGAGGGTGTGGTCGTTGTTTTGCCTCCCCATCGCCATGAGATCAGTCAGAGACCTTGGAAGAACGTAGTCTGGTATGGGTTGGGTGGGCGAGTTTTGAGACTGATGATGGGAGTGCGTGCGTGTGTGTGTGTGTGTTTGAGTTTGTAGAATGCGTGCATTTATAGTGAGTAGGTGCTGTCTTCTTTTCCTTATCTTATGCGTGTGTTAGTGCCATCTGATGGATTGTGGATGATGTAAAGGAGAGAGGAGAATCGGCAGGGGGAGATGCAAAGTCCAAGGAGGCGAGGCTGTTTGGGTGTTGAAGGAGTTTGGTTGGTAGATGTGGGGGCGAAGGGGCTTTTCAGAAAAAAAAAAAGTAGGGATGAGAGATATAGAGTGGCAGGTACAGTCCAAAAGGAGGATGGATGTTAGCATTTGGAGGTGCTTCCCGATGGAGAATAACAGGTGAGAGTGATTTGATCGCTGCACCTGTCGCTTATTCCTTGCCTTGGAAGTACGTGTTGTTTTCCCTGGGTGCTATGCATGTGTTTTCTTGTGTGGGATGGCTATGATCAGCCTGTGGTTTGAAAATGGGCGGCTAGGATGGGTCGATCGATGTCTGTCTTCCTGCAGGTTTCTGGATTCTACCCTTGATCAACGACAGTCACTGTCTCCTCGTGCTTCTGCTATATGATTTTATTTTAGGAGTCTCCCAAGAGGAGGAGGACTCCTCGGGGAGCTGCGAAAGGACAATAGCATGGAAGGAAGGGAATGATCATTGGGCTTGATGATGTCTTTTGGAGGGAGAGGAGAAGAGAGGAGGGAGGTAGGTCTACTAGCTTCTTTTCCCTATTCACTCTCGTTTCTATCCCTCCACCCTCTTTCTGTTTTGTCGTGGAGTCGTTGTATGGGGATGGCATGCGCTATTTGGTCCTGCTCCCTTGACCTCCACTCGGGTGTGTTCGGTTGGGGGTGTATCAGGGGTGGGGGTGTTGTGTTGCACAGCCTAATATAACAATACATACAATTATGTGTTTGATTTATGAGAATAATCAGCCTGGAGGGCTGGATGGATCAGTCGACGCACTCTTCTTTTGCCTGCATCAGCAGAAACAGCAATTGTTGATGATTGGATGATGCAAAAACATCATCCCTATACACCTCAACCAAACATGCCAAAGTGAATGACTTTTAAAATTGGGGAAACCAAACATGCCAAAGTGAATGACTTTTGAAAGTGGGGAAAGGGAGGGTGAAGAGAAGGGTTGGGGGTGGAGAGACAGTAATTTCATCCATTCCAGCTGTTTTATTGGCAAAATCGTTATTGCTGGTACATCCAATCCAAATTAAGAGCCCTGGAAACTGTTCCGTTGGGTAATGTGCTTGTGCTGGTGCTGGTTTCATTTCATGCCCGCAAAAGCAAACCAACCGCGACCCACCTCAGCGAACGCCCGCGGGCTAAGATTTAGATTAAGGGGGGTATATTTTTTATTTTTTTTAGATTATGTATTGGTGGCAAGGAATTAAGCAACGTGCATGAATAAAAATCCTGATAAAAACACGGTTCCTATTTGAAACTATTGCAACATCTACAGACTTTCATTTCATCTTTAATTTGTACAACATCAATCTGAAGGTGTAACCTTCTGCACATAAATAATTTTATGAGAAGTCTGTGGAGAGGGCGAATGAAAAAAGAAGCTCTCCAGACGGTGGTAGGCTCCAAAACCACATTTCTTTGAACAAAAAGTGAGGAACCCGATAAGCAAGATGTACATCTGGGAGGGAATAGATTGGGAAAAAGGTAATTTAATAGTAAATTAATACGAAGAATAGATGCATCTCGGCTTTCCTTAGCAAGGAGGCTATCTTATCTTTAATCCTGACAGGAATAAATAAAGAAGATATCCTCTAATAAACAAGGATTTCGACGCATCAAAACCTCAGGGAGGAAACCATGGCCATTGTCTTCGGTTGTGGTGTTAACCTAATGGAAAATGATTTGAGTCCCACCTAATGGGTGGGAAATCTCCACACCCACGTGGTGGGACCAAATGCAGCCACATTGTGCAATCTCAACGGTTAAAGAGGGATGCTGGGGGTTTTGGGTTGTTAAGGGGGGGTGTTTTGGAGATTTTATATAATAGATATTACTATTTATATAAATATATTTATATAGGTATGTATGGATGAATATATAAATAACATATATACAAATGCTATTTATATGCGTATTTACATATATGTTATTTATATTATCATTTATATAAAAACATATATTTGTATGTTATTTTGTATGAATGTATAAATATGTGTTATTTATATATAAATTAACATGAAGGTATGTATGTATGTAAATCTATATGTATATATATACATAAAATGAAAATCTATATGTAGGTGGGACGTATATGTAGGTGTGTATTTATAGATATATATGTAGGTGTGTATTTATAGATTTATATGTAGGTGGGACGTATAGATTTATATGTAGGTGTGTATTTATATATAGATTTATACATAAATACACACCTACATATAAATTTATATGTAGATGGGACGTATATGTATGTACATTTATCTTAGATATGTATACATATATATACATTCCACTTATATAACATATATATATTCTACTTATATTTAATATATATAATGTTAAATGAGAGAGAGATAGAGTAAAATAGGGTTGGGGGGGGAGCTGGTGAGTGCGTTCCAGCTGGGGGGTGTGGATTCTCCACACCCACCCAGTGGGACGTATATCACCACTCTAACCTAATTAAACACATGCAAGCTTACGAGATATATAACATGCAGGTGCAGCAGCAAGAGGAGGCCGTCCAGTTGTCAAAAAAGCTCCCGCTGGCTTAAACATTAAGGAAAGAATCCCAATTCTAAAAGACTTTATAAGACCAAATGAATAAGAGGGCTACTTCGCTTTGTGTCATATAAATCTCCTGAAACAAATCTAGGAAGAGAAGGCAAACGAAGAGGAGGAAGAGGATGAAGCTTATCACCAACAGAATACTGACCTTTTCTTTGCTCTTTCATGTGCTAATAGCAACAAGATCAGGTAAGATTTTTCATTGGAACCATCTATAGATGTTTGTCTCAATTAAACTTACGATTTGCTTGTGATGAGCAAGCACCACGCTAGTTCTGTACACATCAATCACTTGTTCTCACCAGAATCAAGCAAAAACATCCAGTTTCACTCTAAGGGGATAGTTTTTCAAGAGAAAAGGATTGTCAGAAGAAATAACAAGTGAAATAAATGGGCTTTCTCGTCCCATTTCTTTTCCCTAATTGAAGACACCTTGAATAGCAGAACTCAAGGTCACACAGAACATTTAGCTCAGCCATCTCATATAGCAAGTCTGCTTCTGCATAGTGAATTACAAACATAATTGCAGTAAGTAAAATAATCACCTCCTTTTTGGATGAAACCATGCTGTATTTCATGTTTATAAGGTGCACTGACCAGTGACCACAGCACTGAGCAAGAGCCCACATGAAAAACAATTTTTTGCATCTAGTCATACTCTATGATACTAGATAGGAATTTAAAGTAGCTTATCTAGACAAACAAAAAGAGAAATACTTCGTCTTTAAGCTTAAAATGGCTGCAGAAAAACAAGGAACAAAGATATATACAGATTATTATGATGCATTTGCTTGCATATATTTATTTCATTTCATTTCCCTGTCCTCGTTATCTGCTTTGTTAATGAAATAGTCTCCATTTTAGCATCAATGCTTTTGCTTTTAGACTCTTTGATTCTATGATCCTAATGTCAACTGTCGCTAAATCTCCACTATGATAAGACATCATATATTGATTTATAAACAAAGAAGGAATGTAATTCAAAACAAAGTAGTCTACTAAGCTTGTGCTAATAATAATGACAGCTGGGGTAGATATGGATAAGCACTGGTGCATAGCTGATGAACAAACTCCAGACGATGTTCTGCAGAAAGCTCTCGACTGGGCTTGTGGTTTCGGCGGGGCAGATTGCAAAATGATACAGCCGCACCAGCCTTGTTATCACCCCAACACTGTTAAGGATCATGCTTCCTATGCTTTCAACAGCTACTGGCAGAAATACAAAAAACAAGGAGGCACTTGCTATTTCAATGCTGCTGCCATGGTCACCGACTTAGACCTGAGTATGAATTTCTCTCTAAGTGTGACATGAGCTATAGAAGCATCTTATTTTAGGATCACAATAGCCGTTAAATTCAATGTCAAATGTCAGTGCCGCCAATGCACCACCCACAAAATGCAACAGCACTCCTTCAAATAAGAGGGTTTTTAAAGCCAGTACAGAGCCAGTGCAATGTGCACATAAACCATGGTTCTGTACTCATGAGTCATGGCACTTCCCTTTTCCTTTTTTTTCCTCGTTCAATCGAATTTAACAGACAAAAAGTATCAGAAAAGGAGATATTATCCATATATCCTAAAGCAACATATGTTTTACATATGAACTTTCACATTCATATATATAACTCATGAACATCTCTCATCTCATTTTCTGCAGGTCATGGATCATGCAGGTATGAGACACTTCCTTAATGCAAAGAAGAAAAGACACAGCAATCAAGTTTCCAATATTTGCCTTCTTTCGTTTGGAGTTCATTACCAGTAATATTAACTTTGAGACAAATTTTCTATGGCCTCTTGGTCAAATTTCATGTCATGTCCAAAGAGCAACAATATGTTTGCATTTTACTCTATCCAAGTGGGGAAGAAGATCAATGAAGCCTAACTGTCACTCTCTTATACATTCTGACTGCAACAAGTTTTTCAAATATCCCCAATAAAGTGCTGCATGTTGCTGAATTCTGTGGCTCTTAACCAATAATTCTTTGATTATAGTTTCAGGCGTCATGATGTAATGTCTACATTTTAGAGTATGGTGCGTAGTATTTGCGGGATCGTTTGTGCTCATCTGTGAAAACGAAGTGAAGGTCTGGAAGAAAAAAAGAGATTTTAACCTTTCACTGGTTGTAAAATATGACTTAAGCTGCTTTGATGCCAACCAGTAGTGTGACATTGAGTAAACAGAACGAACAGCAATCTACATACATCACCAATTGAGCTAAGCATTGAGAAAAGGATAGTGAGTATTACAGGAAGAACCTCAAATACAGTATATGATCCATGATATTCGAGTTCAGAAGAGCAGGCTTCCCCAAGCGGCTATAAAAGCGAAGCCACCAAACGGCGCTAGCGAAGCATAGCTCCTGTCCTCAAGATAAGCAACAGTGTAGCACCTGGAAGGTGAGGATCAAGAATATCATTATCCAATTTCTCTCTGGAAAGTGGACAATTCATATGCTAATTCAAGATTGCAGGTTGCCGTCAATTTCCAATTGAAAAGCAAGGCATTCAGCAATAGAAGATAGATACCAACTTATCATGCATGCACCAGAAAGGCCGTAGAATGATGCAGGCAGATTAAAGAGATTGAAAGATTGGTCGATGTACAAAGAAATGTGAGACGTATCTCAAAAAAGACGAGGGTTAGTAGCAAGAAATGTGAGACGTCTAATTGGTTATTGGAACAGACATCAGCCAAACAAAATGATCTAACAGCAGCTGCAATGCCGACAAAGAAAGCAGTAATTGAACAATATGACAAGAGCATGCAGGGAGAAGTTCCTTTAGCATGAACAGCAGCAGCAGTCTCTACATACTTACGTTCCGGAGAAGGCCAGTATCCCGGTGGTCAAGAGGCCTCCAAACTGCAGCCAAAATAGGTAGCATATAATTAAAAACGAAGAAGGAGAACATTGGAGAAAGAAGCAGAGATTGAGGGAGGGAACCCACGAAGTTGGGGCGTTTGGTGATGGGAGCTGCCATTAGTGCCGCCGTGTGAACCAAGTGATACAGCGATGCAGTTTGCCACACCTTTAATAACTCTCCATGGGGATACGATAACAAGGAGGGATAGCAAGATTAGAGGATTGAGAGCTTATATATTATTAGCTTGACCCAAGAAAGGAATAAAATGCCCAAAATTAAATAATAATAAAAAGTGTTACATCTTTGTAGGAAGCGTTTTGGGGTTTGAAGCCGTGAGCCCCGTAAGTCCCCAGCCCAAGAGCAGCCATCCCTGTTTGTTTGTTTGTTTGTTCCCCAATCCCATGGAATTAGGATTGCAGAGCCCAACAATGGTCAATTAAACACTTGTTTTTTTATATTCCAAATAATCGATCAATAAAGAGTTTATGAGGGTAAAAGACGGTGATCCCAAAAGAAAGCTAATAAAGAGAATAATGAGCAGAATAGTACTACTACTGATTAAGGTTCTTGATTCTTTGAATAGACACAATATAGTAGGGTGGGGGTGGGAGAGAGAGGATGGGGGGTTCACCAGAGATGGCAGCGATCTTGTGCCAGATCATGGAATCCATGAAACTCCGAAAGGGTTGGTTGGCTTACGGTTACGGTGGTCACTGGTCGCCCTTCCTTCCTTCCCTCCCCTGTGACCTTCCAACTGCTTGTGGTTGGAGGAGTTGTCGGTCGACTGCGGCTCGATCTCTTCTTCTCCTCCTCCTCTGGACTCTCTCGATCGAGGCCCACACTTGTATCTATCGTGTCCGCTTGATAATCCAATGGGAAGAAGGGGAGATGGATGGATGTTGCCGGTGCAATGAGCCGTCTGATTCGACCTGATCTGACCCACCCATTTATTAACTTTTATTAACAGGTAATTAACGGGTCGATCAATTTATGATCCGAATTCAATAACACTAAACCTAAACCTGTTAACTTTGGATCGGGTTCACAGATCATGACCTGGATTGTCACCCCTAAATCCTCGTTTGGTGTGAGAATACTCATTCTCAAATATTTTTTTCTATTTTAAATAATCATTATTTATTTATTCTCATTTCACCTATCATTATCACTCTATTTTTTCTTATTTCAAATAATTACTTCTACTTTAGGATTTGCAATCTATATGCATCATGAATCGAGCGAAGCGTTTAGATATGGTATTACCCAAAAGTGATAGAATGCACAACCACGTAAAAAGGTCTGCATTAATTCGTGCACGCTTGATGTGGCGCCTCTGTGGTACTGAGATGGCTGGCCATCAACAGCACCAGAGAAGCATAGCTTTTGTCCTCAAGATAAGCAACGGAGTAGTTCTTGAAACCATATCCTTTGGCATATCCTCTCTTCTTGTGTGGCGAGAAGGTTTGTCCCACGGGCCCAGTGTATCATTACTCTTCACTCATCACATCCAGCAGGCTGCAAATAACATGTCTTTAAGCACTCTTCCAAAGAACAACGATTTATTGTCATAATATGTGCTCTTAAAATGCAATAAGTTATGGAAATAATTAGTCAGAAAATGCTTTCTGATGGAATCATGCATAATGCAATTATGCATTGCTTTAATTAGCTGGTTTGTTTCTACCAAATTCCAACGCCTAAATTGAATGTTTTTGTCACGAAAAGATGCGTCACAATAACAAAAGGTTATTTTGGCATTGATCGGCTTTGATTCATGCATGTTGGGATCCGAAATCAACATTCAACAAAAGGTTATTTTGGCATTGATCGGCTTTGATTCATGCATGTTGGGATCCGAAATCAACATTCAAGAAGAATGGGAATATCAGGGATCGATAGGTTTGAGTACCGATGGGAGGGGGCATTACCTTCCGTGAGTGATCTCACACCTCTTCTTCTTCTCACTGGAGGTGTATTTGCATCGTCGTCGAGGAGGTCATGAAAGGTCTATAGTGTCGGTTGGTGTCAATAGTCGTGTCAAGGTGTTCTGTGATGCTTGGTGTGGTAACCTCTCTATTTCGAAATGGCCGACCTTCTTCAATGTTGAGACAGGCTTGGAAAAGATGCTAGTTGGCGACCTACAATGGGATCTAATTGGAATCGGCAAACTCTCAACAATTGTTTTCACCCATCCTTGCCTAGTTTGATGATGAATGTCAAAATTAGTGATAGTGGAGACTCATGAAGATGGGTGTTCAATGGCTATGACTCAACAACATTGGCTTCAGCCTGCTTGTTGGCTTTGAGGGAAAAGCGGCCGAGGTGTGTATCGGAGGCGAAGGACCCCTTGTGGCCCAATGTGTGGAGGTTGAAGGTCGGTCCTAGGATTCATCATTTCATTTGGAGGATTCTAAGAGGAAGGTGCCAGTTCGAGATACTCTCTGGGGGCTTTGCTTGACGTTTGAGCTGGATTGTCCAAGATGTGGAATGGGGACAGAGATTGTTGCCCATGCACTATTTGATTGCCCATTTGCTCTTCAAGTTTTCCAAATAGTTGCCATGAAAGAGAGGCTAAGGCTACCAAGGTGGGAACCAGAGGCTCTGATGGAATTCTTGGTGGATTCCTGTGGAGGGGATGAGGCCAAGAGATTGAGGGTGTTCTTGGCAGTAGGCATCTTGCTGATTTGGAAGACCGAGCGGTGCTCGAGAATGGCATCTCATGGTGTTGGGAACTCTAGGGTTGAGGTGATCCGGACTGATGTTTCCTTCGAGCCTTCATCCAAATTGGCTGGCATTGGTGTTGTTGGTTTCAAGCATTCCGGGGAACCGGAGTGGGCAAATGGTTCGTCGGTGGAGGTACGATATGTTCTAAAAGGTGAGTTGGTTGCAGTGTCGTCGACACTCATAGAGACTAGATTTAGAGGTTGTTCGAGGTTGGTTATTGAGTCGGATTCTCTAGAAGCAGTTTGGATCTTGAATTAGGCAAGACTATGGCCGAGAGATGTTGAAGATATAGCTGAGGAGATATGGACTGATGTGTTGAGGTTTGAGTCCGTCTTGTTATTATTTATTTCTAGAGCTTGTAATAGCGTTGCAGATAGCGTGCCCCGTTACTGTCGGCGCTCTCGATCTAGTCTAGCTTGGTCTTCCTCAGAGGGGCTGCGTACCCTCGATGATCCCTTGCTGTAGTTTGTAGTTGGCCGTATTTTTAGTCTTCTGGTTCATCTCATCAAATAATAATAATAAAAATTCGGATTGACATCTGGTAAATGCATGCTACGGGTTTCGTGCCAATTGATTCGCAAGCTAGGATGATTTATAGCCGAGCCATTCCACGCACGTACTAAATGCACCGACTATGCATGCCATTGGTTGGATATATATATATATATATGGATGTGCCAAAATCATCTGCTGGAACGCGCATGCATGCATCTCGAATTCCTCAAAAACTTCTGGAAAGGAGAAATCCTACTCTAGGAAGAGCGAAGAGCCACCCTGCAATCACTATGCTACTATGATGATATCGTATAATAGTAGAAGCGAGCATTGATTTCCATCACCAACCACATTTATCATCATATCTTTTTACATCTTCCGATGTTATGTCCATTACTACCTCTAGCTAAATGCTCCTTAATTAAGGAAGACCGAGAATTAAATCATGACAGCAACATTTTGGAATTGGTACCACTGCACTTCGATCTGGACTGCGTCAATTGGAGAATATGTATTTATATATATATATATATATATATATATATATATATAGTATTCAAAATTTCTAATCGAGAGACAAGTACGAGTACTTCGCGTCTAAGCTAGCCTGTTTCACCATTAAACATATATATCTTTTGAGAAATAGTCGTGGTAATGTTTGTAGCTCGCTGATGACATCTTTTACCAGATAATTAACTAGTTGCTTGATGGAAAACATTTAACAGCTATACATGGATCATAAGTAGTACGTGAATGGATTCTATATATATATATATATGTGTTAATAAACGAGATCTACCAATCAAATATAAGATATCTTCTAAAAAAGCAAATTCAAATCATGCAGATACAAATATAACCAAGACTGGGAAAACAAGATCAAGACTATCAATCACTGAGAATAAAGCCATGTGCATAAGACAATCTAGTAATACATGTATTCATGCATAAGAAGATAGATTAGCCTGACAACTTGATACGATGCATATCTCAATTGATCGGCTAATCGTGCTTATCTAATAAGTTTCATGTATATAGTTGTATTATATCAATCATAGTTAATGCAGATTTTTTACATTTTGAACCAATCTCTTTCTTATCATACTAGGTGTGGACTGTGGAAGATGGTAATGTAGTTGGATGGAAGACCCATGTATGAGTTCTCCTGATCAAGTTAGAGTGCAGTGCGGAGAAGACCGGCTGCAGTCATTCATATACAACACTAATTTGGATGCACCACGTACTAGTGTGGTGGTGCAGCGGCAAAGGGCTTTTAACCTTTCGTATAACTCACTTCATCTCTTTATCTTCCTGCAACCAAACAGGTCGTCCCTTGTCTAGAATAGACGAAAGCTTTGGTCGGATGGTTCTCTATATCATAATTATTATATTTTAGCTTCACAAAAATAGCCTCTTCCAATGTTTCCAGATATAGTAATTAAGGACTATTTAGTCACCGGTGGTTCAGTATAACCTACTTAACAATGTTTTTGCTTGTTTGATGGCAAAGGTCCATAGCTGCGGCTAATAAGTTGAAAGTTGAAGCGAGAGAAGAGGAATTCGGTCCATTATGTTAGAATTAGATTCACTACTCGTTATTGGCTTTGCGACGAATAGGTTTATATGGCCATAGAAACTCCGTGACCTCATGTTGTCTTTTGTTTTCATTGTTTCTTTTTATCGCCTTGTACACTCAGCCTTTTAGGCTTAACTAATCAAAAAAAATCCTGGCTTGCGTTGCTTTTCAAACTTATATCGTGTTTATTTCATCCAAATTCCCTATGTGGAACTTAACTTTGCTGTCTATGAAAAAAGCATTTTGGCAGGATGCCATGCATATATGTCACGAAGGTTTGACTTAAATATTTCTCTAATATACTTTTTAAAGTAGGAGTATCATTATAAAACCATCAATTGAGTTGAATAGAAATATAGTAGAATCATTTCATTACATATACCCATGGCATAATGTAAACCATCAAACTCAAATATTTGAAATGGTTTACCAACGTACGTGTTGCTGTATGTCAATGTAATGAAATGTGGTTGGCCGGACCACTATTCACAAGAAAAGAGCTTCCGGTTCCCCGGCCGGCCACACATATTTAGAAGCTGGGCTGCGCTAGCTCCATGTGCACTCGCGCAGCTTTCTGTTAATGGGCCTCGTAAATGTTCACCTGCTCATCTTAAATGTGGCTTCAATTCCCATCTCTCTCTCTCTCTATATATATATATATATATATATATATAGCAAAAACCAAAGAAGAAGCTACGCATCACTAGTCACTAGGAGAATCTCAGAAACCTTTAAAAACGATATCTTAAATGCCGGCCAGGCGTGGCCCTTAAATGCTGTCAGCTAGCTAGCCTCTAGGCCAGGGTGGCCTACACCCCAACTTCAATTCAATGCGCTACGTTCCCACTGTGGCAAGACGTTGTGTGTGTTCACACATACATGTCTGCACCGTCTTGTGCGAGGACAGTAATGCTATGTGAGATGCATGACCCACCCTCCTTGAGTCCTTGTTTCATTACAAAAAGAAAAAAAGAATAGTGGGCGGGTGATCATGATGAATTAATCTTGCTTGCTCTTCGAGGGTATAAATAAGGGGGTCTCGTATAGCTTGGTTCCATGTCTCTCTGTCCCTGCGTTTGCCATAGTGCAAGGGAGCAAGAGGGGTTCTTGTTATCGGTCCTCTGTTTTGGTGGTGAAGATGAGCTCAGGAGTTGGGGTGAGCCCTGGGAATGTGCCTGTGTGTCATGGGGGTGGCAGCTTAAAGACTGTGGAGAGGAAGATAAAGATGGCAGAGGTGGCGCTCAGATCTCTCATACTTGGGCTTGGGGTGCTCGTGGCAACCCTTGTGAGCACCGATACCCAAGTAAAGATGATCTTCTCCATCGAAAAGAAGGCCAAATTCACGGAGATGAAGGCTTTGGTGTAAGCAGCTAAGCTAGCATGTCTCCAAAATTGTATTCCTCGCTCATTCGTACGTTCCTGTTCCTCTTTCCCGATCTGCTTTCAATTCACCTCAATTAACTTCAGGGTGGTTGTGTCTGCAGTTTCTTGGTGATAGCTAGTGGGATGGCTGCAGGGTATTCGTTGATCCAGGGCCTGCGATGTGTGGTGAGCATAGTGAGAGGGAGTCTTCTGTTCAACAAGCCCCTGGCTTGGACCATTTTCTCATGTGATCAGGTACATTATTCGGCATAAACAACTCTATTGTCTGTTTTTTATGGTTGGTTTTTCATGCCATTATAGCCGGCCATGCCATATAGGCGTACTGCAAATATAAGAATGTGGGGGCTGGTGGTAATGGAGGCCGCCGGCCGAGTCTCTTCTGTAGTCGAGGAACGGGGATAAGATAGGTTCCCTAATTCCTAGCATTTTGGTGAGTGGAGCGCCCACTGATCAAGAAAGGGTAAAGGAAAGTTTAGTGGACGGGGGTTGGCGATCGAGCACCGACAAGGCAGCCTTCTACACCTCTCGTGAAGCTTTCTTTTGGTAGCTAGGATGGATATATGAGTTGGTGCCTGGTGGTGGGCCGGGCTGCGCGCAAAATCACAAGTGCGTGAGGGCTTAGTGGGCTGTTCTGTAGCCCATCAGGATCTGGCTCTAGATAGCTCTACGCCTCTACATATCGATTGATTGTGCATGGACCTAGCAAAAAACAGAACGAGCTAATAATTCTGGTCGATCGAGGTTGAAATGCTGAACATGCATTTTATTCATCGACCACAAAGTAATTATATACATATATGGATGTTTAATTGCAGCTGATGGCGTACGCGATGCTAGCTGCTGTGGCGGCGGCGGCGCAATCGGCAGCGATTGGACAGTTTGGGCAGCCGGAGTTGCAGTGGATGAAGATATGCAACATGTACGGGAAGTTCTGCACCAAGATAGGAGAGGGGATCTTCAGCGCATTCATCGCAAGTCTTGGCCTGGTCGCACTCTCCTGTATGTCTGCCTTCAATCTCTTCCGCTTGTACGGGCCCAACAAAGGCGCCAAGCGGACCACTGCAGGCACTGCTGCCCATGATCAGCAGTGAGACAAGACAACTGGATCGATCGCAGCATATCCATATGGATCGCCCTCGCGCTTGTCTGTCCATAAAGCCAATGTCCCCTGTACGTGGGCTTTAATATCTCTACATGCAGTTTAACTGATCATGATCGATTATCTCATAAATAAATAAAAACTGATCATGATCGATCTACTAGCGAACTAGTGTAGTAATAAAATCTTCGTCTTGGGTCGAGTAACGCACTCAGCCTCAAGCAAGCGCGTTGTATATCTTCCTTTAGTTAATTAATAAGCTGGGACGTCGGGGACGAGAAATAGCTCAATCTCCTCTGGCAGTGGTTCGCCCATAAATCTCTGGTGCAAAAGGCATTGAGAAGTATGCATGCATATTCCTGAAAATAATGGTCAAATGCGCGCAATCTTTATTTGTGTTTGATTAGTTAATTAAGCCCGAAGAAGGCTGAGTTAGAAAAACATCTCAGGTGGGAAGACCCGACAGGCAAGTGAAGCCAGACTATCAGCCATAACACACATCGGAGTGAATCGGATTCGATTACAAACATTCCCCATACGTGAAGATGTTGCTTATATAAGGAAATAGATTCTCCAAGAGTTCCTTATTGGGGAGGTTGAGCCGTCCCGCATCCGCATCAGATAATTGGAAGAGACTCCAAGCTAATATGATTGATTGAATATTCATCCCTGATATTGAACAACACAAGGAATCAAAAGCAATTTCATGGCTCGACTCATGCGGTAATTATTATAACTTAATTGCTTGGTTTGAAACTACGGTCCAAAGGAAGCTGAAGCTGAGCTGATGATCTTATCGTAACGCCGCCAACGCTAGCTGCGATATGAGAAGACGTACGTGATGGAACTCTTGGACAGTGACAATTGCTATTGATGGGGTCCTAAACTACTACTCGTTGCGTTTGGATATATTTATTGGCTAGTCTCGGGGTGGACCACCAATTGGCATTCATGATCGTTGTTTATAAATGTTAATTCGTAAATAGAGACTCTTATCTTATTAGGAACTCAGACTTCTTCTACTTATGGATAGATTTTAGTGATTTTGCCCCAAAAACGAACAGAAAGTGACAATTCACACCCTTTTTCCCCCACCATGAGACAAATGTAGCAGAGTTTTCATGAAATTCCTGGGAATTCACAGTCAAACGTCAAAAGATCACGAGACAGATCTTCCTAGCTATCTAGTGGCCGGCCGGCATTCCCATTTGAGGAGTTTTCCTGGGCTAACGAAAGCAGTCTTACCAATTAAGTTCTTGGTCTTCTTTTATAAACAAGCAGTACATATACGACTAGACATGGCTTCCATTGAATACGTACCATAGCATAACATAGCAGAGCGCTGCCCTGTCGATCTCCAACACAAATTAACGGAGCTTTACTATCAATGTCTCCTCCTGATCTTCACCTTTCTTCTACTCTTCTTGTACAAATTAAAGCCGAAGAAGACAGACCAGTAAAGTACTCCCCCCAGGCCCAGGGCCATGGGAACTCCCGGTGTTGGGAGCCATCCACCACTTATTACTAGGAGGATCCCTACTCCCGCATCGCACCCTTCAAAAATAAGCCCAAAAGCATGGCCCCGATCATGCACCTGAGTCTCGGCGAGATCTCCACCGTCATCGTATCCCCGGCAGAAGTAGCGAGAGAGGTCTTCAAGACCCACGACGTCGCCTTGTCGGACAGATGACAGACAACCTCTTGGAAGGTCCTGACCTATGGATGCAAGGACATCATCTTCTCCCACTATGGCGAGCACTGGAGGCAGCTGCGAAAGATCTGTGTCATGGAACTATTAAGCATCAAGCGCGTGCAATCTTTGCGGTTCATCAGGGAGGAGGAGGTGCTCAATTTCGTTCAATCCATTTCTTCTGCCAACGGCAACCCCATAAACCTCAGCAATATGCTCTACTCGCTGACCAACGACATAAGTGCTCGGTCCGTCATGGGGAGCAAGGATAGCAAGCTTCAAGAAGCTAGCGTTCTTGGAATCATTATGACATAATTGAATGAGTTGTTACGATTGACCGCAGGATTTAGCCTCACCGACTTGATCTAGCTAGCTGTTCGCCTGCTTTACGATGACAGATATATTCTATTTAAAGCCAGAGCAGGGTTTTGGGATTATGACAAGGCGAGGCCAAACACATGGCCCATCTGGAGGAGCACATGGTCTATGTACCAATGTGACTGAGACAGACGTACATGCTTCCCTTGAATACCACAGTGTGCAGGAATGACGATGGGGCGGGTTTCACCAACCCCGTCCCCAATCCAAAAAAAATTTACACGCCTCGTCCCGTCCCATGCCTCGTTGTGGGGCAAGAAGTTCATCTCATTTCCGTCCCATCTATATTTCCCTCATCCCTGCCCCACCCCGCCTCTGCCCCGCCCCGTTTAATATTCTCATTTTCTTTCAACAAAATTAATAACGTCGATAACATTTATCATAAATTTATTAAGTATCATATAAATCAATATAATATTGTGAACTTTCAAGCACCACATAGTTAAAAAAAAAACAAATTTTCAACTTCCAAGTGTTCCCACTCAATAAGATCATGCTAATTACAAAATGTAAAAATAAACCTCAAATTCAAAAAAAATTAACTTTAGATATGCTCAAAATTAAAATCGATTACTTTTATTCCTTACTCCCTTATAATATAAACTAATGAAAAGCAATGCGTCATGGGCCTCCTGGATCTGTGACCATGTAAAGTTTAAGTGGTCAGTAGCTAATATATTATTAGAACTAATTCTTATACTAACACCTTTTTGCCATTTGTTCTAAATTAAAGAGTTAGAATAAAATTATTAGAACTAATACAAAATTACTAAAAAACATATCATGGCCGGGTCGAAAGCGGGGCGGGTTGACCAAAACCCATCCCCGCCCCGCTCCAACGTTTAACCCGCTCCGCCCCGCCCCGCCCCGCCAACCCGATAATTGCACCGCTTCTCGCCTCAAGCGGGACGGGTCAAACGGGTTACTGGGGAAACCCGGCCCATTGCCATCCCTAAATGTACATCTTAGAAAGAAACCATATCCTTAATAAATTATATATTATACCTTGATTATTTCCATGAATACGCAGCTAACAACGTCTATACAAGACCATCAGCACTGTCTGTTTGGCAGCCAACGGATCCAAGGGATGGGAGGGATGCGCGGATCCCGTCCATCACGCGTTTGGATCAACGTCGGATCCCAGTTCGACATCCGCTCGAGTGCGGACGCCGTTTTTGAAATCCGCCTCTCCGGATTCCGGATCCCGCGGATTCCGGATCCCGTGGATTCCGGATTTCGAAACCCGCGGATTCCGGATCCGCCCCTCTCCCAAACAGGCAAGCCACTATATAATCGGTGCCTGTTATGAACATAACATATACCATAACATAGCTGCAAAACTCTCTGCATATATGCCAGCTAGCACATTAATGGAGCAGATCCATTACAATCCTCTCCTCCTCCTCCTCGCCTTGCTTCTACTCCTGTTGTTCAGGTTTACAAGTACCAGAAGACCGAGCGGCAGACTCCCCCCGGGGCCCTCGGAGCTACCCATCCTGGGAGGCATCCACCACTTACTAGGAGGATCACCGCTGCTTCATCGTGTTTTTCAAGAAATAGCCCAAAAGCATGGTCCGCTAATGCACTTGAGGCTCGGTGAGGTCTTAACTATCATCGTATCCTCGGCGGACGTGGCAAAAGAGATTCTTAAGACCCACGACGTCACCTTCGCGGACAGAGCCCAGACATTCTCTCTCAATATCTTGTCCTATGGATTCAATGACCTCATCTTCGCACCGTATGGCGAGCATTGGAGGCAGCTACGAAAGATCTCTGTCTTGGAGCTATTTAGTCTCAAGCGCGTTCAATCTTTCCAGCTTATCAGGGAGGAGGAGGTGCTCCGTCTCGTTCGGTCCATCTATTCCGCCAACGGCTCGCCCATAAACCTCAGCAAGATGCTCTACTCGCTGACCAACAACATTACTGTGCATGCCGTCATGGGGAACAGGCAAAGCAAGCATCAAGAAGAATACTTGGAATTGTTGGCTGAGTTGATAAAGTTGAGCGGAGGGTTCAGCCTTGCCGACTTGTTCCCATCTCTGCCGCTGGTGGGCTTCATCACTGGAATGATGGGGAAGCTGCAAAGTTGCCACCGAAAACTCGATCGGGTTTTGAACGAAATCATCGAAGAACATAAGCTGAGAAGGACGATGGAGCACATGATAAAGACCAGCGCGCCAAGGGAAGAGGATTTGCTTGACGTCCTCTTAAAGATCCAGGATGAAGGCCGCTCTAATAATCACTTCCAACCCTCCGACGACTGCATAAAAGCTCTCGTCTTTGTAAGTTCGATCTCAACACAGAATTAATTAAACTCTCGCATGTGCATGCATCACTTGTTTTTTTTTAAAAAGGTGCTTTATTAATATCTGCTAAAATTAATTAATGTGCTCATCTATTACGATTTAGGACATGTTTGGAGCCGGGAGCGAGACCTCAGGGAATGTCATGGAATGGGCTATGACAGAACTGGTGAAGAATCCCAAGGTGATGGAGAAGGTGCAATCAGAAGTGCGACATGTGATCGGTGTAACCAGACAGGCCAAGTTTAGCAGCGAGACATTGAGCCAGTTGAACTACCTGAAAGCGATTATCAAAGAGACTTTGAGGCTACACCCTCCTGCGCCTTTTCTAGGACCTCGAGAGTGCCGGGAGACGTGCCAAGTTCTTGGTTACGATATACCTGTAAAGGCGAGAGTGCTGGTAAATGTATGGGCAATGGGAAGAGATCCACAGTATTGGGACGCTGCAGAAGAGTTCAAGCCGGAGAGGTTTGATGGCAATCCGATAGACTTCAAGGGGGCTAGCTTTGAATACATACCTTTTGGTGCAGGTAGGAGGATTTGTCCAGGCATATCTTTTGGGCTAGCAACTATGGAGCTCGCACTTGCCCACCTGCTCTACTACTTTGATTGGAAGCTCCCCAATGCAGGATGTCCTCATGATGTGAGTGTGGAAGAGGTCTTCGGGATAACGGTTCGCAAGAAATCTAACTTAGTCGTGTGTGCCATCCCGCACGTTCCTTGTCCAGCAGCATTAGATCTGAAAGTGACAGCCCGTCCGAATAATTGTTATCTTCTAGCCTCAGAGCTTTACCAATAATAATAATAATAATAAAGTCCAAATAATTGTACTGCTACCCAAGCTTATGCATTATGTTCTCGTTCCAAAATGCTTGCCATCAAAAGTCCCCACAATATTGCAGTTAAATAAAACCAGAAATTGTGTCAGTGCATGGGAAGCTACTACTGCAAAGCCCCATCACGATATTATTATGTTGATGCATGGGGACCGAACTGAAGGCGAAGTTCCAGAAGCAACTCCGGGGAAGTCTACTGACATCAACATCGTTCAGTTCATTATAGATTTAGCTTTAAGCTTTTGAGGGGCTAATGTGCTAAGAATCCACAAAAATTAAATGCAATCATCGAAATGGCTACGAGTCAATTTTCACCGTCTTTGACCAAGGATTGGAAAACGCCCACGATCAATTTGCATCTCTATATAGATATCACAAGAGTTTTAACTACTTGTAGCACTATGTTCACATATATATTGAGTAATTGAGCTTTTCAGCTAGTTAAGAGAAGAAGAGTAGCAGGACAATGAGAAACAGGACACCCATCAGGCCAAAACCCCTCCGGGTCATGTACCCACACTCGGTTCCAATGACGGTCCTTATGTTCATATGAACCAAGGAACTCCGAGCTTTAATCTTACACTAATCTCTCTCATTGCAGTCGTATTTGTTGCTATCACAAGGTTCAAAGACTTAAAGACTCCGCTGCAGATGCCTCCGCAGCAGCAATCTCTGAGTCTAATACAGATATCAGTTGTTGGCTTACATGTTTCGCCACGGATATCATGTCAAGAATAACACTAGAGTCCAACCCCACCCCGCCTCGTTTGGTCAGCCCACAGATGTGCCCAAGTCTATTGACAGAAACCGAAACGGCTGAGCTCATTTGTGACTCTTCTTCTGAAGTTGCATCAACAATATAATGCCTGCCAACCTGCTAGCAGAACTGACTTAATACAATGCATCATACCAACAAATATCAGGAACCTAACAGCCTAACAACTCCCATTTCTTCAAACATGTACTGACCTTGGTTAAGGTCACTACAACAGGAACCCCAGAGGTATCAAATTGCAAAAACTCTTCATCACTGATATCAACTTCCGGTTGCTCATCTGGCGAGGCAGCAAGCTCAACATTAACTTTTGGGATGCCTGTGTTGCTCAAAGCAACCTACCAAAAAGAACAATACGCAAATCGTCATCTCAGCATTAATTTCTGGCACTCAATAGAAATATCTGACTCCAAATAGTTAACATCTGTTACGGTTAGTCATGTTCCTGTTGATATAACATGGACATAAAGCTGATTATAAAAAAAGCAAACCAACAATAAGAAACTCTATTGCCTATTCCGGTAAATGTCCTACAAATTTCTTGACACATACTAGCAAGAAATTAATTTGGCAACATGTGCATAAAGATCTACAAATTAACTCACAAAATTATAATTGAATTGGAATATCCAGGAATAAGTTCGTAGCATGCTTTTCGCTCAAGATCTCCTTACCTTTACAGCAGCGGCCAGTGCATCTAATAGATTACCATCTGAACTCACAACGAGCCCATCAATATAAAGATCCCAGCAAATCTTACCCTCAACAACAACCAGAGATGAAGGATCAATGCCAGCCCCTGGAGAAAGCACATGAAAAAGTAGGGAGACAGGAACAAGACATTAATAAAACAATAGATCAATTTGGCGAATTTTTCTTTTCTGCATCTTAAATATTCAAATACTTCTTCTATTCAGGAAAGTGTTCTTTTGATATTTATCATGTGCCGTTTAAAGAAAAGAGAGAAAAATAAATTGTTACAATGAGAATAACAACATCAAAACTAAGTAATGAAATTTCAAAAGTTTTAACTTTAAGAGCTGCATACCTGCTCCACTCTTACCACCCAAGAAGCACCTCTGAAGCGCATGCGAGAGCTCGGTAGACAACTCTTCACCACCTCGGCCCTGAGATGGTGCAGAAACAGCAAGCTATGAATAAACAAATTGGGCGTACAAATTGATACAGACAACTCTTCACCAGCTCGTAATACTTCATTGCCTAAATTGAACATAATACACAAAGATCTAGTCGCCTTCTAGTTCAAACTATTAACTAAGAGAGGCGGTCATACAACTATAACGGTTTGAAGAGTTTTTTTTTAGCTGAAAATGCAAAGGAAAATTAACAATGAAAAGAAAATCATAAAGGTTATAATAATCAGAAAGTCCATTTACCAGTTACAGTGAACCTTCAAAACCTCATAGCAAAAGAAGCTTGTGCGAGTTTCAGCTGCAGGACTCTATGATATATAGCGCACTTCCTATGCTAAACTACTTCATCCTCCAACATCATTGCTTATTTATGGACAGCTCATCCTCATATACCCAGTCTCATATAGTTTTCTAGATGAACTATTCTCTAAATCCGTATCTTATAAAAAAAATGACCACAACTATTAACCATTCTAGCAAATCAACCTCAAACATCGGGGCCGCTGTAGGACTGCAGTCAACAAAAATAGCAACTTTTCCTTTGTCAGGTTGAAGGGCAGTTGTTTTCCCAAGTTCGGCCTGCAAAAGATCGACATGCTTACAACAGTTATTCCCAGAAGTGACAGATTAGTGGGGGAAAAAAATAAAATACAATGTAGCCCGAATAAAATCATAATTTGATTAAAGGAATTTGGCCCGCATAATTGGTAGACACACTGCACTTCCGTGAGCACTAATTTGAGATAGCACCTAATCAGACTGCAAGGCACAACAATTGCCATGGTCTTGGATAAAGCCAAAAGCGACATCGAGTTTATTGCATGATAGCTCGGCACGGAAAAAAAAAACCCATGATCTCCAGGTCTATTCGGATAAGAGTAAGGGAAATAAAAAGTGAACAAGATGGATGTCTAGCAAATACACACAACTAATAAAGGCATAAATACCTTGACGCTGACAATAACATCGGTCGCACCAAGCCTTACTCGAGCAGAGCCATTTGCCTGTGTAAGTGTTCCAATTTCCAAGGATAAGTAAAACCAAGCAATCCATTGATTAATAGAATACACGCACCACATTGCAATACAGTCGATAAGCAGAAGATCCGACCAACCTGAGGAATGACTCCAACCTCGACGGAGATGGGGCGAAAGTGCAGCCGTTGGCGGCCATCCGAGCGAAGATTATGCGCGATTCCACCACGAATGAAGTGCTTCTCCCCCGCCGAAAGACCCACCATCCTTCTTTTCCCAAACAACTGAGCAAGAGAAACGATACCTAACTTCAAATCAACAAAATATGTTTGAAACCAGTCGCATGGGTTTCTCAATGGCCAGCGAACCCTTCGGTTGGTGAGTGTGAGATAGGAAGAGAGAAAAAGGTCTAACCTTCGACCGTGGGGCGGCGGCTGGAGGAGGCGATGTTTCGCGAGCGTCGTCGGAGCTCCACCGCCCGGGGAGAGGGTTTTAAAGGGGCAACCCTTGAAGAGTGAGGGCGCGCCGCTGCCCCAATACCCGATAACCCGACCCGAACCAACCATTACTTAGACCGCTCCGGATCCAAATTTGTAAGGAAATCCGAAACACGAACACATTAACGGATCGTACACCTCCTTACGTGGATCAGGCACGAGAGATCCGTTGGCAGTTGGCACCCGTTGAGCTCGGCCTCTCCTCTTCCACTCCAAGAACCCCTTCCAAATCCAATCCCCAAAAATTAGGGTTTCTGGGGTTTAACTACTATCCATTCGGATTGCCCAATGGGGCGTTCTCGTGGAGCTCCAATCTCCGGTCAAGATGATGCTCACCAAAGGTCGTGGCCCTATTGCGGCATCTCCTTTCTCCTCCCTTTGCCTTCTTGCATTCTTATTGCACTGGTTATCCCATTGGAATTTTCTGGAGCTTTAGCTCTGTGTCAATGGTTAGCAGTATATTAAGGAATACCCCTCTTGGGAGTCGTATGATTGTTGTCTTGGTCGCGCTTGGCAGTGATCTTTTGTCGTGCTATGTATGTGTTAACAAGCGGGATGCTCGATGATTTATTTCGATTTCTCCGTTTCAAAGATTTTAGCATTTCACTGTTTTCGCTATCCCTTCAGATAATCTTGCGTCATGTGTAGTGGATGCCATGCGAACCGTTTCCTCCTTTTCGTTTCCAAATGTAATTTTATGGGTTTCACTTTGGTTTCTTGAAGAGATTACTGAGGCTCATGTTGCTTTTTTACACGAATGATTTGGAGAACTGTGTTTCTTTGACGTCGTCAGAAGGAAAACTGATAAAATCGCCCTCCAGAAAAATAAAGTTGATATTTCTTGGTTTTTCTTGATTTACATTCTTTACTTTTTGATACGATGTGCAACATATTCTGATGCTACCATTCAAATTGGTTCTGCCTTGGCATAAACAAATTTTGGAATTAACCAAACAACACCTGTGGCTCTGCTGCCTATTGTTACAAATGTTTCTTCAAGCGTGAAAGAGGACTAAGTGTGTTAGTCCACTATTTAGGTCAATAGCAACTAAAAATCTTTTTGACTTCATGATTGTTTGAAGCTCCAATTTGTTCTTAATTTGTAGATTAAAAAAGAGAAAAGCTGCTTCTAGTGTGGAAACTTCAGAAGCCACTGATACAGGTTTGTTACATGTGCATATTAAATTAGAGTAGTTAACTCATGGGTAATGATTTATATAACATGTTGTCTACTTTAATGTTCTGCAATGATCTCTTTTACCTATTAGGATTTTTTGCTTCAAAAAACAATTCTATTTGATATATGCATGTTAAGGTCTTGGACATCATCTTCAAAACCTTTTCCCAAGTATCCTTTTCCATTCCAAGTCTGAATCTGTAAGGCTTTGTGGGACTTAGAGGGCTTATTGTGAGCTATGTGAGCAATTGAAGTCCTGACTTGTTAATTGCAAGATTTTAGAGCATCCTGCTGGGAAGCAATCTGTAGAGCTAAAGATGAAGAATAACTGCCTGACTGAAGTTGAATATAATAGGTGTTGTATGAGTAGTACATTGATCTAAGGGGTATCTGTAAGCCAAAGGGATATTCTTTATCCTTGAGATTCATTAAAGGGCTGACCATTTTTGGGCTACTAGTGTCTTGGCATAGCGGACATAGTCCATGATGCGGACATCAGATCCAGATTGGGATACGGGTCGAGTCATGTTGTATTTTGGACTTGAACCCTTAGTCTGGGTCAAGTCATGTTGTATTTGGACTTGAACCACTTTGGTCAAGTCATGTTATCTCTCCTATATAAGAGAGCCTTAGGTCTTGTATGAAGGGATTATTGATGAATGAAAACATTTGCTCTCTAAATATCTCTCTCTCTCCTGATTCCTCTCCCTCTTCCTCTTCCTTTCTCCCTGGTTCTTTCTTCCTTCTTCCTCCCTCCCCTCTCCCCTGCTAGTTCTTCTCCCCCTGCAAGCCCTTTATCAGCCAGCCGGCATCAAACTGGTATCAGAGCTGGCTGCTTGATGTCCGGTTCAAGCAGTCGACCCTCTACAATCACCTTTCCTTACCTTCCCCACTAGCGGCTGCCACCGCCACCACGGGGACAGCAGCCACCGCCACCACCTCCCCCAAGACCTCAACAACCCCACATCTTCCCTCACCGACCGTACACCCCACAACACCACCTGCGAATCTCCCAAACCCCAGCCCCTACCCTAGTCCCGGTCATAGCCGACGAACTTGACGTCGACGACTACGACTACGACTTCGACGACGAAGAGGATGACGACCTAGTCCAATTTGGGAGGATGGCCATCAGCAGCAGAAGCACCACCCCACAGTAGGGGACGAGAGCTAACAAAGCTCCAAAAAAAAAGAAAAAAAAGAAAGAAGAAGTTCTCTGTGCATCGAAAGAAGAAGCAGAACAGAAAGAAAAAAAAAGAGAGAGAAAAAAAAAGAGAGGAAATTACTGGTCTCAGTCCCTTCTTCTTCCTCCCCGTCGCCTCCTCCTCTTCACGTGCTTCTCTTTCCCCCACCTCCGACCCTCCTTTTCTCCCATTTTCAGTCCCCTCTCCTCAACCCCAAACTCCACCGTCCACCGTCCACACCTTCCCCTACCACTGCTCAACAAGCAAACCCAAACCCATTCCCCCTACCGCTGTTCTCCAAGCATCCCCGGATCGAAGGAAACCAGAGAAAGAGAGTGAGAAAGAGAGTGAGAGATTGAGAGAGAGAGACGCAGAAAGAGAGAGAGAGAGTGAGCAAGAGAGGTACCTGAGAGAGTCAGCAAGAGAGAGAGAGTGAGCAAGAGAGAGGTACCCTCCCTCTCCCCTGCTACCTCCGTTCTCAACCGTCGCCATCGCCGTTCTCCGTCGCCTTCAACCGTCGCCGTTCTCCGTCGCCTTCAACCGTCGCCGTTCTCCGTCGCCTCAACCGTCGCCGTTCTCCGTCGCTTTCACCGTCGCCGTCGCCCACCAGATCGCAGTAGCACCTTCGCCGTCGCCCGCCACCATCACCACCTCCGTCGTCTTCTCCTCAGATCCGTTTTGGATCTGTCCACCGACCCATTCTCCGGCGCCACCTTCTTCCCCACCAGTCCCCCACCTCGGGAACCCTCGACGCCGCCCTCGAAGAACCCCGCGCCTCCCTCGGGAACACTCGTCGCCGACCTCGGGACGGCCCGAGATCTTTCGCCCGATCGTGTGTGCATCGGGGTGGGGTGTTAAAGGCATGTCAGGCCAAGCGGGCCAATCAGCCTAAAAGGGCTATCGGGACCAGTCAGAGTCATTTGACCAGCAAACGGGTTAAGCCCAACCAGATCAGATTCAGCCCACTTCAGCTTGGAGCAGACTTGGATCAGGTTAGACTACTTATGTCAGTCAGACTGAACCAGGTTAGTCACTCCTATGGATCTAGTTTGTGAATTCTGAATTTAGCATCAATTCTCTATTGTGTTGGGCATAATTCCACAAATTTTCCTCCTCTGCTTGCTATATATGCCTAATCCACTTATGATTGCTTTGAATTACCATATATGTCTAATACTCCATACTAATTGGACTTTGATATTAATTGTGGAGTTTACTAGCAATTTTTGAAATCCAATTCTACAAGCCTGAAATCTATGTGACTTAATCCCAACATTGAAATTTTGCTGAAATTGGTTTAAAATTTGTATTGAAATTTACTTGGATTTCACTCCTGTTGATCTCTTGCCTCATGCCTTAGGTCCACATACAATCATTCGCACATTAGTTGTAGTCACCCTACATCTGCATGCAACTTCGTAGTGGTCGTTTCACATCTGATTCACAACACCACGTGACTATGGACCCCACAATGGAATCTTTAATGAAGAACCTTCAAGATTTAACTGCTGAACTCCAGCAAGTTCGGCAGGAGAGTGCTCGGACTAACGCTAGGATAGACGCACTTGAGGTGTCCGTCCAACGAATAAGTGGTGTCAACGACAACCACTCACACCGCAGTGCGGGCACAGACACTGATGGAGAAGGTCCCGGATTCCTAGGACATCTCCCACAAAACAATCCCCGACCCCATCGACATCATCGAGACTTAGGTATGAGACCGAGTTTAGAGATGTCCGTGATCACGATGAGGATGTAATGCGGGGCATTCGAGTTGAGGCCCCCACCTTCGATGGTCGCCTTGACCCTAAGGTCTTTTCTGATTGGCTTCAGGAGATGGACCACTTCTTTGAGTGGTACAATCTATCTGAGAACCGACGTGTTCGATTCGCTAAAATGAAACTCATCGGGCAAGCCAAACTTTTCTGGCACAACACCGAGCAATTGTTGCTCCGCACCAACCAGCCACCTATAACCGATTGGATAGAGATGAAGGACAAACTGAAAATCAAATACTTGCCTTCCACCTACCATGGAGATCTTCTGGATCAATGGACTAACTTGCGCCAAGGAGGACGATCAGTCACCGAGTACATCGCCCAATTCGAAGAGTTCATGATGCGAAGTGGTGTGGTTGAGGATGAACGAGTGGTCATAAGTCGATTTCGACAAGGCCTCAATGATGACTTGAAGAGGGAATTGGCCCTCCGAGAGGTTACTACCCTTGAACACGCCTACACTGTAGCGCAAACCTATGAGCGAATCTCTAGGTCTGTGTACACACGACGCCAGGTAGCTAACAACTTTCAACCTGCACGACCCAGACCTATTGTTGGATCTCCCACTCCTAAACCTACACCTTTTGCTGCCACCTCTAGCCAAGACAATAGAGGCAAAGGAGTCCTAGGAGCCCCTCCCAAACAGCCCCCCAAGCTTCAATGCTACAAATACCAAGGTTTTTGTCACATTGCTGCCAACTGCGCAAACAAATCACTCCTCATTGACGAGATAGGCTTGGAAACTGACTTACAAGATCTTGAGGAGCAAGTCTATGAACCAAACCTAGAGACCCTCCAACTTGTTGACGAGGACTGCGAGGATGATTTTGTACCCCTTAGCTGCATCCGCTCCTCACCTTTTCCAGTTGACTCTAGTAACATTGAATCACACGACCCTACTGTGAACGTGGTTCGGTGTGCCCTTTCCCATCCAAAAGAAAGTGACGACTGGCGCAGAAATGCTATCTTTCACACCTACATTTAAGTGTGGAGAGAAGGACTGCAAGGTTATCATCGATAGTGGGAGCTGTATAAATGCGATCTCTTCCACCACTGTCTCCCGTTTGGGTTTGACTCCTGTTCCCCATCCGCTCCCTTATAAGGTTTCGTGGGTCGACACGTCCTCCATTCCCATCAAAGAAAGGTGCCTTGTCCCAATAAAGATCCTATCTTATACAGATCGCATATGGTGTGATGTAATTCCCATGGATGTCGGGCATCTTATCTTAGGACGACCCTGGTTATTCGACCTTGATGTTACCATCTATGGTCGGTCCAACTCTTGTTCCTTCACATTTGAAGGGAAGAAAATCAAACTCAACCTCTTGAAACCCTCCACAACTGTCAAGAGTACATCGAAGGTCGTGCCCGCAGGTAAGAATCCTCCCACGAGCAAGGGCCTCCACATTATCAGTCCAGCTGAGTTTGAGAAGGAGGTCCGGAATGAATCTGTGATTTTTGCTTTAGTTGCCAATGAGGTCCCGCCAGACAACCGGGGCGAGCTGCCGCCAGAGGTCCACTCAATTCTTACAGAGTTTCAGGATGTTTTTCCTGCTGACCTTCCTGACCACCCACCACCGATGCGTGACATCCAACATGCTATAGACTTAGTTCCAGGAGCCACCCTTCCAAATCTCCCACATTATCGCATGAACCCTTTTGAGCATGCTGAATTACAACAACAGGTAAACGAGCTCTTACGCAAGGGGTTTGTTCGTGAGAGTTTGAGTCCATGTGCGGTACCAGCCCTCCTTACACCTAAGAAGGATGGATCGTGGCGAATGTGCATGGATAGTCGCGCCATTAATAAAATCACGGTCAGGTATCGTTTCCCCATCCCGAGGTTGGATGACATGTTGGATATGATGGCGTGCGCTACCATTTTTTCCAAAATTGACTTAAAAAGCGGCTACCATCAAATTCGGGTTCGCCATGGGGATGAATGGAAAACCGCCTTCAAGACCAAGGATGGTTTGTACGAATGGCTCGTGATGCCGTTTGGACTATCAAATGCTCCAAGTACTTTCATGCGAGTCATGACTCAAGTACTCCGTCCTTTCATGGGGAAATTCTTGGTCGTGTACTTTGATGATATTCTCATCTACAGTCAGTCCAAGGAGCAACATCTGACCCATCTGCGACAAGTATGTACTGTCTTGAGGACGGAAAACTTGTACGCCAATCTCAAGAAGTGTTCGTTTCTCACTACTAGTGTAGATTTCTTGGGATACATTGTCTCCTCCGCTGGATTAACCGCTGACCCCAACAAAATCAAAGCGATCACTGAATGGCCTGAGCCAAAAACTATCACTGATGTGCGTAGCTTCCATGGACTTGCCACTTTCTATCGGCGTTTCATCAAGGGGTTCAGTACCATCATGGCCCCCTTGACAGACTGTCTCAAATTACGTGAGTTTCACTGGACGAAAGCTGCCGCCGCGACCTTTCATGAAATAAAACAAAAAATGACGCAGGCCCCTGTGATGCGCCTCCCAGACTTTGCGAAGGCATTTGAAGTAGAGTGTGATGCATCTGGCATCGGTATTGGTGGAGTGCTAAGTCAGGAACGACATCCAGTCGCATTTTTCAGTGAGAAACTCAATGATGCCAAACAAAAATATTCCACCTACGACAAGGAATTTTATGCTGTGGTTCAAGCTTTGCGGTATTGGCGACATTATCTACTACCATACGAATTCGTCCTCTACTCCGACCACGAGGCCCTGCGTTTTCTCAACTCCCAGAAGAAGTTGAACCCTCGACGTGCTCGCTGGGTTGAATTCTTACAAGAGTACACCTTTGTTTTGAAACACCGTTCGGGCGTCGCGAACAAGGCTGCAGATGCGTTGAGTCGGCGACTCACTGTACTTTCTGCAATGAGTACTAAAATCACTGGATTTGACCGACTCAAAGAAGATTATGATTCTTGTCCAGATTTTCAAGCAACTTTTCAAACCCTTACGAATGGACGTGGATCCGCGGTTGATGATTTTTCCTTACGGGATGGGTATCTATTTAAGGCTAACAAACTTTGCATCCTCAAGTCTTCCGTGCGAGATTTCCTTATCTGGGAAGTGCATGCCGGCGGTCTTTCTGGCCATTTCGGCCGAGATAAGACTATTGCAGAAGTTGAGCGCCAATTCTATTGGCCCGGACTAAAACGCGATGTCTCCAAAATCACCGATCAATGTCGTGCTTGTCAACTAGCCAAACATCGCCGACAAAATACGGGCCTCTACACTCCTCTTCCTGTCCCTGATCGCCCTTGGCAAGACATTAGTATGGATTTTGTGCTTGGTCTCCCGCGCACTTTCAAAAAGCACGATTCCATTTTCGTCATTGTCGATCGTTTTTCCAAAATGGCTCACTTCATCCCGTGCACCAAAACTTCTGATGCATCCAAGATTGCACGCATTTACTTTGATGAGATCGTTAAGCTCTATGGTCTTCCTAAAACAATCGTGTCTGATCGGGATGTCCGATTCACAAGTTACTTTTGGAAAACCATGTGGCATCTAGTCGGCACCAAACTCAAGTTTTCATCTGCCTATCATCCTCAAACGGATGGCCAAACTGAAGTCATCAATAGGAGCCTTGGTAACCTCCTGCGATGCCTGGTGGGTGACTGTGCTCGGAACTGGGATGTGATCCTTCCTCGTGCCCAATTTGCCTATAACAGCTCCGTTAACAGGTCTATTGGCATGAGCCCTTTTGAGGTCGTGCATGGTTACCAACCCAGAAAGCCTTTGGATCTTTTGCCCATGGCGCCCCATGTTAGAATTTCTGACTCCGCACATGCATTTGCACGCCATATTCATGATTTGCATCAAGAGATCAACAAACGAATTCACACAAGTAACATTCAATATAAATTACATGCTGATTCCCGTAGGCGTTTTAAAGAATTTCATGTTGGGGATTATGTGATGATTCGTATTCGTCAAGAGCGTTTCCCTCCTGGATCCTCTCATAAATTGTAGGCTCGTAGCGCTGGACCTTTCAAAGTGTTGCATAGGGTCGGAACGAATGCTTATGTTATTGACATCCCCCTGATTATGGTATTAGCTCCACCTTTAATATTGAAGATCTCGTTGCTTACAATCACCCTTCTATTATTCCTGATGACCCTTTCACTACACCCCTCCCTCCACCAGTTGACCCCACTGTCCCAGACCCTACTCCTTTACCATTGCCGCCCACACAACCAGAGTTTGTTGATGCTATTTTAGATGAGCAGCTAGTTTCTACCAGCAGTGGCGGTACTCAGCGTTTCTTGGTTCGTTGGCGAGGGCGTCCTGACAGTGATGCCACCTGGATCACCCGTGAGGAGTTGCAGCAGCTTGACCCGGATCTCTTGGAGTACCACCAGAGCCACACCTTTGCCCCCGCGACCGCATCGAGTTCTCCCCCCCCAGGATAGTTGGTGGGGACACCAGATGGGCGCCGCCCATTACCCATGTCTACAGGCGGCGCCAAGGAGTCATCCAACCACCCTCACTATGGTTGGATGATTACCTGTGATCGGCGGACTCAGCTTTTCACCTATACTCGACAGGGTCGAGTTTCTTTTCACCCCGGGAGGATTGATGCGGACATCAGATCCAGATTGGGATACGGGTCGAGTCATGTTGTATTTTGGACTTGAACCGTTAGTCTGGGTCAAGTCATGTTGTATTTGGACTTGAACCACTTTGGTCAAGTCATGTTATCTCTCCTATATAAGAGAGCCTTAGGTCTTGTATGAAGGGATTATTGATGAATGAAAACATTTGCTCTCTAAATATCTCTCTCTCTCCTGATTCCTCTCCCTCTTCCTCTTCCTTTTTCCCTGGTTCTTTCTTCCTTCTTCCTCCCTCCCCTCTCCCCTGCTAGTTCTTCTCCCCCTGCAAGCCCTTTATCAGCCAGCCGGCATCAGTCCAGGTCTTGAGCAAATTATGATAGGCTTTTCCGCGTGGTTACTTTTCCATACCTGCATTAAAATATTCTTTTTCTTGTAATCTATCCTGGCTGGTTCCTGGGTATGGGTGTCTAATCTGGATATGATAATCCTGTTGCAAAAAGTTTCCTTGCAGATGTCAACCCTTTTTTATGATATTTGTACAACCTTGTGACTCCCAGGAGGCAGTCTCCAACCTTTGGTGCTGCAACTCATCAACGAAGCTGCTATGCTATTTGTGCTTATAACAGATACTTCTTAACTGTCCAAAATTCACTTAACAATCTGAAAACCTTTAGTTTAGGTCATTGTGTAAAAGAATATCTTTTACTGGCTCTAGGTTTATTTATTTTCTCATCTGTATATACGACCCCACTACCATTGTTCTTTCATCTGTGATCTTAACGGAATGGTTTATCAAAACCGAAGTACGCAGTGATGTAATGAGGCTGACTCTTTTCAGGGTTAAAATGTCTTTTCAATTGCCAATGTGCTGTATAATCGGGACATTCTGGTCACTTCAGAGAAGTACCATAAATGTTTCAGTTTTTTGAAGTTCTTGCAGTTCTCCATGTTTCTAATGTCTTTTCAGGGTTAAGAGTTCTTTTCAATTGCCAATATACAGTATAATCTGGACATCTGGTGACTTCAGAGAAGAAGTATCATAATGTTTCAGTTTTTAAAGTACTTGCAGGTCTCCATGTTCGTCTCCATGTTCTTTAATTCGTTTCTGCTGAGCTTACACATAAATCCATCCTTTTTTCTTTTTTAGAAACATGATTTATCTTTCATGAAGGTAATTTTATACTTGTGCCATGCTGATGTAGGTTCAGGATCGAATGAAGGGAAGAAGGCTTTGTACCACTGCAATTATTGCTATAAGGACATATCTGGGAAGATACGTATTAAATGTGCGAAGTGCCCGGATTTTGATTTGTGTGTTGAGTGCTTCTCCGTGGGGGCTGAAATTGTTCCTCATAAGAGCATTCATCCTTACAGAGTTATGGTTGGTAGAAGTCCAGCCTCCACCAGCTCTTTCTTTCTCTATCAATGCTCATGTCTTAGTTCTGATCTGTTGCTAAAGTTTTGATTTGCTATAGACACATAAATGAAAGTTGTGATGGTTGCCTTCCAATATTGAACATAAGGTGTGCAGCTTTGTGCTTTAATTTTACCTGCAAACTGCACATAATTGCGAAAATTTATACTGCTGCCAGTCCTGTGATTCATGATTTTGGAATGAAATTGCAATTTATTATTATTATATCTGGAATAAGTTTCCAATAATCACTAATATTTATTTCCAGCCATTTTAATATAGTTTTGACTAAAAAATTATCCGTAGGCCATTTTTAAGTATGTGAGGCCATGCTTCCTTTTCATGTTCTTACGGTTTTTTTACTTCTAGAGTCTGTTTTCCTTTATCGACCTTTATGACTTAAAAGACTATTATTTACTTTTTTTCAGTGTTTTAGGAAAGAAACTTCAGATTTAGGACTTTAAAGACCATAAAGTGCCAGTTGCTTATTCCTTTCAAGTGTGGATCCTACACTAAATGAGATGCAAAAGGACAGAATGAGTATTGGGAAATAGCCTGCTTTGAGAGGTCTTGTGGTTGTATATGATATTATGATTCCTTTATTTGTTCGTGATTCATGGTCAGTATGTATTGCCTGTTTATTCCACATGATTTTCTCTGCTATTTGAACATCCTTTTGATATCCGCAGCATTGGTTGTTTTGATGACCGAAACTAACTTGGATGCTATGGCTGTGTATTGTCTGTGATATTATTCATGCTGCAGATGTAAATGCCGAAGACAATGGACGAAGTTATGTGGGCTTATCTAACAGCATTGATCATCTTAGTGAACTTCTATCACATGGATTATGTGATATTACTAGGCATGATAGGCACTAATGCTTTGATTTCTTTCTAACTGTTACTCCTGAAGGCTCTTCTTATGGTTCCTCAACATTGCTTTTTCCCCCCTTTTGGTTTGGCTTAGCTTGAGATTTCTTAGTTTATAGCATTCTTAGGCTTTGCTTATTGCCATGCTGCTTAATTGTTTATATAACAACATCAAAACTTGACCATCTGCTACTAGCGGACATGGAGTGCTATCTGCATGTCTTCTTTGCTCATTTTTATTTGGACATACACTTTCCTTTCTGTCTTGGTTTCTTGATGCATAATGATTAGCAGATTTCATATTCTTTCCTTTCTGTGTTGGTTTCTTGATGGAATGAGTAGCAGATTTTGAATGCTTTAAATGCTATTTCGTCTCTTGTTATATTGATTCTACTTTTTCTATTTCCCCAGGATGACTTGTCATTTCCTATTATCTGTCCAGATTGGAATGCTGATGAGGAAATATTGCTTTTAGAGGTAGTCATAGACCCTCTCAACACAATGTTCTGCCAAAGTGGCACTTGCAGTTTGCATGCTTTTACAATCGTCACATGCAGATTAAATATAACTTCAATTCTAGCTCTGAAGTTGTCTAGTTTCTCTATAGGGTGTTGAAATATATGGAATGGGTAACTGGGTGGAAGTTGCTGAGCATGTTGGTACCAAGAGCAAGGCACAATGTATAGACCATTTTACGACAGCATACATGAACTCCCCTTGCTACCCTTTTCCGGTTTTGTATTTACTCCTCTTTATTTTTGTTTTTTATGTTCGCCCAGTAATTCAGCAGTTAGACAGTGTTCTGTCTGTATTGCATAGGATATGTCTTGTACAAATGGGAAGAACAGAAAGGAACTTCTTGCTATGGCTAAAGTGCAAAGTGGTGGCGAGAAAGGTCTGTAAACTTTTCCTTCCATTGAGAATTTTTTACTGCACTTTGTTTGACTTTCATTTGATTTATTTTATTTTAGAGATGCATACTAGACATGTGGATGTAGAAGAAACAAAATGTTATTTTCAAAACATGCTCGCTCTTTTCACTTTTTAGTGGAAAAAGGTGCTATAGTGATAGAGACAATTTCCTTGTTATTTCCCAATATTCCAAAATTTTGAGTGGTATTGGTATTTTATTTTGTCTATTATGTGACATGGGTCTTATATATGGATTATTAACTCCAAATTAATGACTGGGAAATAAATATAGGATGAGGAATTTAAGGTTATACGAACTATAGGCCTCCTCAAAGATTGTGCTTTGAGCAGTTCATAAATTTGGTCAGCAAAAAAATAGAGAAGAGGAAGAAGTTTAATAGCTTAAGAGGGATTAGGCTGCCATTTCTAGGTGTTTGAATTCTGAAGCTGAATAAGTCTTCCCTTATTCCTGTAGTGCTTGGATAGCATATCAAGCAACTGAATTATTTCCATTTTGCAGCTTTATTTTAATGCAAGTGCATGGGTAGATTAAATTTGTTTGCTTAATAATTGACGCCTTAATTTTGAAATTAGTTCTGCTATGATGCTTGCTGTATATATTGACAGGAAATTACTTGCTTGATGATGCGAAACCCAAAGACAAGTCTCCATTCTCACCTTCAAGTGTCAAGTGTGCTGGCTGCCAAACTGCCCTTTTATTATCTTTGATAAGCACATCATGTGCTAAATGATTTTCTTTCTGTCATGCTCAATAGGATCAATGATATGGGCGAATCTGCATATGGACAATCACCTTCAAGCTCAAGTCCTGGTAATGCAAGGCTACCTTTGGCTATTGTAAATGGTATAATGATATAATGAGTTTTTTTCCCTTCCTAATAATTAATTTTCTTTAGGAGGTGTACTTGCAAACAAGAAGGCTTCTAAACTTGGGTGTTTGAAGGATGGACCTGACGGAGTTAAATTGGAAGGACTCACTTCAGCTAAAGGTATAATTCTTGTGCCCTAATTGTGGTTTCATACAATTTTGTTTCGAGCGCAGCTTATATTTTGTTATCCACTCTTGGTCCTACAATTTCTATTCTTTTTAAGTTTGCCCGAATTAAAAATCCTCTCACAGGTGAATCTGTGAGGATTTAACAAAGTAGAAATAGTCATGGAAACATGAGCAAAAGGTACGATAAGAAGTATTACGACCATGATTGTCAGGTCTCTCCCCAAAATAGTTTATGCATTTGTGAGTTGTGAGAACAAGCAGGGAAATGCTTTTTTATATATATGAATATAAGGGGAGGTTGGAACTGCTGAGTGTGTAAATGCATGCTGGTGTTTTAGGAATCATTAAGTGATCCAAAAAAACATGTGGTCTGCATATTATGCTTTTCATTAAAAGAAAAACTAGAACATATGAGTGTTCTGGTTTTTAAAATAATTTATGTAATTATTGTGAACTTTGACCTGCAAAAAGTCATGTCTTTTGAACAGGAATGTTTCTTTTAGGAAGGTTAGATTATCCGTAGGCAGTCTGTGCTACTAATTGATAAACTTAGATGATTTTAATACTTTAGAAGTTACCTTGATTTGAAGGTTAAGGATGACTCTGATATAGCTTCATGACTTCTTGATTGATTGCAAATATTTACTAGTTTTAAGTGGTCGTCGTCCTCTAGCATAACTTGCGAAAATATCTCGCTATCATAATCGTCTTTCGCAACCTGCTGGGAAATCGACTACTTTATACAAGAAGGGAAGAACAATTCATTACTGTGGATACTATTGCAGATAAAGTTGCTATTTTGATGGATAGAGTCGTCTTGAGTCTTGAAATGCTTATTCCCGGGAATGTGGCTCGGTTCATGTTGTTGGCATATACTTTATGACAATGTATGCAACTATGTTGTTTTTTGAATAAATAAAGTAATTAAGGTGGACTTTGACCTGCAAAAAGTCACATCTTTTGGACAGGAATGTTACTTTTAAGAATGTTAGATTTTCCCTAGGCAGTCTCTGCCTAATTCGATGTAGTTTGATGATTTTAATACTTAAGAAGTTACCTTCTTTTGAAGGTTAAGGATGTTCATAGTTAGGCCTCTTTGGATAGCTCTAGATACTAGACTAGTTAACACTTTCCGTGGTATTTTAAATTCCATGATTTTTCTCCTAGTAAGCGTTTGGACACCAAAAGTAGCCTATCAAAATACAATAGTATAATGGTAAAATGTTATAATCGTGGTGTAAAGTTAACATCCACTTTTTCTCTCTGTATTCTGTGAATACAGAGAATTTTGTGCTCCCTCACCTTTTTCTTTTTGGTTTTTTTTGGCAGATACCCCACCTTATAGCTTTATTGTGGAACCCCGCACCACCTCCCCCGGCCCCGTGCGGGGCATTAATGGTATTTGCATTGCGCCCCCTCTCTTATTCACTTTCTCTGCGACAAGCCCCCTTCTATTAAATTCTTCTTAATAAATATAACAATCCTATTTATTTTAACTCCCTCATGAAACAATGAACAAATTACCCGTGATTGGTCATTAGTTTTTATTGTTCGAATTCAGATTCAATAAGAAAGTGAGATTACATAGGGGCATTTACATCTTCTAACATTTTATAATTACACTAATCTACTTAAGAAATAATGAGCAAAGTACCCTTGAATGATCAATTTTTCTTAACTGGTTGATTACTTTATTTTGCGTTGAATTCAGACTTGATGAAAATTGCAATAGGGGTATAAATGTCTTTTAGTATTTTCAAACATAATATTCTTTAAAACTATTTTTTTTTGTTGGAAAATTAAGCCTAGAGGGCTTTTTTTGCCCATAAGACGGGGACAACGCAAATACCAATAAGATGAGGGTGGTTTTGCAATATAGCTATAAGGTAGGCATATTCTATATTTTACAAATACTTTGGTAATATTCTTTTGATTATCTGCTAATGCACTGTCTCAATACCATACAATTATCTTTATATGGTAAAAAATGTATAACGATTCAAACAGGGCTTTATTGAGCAAAATGCTGGTATGCCATTTTGAGTTAGAAAATTTTATCTCTATTTTCAGTTGTTTTCATTGACAGCTCCTCATGTGGATAGAAGTGTTGGAGTGAAGAAGCCTAAACATTCAGGAGATAAAAGGGCTTCAGTAGCTGAGCTGAGTGGCTATAATCCCAAGAGACGGGAGTTCGATCCAGAATATGATAATGATGCAGAACAGTTACTTGCTGATATGGAGTTTAAGAAAAATGACTCGGAAACTGATTCTCAACTGAAACTGCGAATGCTGCATATTTATTTATCAAGGTACATATCCCCAAGTCTTAGTCTTTCTCAGAAGAAAAGAAACTATGTTCTAATGTCACTGTTCTGTAAAGTTAAACGACAAGCCATCTGTTTGCTCCTTGTCTCTAGAAATATATATTTACATACGTATGTATGTATGTATATATGTATTTATGTCACAAAAGTAGGTTGAAAGAGTTTTAAGTGATGGGCAGTTCTACGTAAATGGGTTAGTTGAATGAAGAGAATGGTAGAGGGGATGTAGGTTTTTCCAGATGAAAGGCTAGGATGAGAGAATAAATTTAGTGGTGATGGTCAATATTTATGATCAATTCCCTAGAAATCAGGATTTTGGATTTTCACTTGCTGCATGGCAGTTAGAAAAGTACTCAGAATGACAACTCCATTGATGTTTTTAAAGACTTGGTTTCAATGCAGAATAGGAGGATAAATATTTATTCATGTGATACATGTTTATTGTAGACTTGACGAGAGGAAGAGAAGGAAGGATTTCATACTGGAAAGGAATTTACTTTATCCTAATCCATTTGAAAAAGAACTCTCAACTGAGGATATAGAACTCTACAAGCGTTACCGAGTTTTTATGCGTTTTCAATCTCCCGAAGATCATGAGGCTTTAGTTAAGAGTGTCATTGAGGAGCACAAGATTCGTCAAAGAATTCAAGAGCTTCAGGTGTGATTTTCTATCAGTACGATTTTCCCCTTGATGACAGTTGCTGCTCCTTATGTTTATAACTAATTTTTGGACATGAAATTTTGGTGAGAAATTCATTAATTCCTCTTTGCTTTTAGTCACTGGAGCTCATGTTTTAGCCTCTTTGATTGTTGCTACGATGCAAGCTAATGCACACCTTATACCTTGAATCCTCTGTGCTTGTTTAAAGTTTTCTTCACAAATTTATTCTATCCATGAATTAGGTTAATCTCTATCGGCATGAGGCTTGTCTCCTAAATATAATGAGGGCTGTTGTTTATTGTACAGTTAAGATTCTTGATTTCCTTGTGCCATTCTCATCTCCAAAGGCGCATTAGCCTTTTTTTGGTTTAAGTGGTTAAAATTCATCTCAGGTGGAATGCTGGTTGTAAATGGTTATAGAAACTTTATAAAGCCAAATGCATATTGTTATCCTTGGTTTTGCGGCTAGGTTGTGAAATATTGTGGAGGTTGTAGAGTTTGTATATACATCCTGTACCATGTGTGTTTTGTCCATTTACTGCAGCAAGTGAGCATGTATGCCATGAGCATGATTGCTGTATGCAGTACTGATGTGAATTGTGTTGCAATTTGTCAAACGACATAACAGCACTGACGTCAGCATACAACTAAGTTCTATCATGGCTTGACGAATGTCTCAAACAAGAAATGATCTTTTATCTTTGCTCAATGTGAACAGAGAATGATTCATGTTACCTACTTCATGAATGATGCATAAAATTGTAGAAGTCATAGCCATTTGCACGTTTGACAGCTTTACCTTCTGAGTGCCTCAGATTGTCAAGAAATTGAAGTGCATGAAAATGTTAGACAATGAAGGATTTTTGTAAGGTGATCCTAGGCACCTCGACTGTCAACAGAAACTTCCTCTCCATTCCTACACTGTACTGATTCATAGATGTTCATCTTTTTGTTCAGTTCATTCTTTACTGCATCTCTAAATGACAGGAATCCCGTGCCGCTGGGTGTTGTACTCTGGATCGAGCAAACACATTCATTGAGCAGCAGAAGAAGAAGAGGGAATCAGAGACAATTGACCAAACATCTAAAGGCACAGTGCTAGAGTCTGATGTTAAGGATTTGTCTTCTGCAACTGTGGGGCAGCTTACCCGGCCACTTGATGAGTGGGAAATGACTGGACTTCCGGGAGCAGAGTTACTAAGTGAAACTGTAAGTGATACCTTACTGGGTTGTTCTTTATTGGTCGGAGAGCTTATCCTTTTGTTCTTTATTGATTGGTTGTTGCGTAGCATTTATTTGTTACATCTGATGCATTAAACTTTAATCTTCAGTTGTGGTCAAAACATTTTGCTATCCAATTGCAACCCTGGTTTTTAGCAGTGCGGCAACCACTGACTGATTGTTGTGCTCAGCACATGGGACGGGTGGTGAGCACGTCCCTGGTAAAAACCTCTTGTGGAAGAGAGGCCTCTGGTTCAAGTCCCTCATAGGTGATTTTTGGTTATTAAAATTCTACCCCTAGGTCACTAAGACGCAGTAAAAGGCTCAAGTACTTAAACTGGAAAACGGAAAACTGGTGGTTGATTGTCCACAATCTTAAAGTAGGAGCTGCATCAATGGTTTAGGTCTTGGGAATGTGGGTGAGATACCCGGACCAGGCAGAATTCTTTAAGCACTGCAACTTAGAACTGTATACAGCACCCTGTCATTCCACATTACATGGTATTTCTACCTAATATCATGTACCTTGTTTTCTAGTTAGGAATGCTAAAAGCTGGAATCATTTACTCACAGATGTGATGGTCCTTGCGTGATTTTCTGCCAGTTATTTCCACTTCTGCACAAAACTTCGCCTTTATAAGGAACTTTGCATATGAATAACTTGCTGTTTTCTTGATTGTCAGGAGCAACTGCTATGCTGTCAGAGCAGATTATTTCCTGGTCATTACCTGAAAATCCAACAAGTGCTGGCTGAAGAGATATTGAAAGGTAACATTGTAAAGAAATCTGATGCTCATCATCTCTTCAAGATTGATCCAAGCAAGATCGACAGGATTTATGACGTGGTTAAGAAAAACGTTGACCCATAATGAGGGGCCTTCCAAAGAACAATTCCTTGATTACTTAACCAATGCGAATGCAGGGCATCAAAGATTTCCAGAACACCTCCAGTCGTTATAAACCCATAGTCACCTGTAAAGATTTTATCTGGAAGGATTCGGAAATAATAGAATAACCCAGCTAATTTAGATGTCAGAAGGCAGTCGGCCTAGCTGATTATTGCACTACAGCTTGTAATTCTTGTGGATAGCAAATACGTGCTTTACACAGCATTTTCCCCCATATGTTTGGAATGTTTGGTTTCATTATGTCACTGTTAAGATGTGGTCGCATTGATGTTTTACAGAAAAGGCTTGGTCCCTTAAGCTATAAATATGTATAAAGGATAGCTTTCAAGGCGAAAAGTAGAAATTGCTTGTTCATGAACATCTAGCTATGATATGTGAGAAACCAAGAAAGAAAGCACTATAAGATATCAGAAAAAGTGTGGGAGACAAAGGCGCTCAACAGCCAGCCACAGCGAGACGACTCCCAACTTCTTCACCACCACGCTAACAACTACTAGGCCCCAAAGTCCCAAAGGTGCAACCCCGTCCCACGAGCCCACACCACCATGTAGCGGTCGTTAGCCGAGACGGCGGTGGCCTCGCCAACCCTCTCACGCAGACTGTACAAGTACTCGCCTGTGCTCACATCCCACACCCTGATAACCCCACCGAAGTTGCACACCACCGCAAACCCCCAGTTCAGGCATCCCGCAGTCACCAGGGCAGCCCCGCCACCCTCCTGGTGCATCTGCAAACCCCCGCGCCCCCTTCGCAACGTGCTAAACCCACACACTTCGTTCCCCAAGTCGTTCGCCTGAAACACTTTCGCCATCCCTCGTCGATCCACCACCATCACCCGCCCATCGCATGCATCCATGCAGGACACGATTGCACCTCTTCGGAGCTCGAGATCGCTCACGACATAACCTGGATCATCGAGTTCAACGGCTTGGATGCGTGAACTGGTGCATGCCACCATGGTTCCTCCAGGCTCGGCGATCCGGACCCTACCCAGTGCCGTCTCCCTCAGATCTGTGAGGAGGTGCCAACCGGCGACTGACTCGCTCTCGGTCAATGACCCACCAACATATAACAGCTGCTCTGTCTCGCCGTCCCAGACCCGCCACGAGCGCCCCGGCACACCGGCGTAGAGCCCAACCCACCGCTGCTCATCACCGGCAAAGTCTACTAATGTGCCATCTTCTGCAAGGTTCCCCTCGTAGGCACGCCGGGAGGAACCAGGTATGACCGCAACGTGTACATCTCCATCATGAGATGCATACACAAGATGATCGGAGAGAATAAAGAACAATCCTGACACTGACTGGGAGAAAGGGCCCAAGCGATCCCGGCCAGGGAGGGGACCATACGTGGCGATGCGCTGTGTACAAGGCAGGAGAAAGAGTCGGACAGAGCCGTCCGTAAAGCCGGCAGCGAGATGGTGGTCAGAGAGGGCGAGGTGGCGGCAAGAGGGAAGGGCATGGGAAGTAGGGAGGACATGGGAGTGGGCCAAGCGGCGGGTGCGGAAGTTGCGGCCTGTGCGGTGTGAGCGGATGAACTCATCTCGCCATGATGGGAGGTGGGGGACGCCGCGCCTGCGCCTGCGCCTGTGCCAGTGCCGGTGCCATACACGGGTGGTGAGCTCCTGCCATATTAGCTCCGACCAGGATACAGCTCGCCACGTTGAGCATACCTGCATCCACGACAAGAACCCTGTCAGACTCCAGGCACGATGACTTGCTTCCTTCCTTCCTTCCTTCCTTCTAGGGCTAGACGTACAAGCGTGAAACATATATTATCTTCCTGAGATGAGTTTGGACTTTGGAGTTTGCTTCCTCCTTTAAATTTTGGCAATCAAAGTAAGTCCTCTCATTGCTCAACATTCACGAAAAATAGTTTCATGACCATTCTCTCTTAACTGGAAGCCTCCTCCGCCTTCACCTTAAGCAGATAGAGCTTGCAAAGAAAAGATAACTAACAAACGCATAGTGGTAACAGAATCGTAGTAGTAGTACTATTAAGGACGTCAAATGCTGTGACTCCATTGCTGTCAGCTACAGCTAGCTGAACATTCTGTCGACGACTAATAAAGTTTGCTAACAGGTATTGTCTCAGCTGCAGAGGCCACGCCCTCCTAACATCATGCTTCTATATTGCTTTAGACAAGAGAGCTCCAAGAATATGAAACAAACTTTCTAGAATCAATTTTGATTACCAATGAGAACAAGCTCTCGATAAATTATGAATAACTCTATCGGCCGGGTTATGTAATGACTGGTTTCCATTGGTGCCCATCTATCTAATCACCTTGATTTGAGATGAGAAACATTTCACACGGCAGCAACCGATCAAAGGAAATAATATTCAAGAAACTATAAGAAAAAAGTCGTGCTGCAAGTTTTGAATGAATAAATCAACAGCATCGGCTGCCTATTAAGTCTCATAATTGTTCAAACAAAATTGAACTTCATATTGGCACTTGGGATCATGGGATGAAAATTTAGTCTAGCCTATATGGAATATCATCGGTTCTAAAATACCAACAAAAGTCGTCATCCTCGACATCATGCAAGTTGCAACGCTATCTTCATGATAGATTGGCTATATCTTTCATCTGATGTCCATCAAATCAGAAATAAATCAACGGGAATAACCACCATAACAACGAAGAATGAAATGAACCTTACATTTCCACCCTTATTCTCAATATCAAAACTGTCGACCTGTCATATTTTACGTAAAATTTGCAAGGACCCTTCCAGCAAAGACTTGCAGTATTTGTAACATAAAGTTACGCATCTTCTACTTAGAAGACTATACCACTCATGTCGCCCTGTATGAACCAAAACATAAAAAGAGGCAAAACACAGAGACATCGAAAAGCCAAGTAAAGTAGTTTTTTTTTAACTCCTTAATTTGAAGCTTAAGTATCATTCCGCTTTTGAAGGACACCCCAATTCATTATTCTATGTGATCGGGGCTGGGCTAGTACACAAAACATCTACCATACTCCTCGGCTACTCCCCAGCCTTTTATCCACGATGCACTATGTCCTGATCATCTCTTCCTATATACAGAGCCAATTCATTCACTTTTATTGCTGACCGTGCGTCATAGTCAAGGCTCTTGATCTTTGTTTTTGTGTTCAACTGCATCATAACCATAAAAGTCCTTCCACCATGCGATCTATTTGGTTTACTCACAGAAGTAGCAAATAGCACATATATATATATATATATATATATATATATATATATATATATATATATATATATATATATATTCCGATAATTAATGTGAAGAAGAAGAATCATCGAAGAATGCAGAAACAGAAACCATTGCTAGTTTGCCCGCCCTTGATATCAACTTCATGCAACTCAACCACCAACCTCCGAACTCCATGAATCTAGGCTTCCAAATTCTTTAACATACAATAATACGTCTTGTATATATACACTTGGACCACCCGGTGCCCCTGACACGGTTTTGATAGCGTTATGCATTCCCTAGCCCATGCATGTACTCAATGGAGTACTAATTACGCTAACTATTAGGAAAAGCGCTAAAAATCAATTTGATAATAATTTGAACACATAGATAAAAGTTTAGAGTATCATAAACAATAGAGATAGACTACTAACCTAAATTTGAAATTTAAACAAAACTATTAACCTAAAGCAAAAGTTTATGTACTCAGTTGTTAAAAGAGATAGACCGCATCAAAGGGGAATTAATTAAGGAGGATTCATGCGCGCATGAGACAGACGCCTACCTTCTTGATCTCATTGAGATTCATCTGCCTAGAACTGAACTTGCGCATGTCATTATGAGCCCGCCTCGCACATTCGGAACTCGGAAGGCATGCATCTGGATAAGCTCTGGTATGTCCGCTGCCATCACCGATTTCCTCCATTCCCGCATCATCACATTATTTCCGGCTGCGGCAGACACATATTCATGTCGATGTCGGTCTCTCTCGATCTCTCGATCAGGAAAGAAACTTGTGGTACTCGTCTGTTATCTCGCATCCACGTTTATTCACACCCTCCTTTCACCGTGGATCCATAAAACGACGCGACGATTAAACACACACTACCGTTGGATATATGAGGTGAAAGTTAACTTATAACCATCGCCTCATATAAGGCATCGTACAAGGTAGATGGTGAATCTATTAGTAACGGGTCACGGTTGGGGTACATGCACAAAGACACGTACCATCGTGCATGCTCCTCAATCGGTAGATGTCTACCGATTGAATTGAGGGGCCTAATCCATCGGTAGTGTTCTACCGATGGATTAGGTGACTCATTGGTAGACATCTACCGATTGAATGAATCAATCATCTAATCGGCGTACATGTGGTCATGTACACATATCATTTTCCATTAGTAACCGGTTCACACATATATATATATATTTATATATATATGTACATGCATGGGATGGTGAAGGTATGAAGAGGTGTCTGATGGGTATCAATTACTTCGAAATAATAGTTAGTGCCTTAGTGGTAGTTAGTGGTAGTTTGCATCTTCTAGTGAAGAGTGATGTCACTTGGTTAACAGGTGCCTCTTTTGAAAGCTATATACATGTAACGATTGTATTGGATGTTGTATGTATTGATCAACCCGTGAACATATATGAAGACTAGTATATTGCCCGACAGGGTCGTTTTAAGTCAGACGGTTTGAATAACTACTCCTTCTAATATAAAACATTATTTACCTATATTTTCAAACGGATGGTTTTAATATGTGGCTCTGAAACATGGCTAATTGAACAGTCTAATAACCACTCCCTCTATATTTTCAAACATGTTGTTTTCAGATGGACGGTTTTAATAACTATCATTCTCTAAATATGTGGCTAATTAAACCCTCTAATTTAATTTTTAAATTGAATAAATAATAGCTTGATTATCCACGTATGACAAATCAGGGACAACCCACCTGATCTTATATAATAGACTAGTGGGGCCCCCTACCACCTGGTAGGGTAACCACCCACCTACTACTCCTAACCAACCACCCATCCACTACCTCTAACCAATCACCCAGGCCACATAGGATGCCATGTAGGATATCAGGTGCCACATAGGATGCCACGTAGGATAAAGGAGTGACAATAGGACAATGAAATAACTACCTTGCTATCATATAAGGATGATTTGTTAAACCAGAGATCTCTTGGCGTCTTTAGTCTTCTTCTTTGTTTCTTCTTCTTCTAGCTCGTGTGAGATATTTCAAACCAACAGAATCTAGCTTGATGGACCATGCTTATTCTGCAAAAGCCCTGGTCGTATTGAAAATGGACGAGCGCGTACATCAGACATATTGCATGCTTTGCAGCATGGTGGTTTACTTCACCTTGTACGTACTAAAAAGGTCCCTCAATGTTCATTTTTTTGTAAATCAATGCCCCTATTCATGTTTTCTTATAAAACAGAACCCCGCATAAAATATATATGAAAATACAGATATAAACAGTTATATATGTGTAAATGAATGCAAAAAATCCACAAACAAAACATATTTATGTATTTTTCATGTATAATTTTTTTTTTAGACCTTGTTTTGCAAGAAAACATGGAGGGGGGCCTTGATTTGTAAAAAACAAATATCAATGATTCTTTTTAGCAACAACTTCCCACTAAACCATACCGCGCCTATTTGCCCCAGTCGTAACCATCCATCCTCTCTCCTGTACGTTCACGTACTGATGGTCCAAAACAAATATAGAAACAAGCAAATTTCCACGATCCCGTGGTTGGTCGACATCATACTTTATTATTGCGTACCTGCAGCCACTGCTGGATGGGATGGGATGGGAAGGAGAAGAGCTGAAGAGATGTACATCTAACATCTTCTTAATACTGGCCACTACATGGATAATCGTTAGTGAATAAAATAAACTCCTCCGGTTAGGCTTTAGGTACGACGTTGAAGGTCCTGTGACCCAGCCCGTGGTTAATTCGAATTTGATTCTATATTTGACTCGTTAATTTGTTTAGTAACGAGTTGAACATGAATTGAAAGTTTTAGCTTGAAATATAAACGAGCCGAAGTTGAGTAAGGTCCAACTCGATTCAAGCTCGGATCGATATAATTTAACTATATATATATATATGTGTGTAGCTTCGATGGTCTATATAATTTTCTGACCGAATAGTGCAATATCAAACTCTTTGGTTTCTAGGAGATATCAATCTGTTTTGTTAGATCATTTGGTTTCTTTTTCTTCTTAAATTTGAATATTATATATTAGAATAATAAATGAGCTTTATATGAGATCCTAAACGAGCCGAAAATGAGTCATGTTCAAGCTTGGCTCCAACTTTTCGAGCTGAACTCGAGCCAAGAATTCTCCGCTTGAATCGAACTCCAGTCGAACTCAAGCCGGTCCCTTATAGTTTCGAATCGTATTCGGTTCGTTTACACCCCTAATTGTGACCCTTGGTGTTAGACTTACACATAATGCCAAACAAACCCAAATGCGCGTGCGTGTCGCATGTGTGTGATGATTTGACTGACATCTCTCCCAGTAGGCATAGGTAGTAACAGTACCTTAGAATCACATATATATATATATATATATATATATATATATATATATATATATATGAGAGGATAAGAGGCGAGGGTTTTGAGGATAGTTAAATAAAAAAAGTGAGTTCAAGTAGAGATAAGGATTTTAGGATTAGAAAAAATAAAGATAATGAGTAATGATTGAAAAATGAAGATAAATCAATAATGATTGTTTACGAATAAGCCATTTGGAGTTAGAAAAAAAATGATAATATAGAGTGAGAATAAAATTATATTTGAAAAATAAAAATAAGTAAATAATAATTATTTAATATAAAACAAATAAAATTTAAAGATAAAATAGAAGATAAGGACTAGGCCCCACTTGAGCGAGGCGTGGGTACCAGTAACCATAAAAAGCTTAGAGGAACAAAAGGACCAAAGGTATGGGTCCAAAGTCTTTCCGGACGGACGACGACTAGCGCGGTAGAGGGTACCCCGCCTCCGATCCAATGCTATATACCCCACCCGGCTCCACTTTGTTCACGTGTTATATCTACGAACGTGGTAGCCACAGAGGTCTGCCTACATTCTGGATATGTACTAACCTTCCTGTGTCTTGACGGAACAGCACAAGAGATCAAATTCAGGGACGCACAAGAGAAACCTTTGACGAAGCCATATATATATATATATATTATATTATAATAGTAGCTAGGCGCAACAGACAATTAATTGCTCTCATACATATATTTTAAACTAAAAAAAAAAAAAGATTTCTAGCTGACTTTAGTTAGTTGCCCACATTTTAGTTGGCCTATTCAGATTTATATATATACTAGGTGATGAATCCGTGCCATCTGACACGACTAACTGCCCACCCCTACTATTTCTATAATAACTTACGCCACATCAGTCCACTATCCTCTTTTTTTCTTTATTTAGTTATAATTTTATGTCACATGTGTATAATTTTATGACTCAGATGATGAGTTATAAAAATAACTGTCATTCTATCTTATAAGGTAGATATATGTGGATAAGTGTATATATATATATATATATATATATATATATATATATATATCAACCTTATAATGGGCAATTTCGGTTAACCTACATTAATTCATATCCCCTAAATTTCTTTATATATATTCTCTAAGATTGCTTTATATAAAGCTGCATTAATTCATATCAACCTAAGTTCTATTAATATTATCATATACTAATGCTAATGCTAAGACTTATATTATTTATTATTATTTTATATATCCTAAGTTTTATTGGCTATGTTTTATGGTGGCAGTGAATAAAAAGCTATGACCAATCTTCGAACCCTGGATCACCTACATGTCAACCCAGCCATCTAACCAGACAAACTATATGAAGTTTGTTAAAATTTTATATTAACAATAACTAAAAACTGTGATAGAAGCACAGGTGAGTACTAGTATATATATATATATATATATATATATATATATATATATATATATATATGTATATGTATATGTATATGTATACACATATATTAAATATGTATATGTGTGTATATCCATAATATATGTGTTATTGTGTATATGGGATATATATATATATGTTATGTCCTCGATGGTAATAAATGATGATGGTGACATTTAGAGATGTGATGTAATGAAATACTGTCAGACGGTCTGGTTGGATATTAGCTGAGGTCATACAGGGTCATATCACCGCTCGGCTCGGTGACCCTCTTTTAAGATAACCAGCAGAATCAAATAAGATCAATGGAGATGGAGGTCAAGACTCAAGAGTAGTCCCATGAATATTCTGGAGCCCTTCAGAAGGCGGTGGTGGGGGTCCATGAGCGCAGAGCGAAAAAGAAAAAGAAAAAACACACACACGGTAAGGGAGGGAAGGGAAGGGAAGGGAAGGGAAGAAAGAAGCGAAAGTCGTCGTTGGAAGGAGCGCGCGGTTAGCAAATTGCCCGCCGATGCATGCAAATGCAACGGAACGCGTTGCCTTTGTTCCTTCTTTTCCCACACTTTCATTTCCAAGACAACGCACCATCCCCACCTCTTATCCAGAATTCCCTCTCTAACCTATTTTATCCCATATATATGCAGACACCCAAATGACACCCATTACGGCCGGCGAAGAACAGCGCGCGCGCGCGTAAGACCCAAGAAGCCACGGGAAGCCATCGGCCCGGTCGATAAAAGAATTAAGTAGGGTTTTGGCATGGCACGTGAGTACGTACACAGTATCTATACACGCTACAAAACAACAGTATAGAGATTAGAGATTAGACTGCTTGGATCGACGACACGACACACATACACGTATGGGGGGAGGGGTTGGTTCTGAGCATGAGAGCACCTATTTGCTAAGAACGCTGATTTATATATATATATATATATATGATTTCGTATATATATATATGATCAAAATCATGTACATTACATACGCGATCTAATTAATAATGAGATACCGACGGATCGTTTAAGTCCATCGATACCTCACCGTCTATGAAATAGATCAATCAGTCAGTATCTCACTATTAATTGAATATACCAATAACCAGATCAGCAGTGAGGTTGATCTAATACATCAATACTTCAGTATCAATAGAATAGATTAATTAATAGATACTTCACTATCGATCGCATGATCTGTGCACTTAAAAAAAAACAAACTTTATTCATCTCCTAAAAGAGGTTTAAAAAAAAAAGAAACTAGGGCCATGGGGACTGCCTGCTCACCGCCAGCCCTGGTAAAGCCCATCGAGAATAGAAATCGCCCTGAATTGAACGGAACAGTACGTAGGGCTACATGAGGGAGGGCATGCAGATGCAGTTGCGAACCCCGAAAGGCCAGGCAAAGCCAGACGAAGCAGCGACAGGTACGATCAGGCCATGAGAGGAGGAAGGGGCAGGCAGGGCGAGGTCCCTTTTTGTTTCGTTTTATGTTCCGAAGTAAGTATGCTAACGATCGAGATAGGTCGAGGAATTTATTGCAGGGCTAGCTAGCCAGCTGCAGCTTCGCGTGACGTGGGTCAAAAGCCCTGGCGTCTGCTCTGACCGGCCCCCACGGCCCCACCCAAGCGCAGTTTTAACTCAGACGTCCATCAGGCCAGTCGCCAGTGCCATCAAAGAAAAAGAGGGAGGATGAGACCCTTGCCGAGGGAGGGCTCTCAGGGCTTAACCTCCCCCCCCCCCCCACACACGATTTCATCCATTCTTTTTCTTTCTTTCTTTATTTTTTTTTTAGAAGACACGATTTCATCAATCTTCAATGAGGGCAAAATATAATAAAAAAAGAGAGAGACAGAATGAAGTCCCAAGATTTTCCAAAAATAGAAACTTCACGAGATTATCGTTGCACTAAAACAGCACTAGTCTTGTGTTTTTTTTTTTTTTAGTTTTCTTTTTCCATGAATATTTTCTTCCTCGTGAGCATCCCAAACTTCCATCGCATGCGAATCTTAGATACCACGAAGATTCACTAGGATTTCGTGGCGGGAAACCGTATTATTCAAAGACATCAAACGCAAACATACCAAGAGATCTTAACGCAAACATTATTAGGTCCGATCTTTAATTTAGAAAGAAGATCGAGCAACGTCGAGAGAGAAAGAGAGAGAGGGAGGGTACCTGGAAGAAGGTGGCTAAGGCGGGAGCGGCGGCGAGCCTTCCCCCCTCGGAGGCGGCATCGAGTGCGACGCGTGTGGCGACGGCCTCCACGAAGTGCTCCGGCCATACAGCGTCCGCCGATCGGCGGCGGGATGTGGACGGATCGCCATCTCCACGTCGACGTCTGCCACCGTGATCCACCGACCCTTCTAAAACCCCTCCATCCCCGCCATCGCCTCCCTCTCCGTCGCCGCCCTCCGAAGGCGACGGCGAGGAAGAGCTTGCCATCATCTACTCTAAATAAAATATTATATATATATATATATGCCTACTATAAAGTCTAGATGGACGGAGACAAGTCTAACAAGAGAGAGCGTTACAGAGTGCACAAAACGAGGCATTATATAGGCCTGCCTCCGTCCCTAATATTATTTCAACACATGTTCTTGTTGTCATTAATTATATATAATACATTATTATATCGGTGTCTACTATACTGGTTCGGCTCCAAAGCGCCGTCTCATTCGGGTTTCGCTATACGTCCGACACGAATCCGATGTGTTTTTCAAATATTACCGCCAAAAAACTTTTTAAATCAATCCTTATTATGCGCCAATGTATTCTTTGCGCCGCTTATATACTTCAAATAGCACTCCCGGGTTTAAAGTTTCCCTTTCGGTTTTCGTTTCCGTCTGAGCCGAGATCGGAAGGTTTCGGCGATTTCAGATTTTGCTTGGGGTTTCAAGTTTGGTATCATTTCACTATAATTTCTATTTTTTTATGATATCTATATAATTATGAAAAAAAATAAAAAAATTCATAAATGTACCAAATAAGTCATAAAATAACTAAAATTTTTATAATATATATATAAAATAAACGTTAGACTATAATATTATAACTTAAAAATCACAAAGAATTTCTTGGAGGATTTTGCAAACATTGATGATCATTGTTTGAGTGTGAGTGGAAAATAATATTGTAAATTCAGATGATCATGATACGGTCCCATGTAGCCTGATATAAATATAGCCATCCTAGATATATCATAAAAACTTAGATGATTGTTGCTCCTGTTGTCCTTCTCATCCACCATAATTAACAAAACCACTAGAGACTGAATATAAGAAATAGTCGAAGAGAAAAAAAAAAAAAAAAAAGAAGAGGGATCGCTTTGCTAGTTTTCGGCCGAAAACTCCTTTTTATTGGTTTAGGTATAGTTTCAAATCATCGTACCAAAAAAGTGAAACGCCTTCGAACTATGATACATTCCATTCCATTCGAAACCGATCAGAATTGAAGTTTAACGCATCAACAATATTGCCAATCTTATACCCATTTTACTTTTTCTAGGATTAATCATATATTACCTTTAAAAACTCTTATGTTTTACATTTCATCGTGTAATATTTGAAAATAGCATAATTCCCTTTATAATCTTACCATCGTTAATTCATTATATAATTGACCATGGTAATCTCGTATCAAGACTAATCGTGGTACAAAGAGAAATTGAGAGAAAAAAATGTCTGAAGTACTGTCACATATCAGTCTAAAATTTGAGTGTTCTAAGGTTTTTATATGCCTCTCTATAAATAGGAGATAAGAATATGTAATTTGATTATCCAAAGAAATAGTAAAGATTTAATAGAGGTTTTCCCGGCCAGTAATTGGGACAATGGTCTTGGTCGAACCATCCAGTAGGGAAAAAAAAAAGACATCCTCGGCCATTAATCAATGAACCTATCCATTACTACCGTCTTCCTTCTATCAAGATCTACTCATATCCGTGGTCTCATCACATGATGATTTGTTCCTCTTATGTGAAATATTTTTCAGGTGTTTTCAATAAGCCTTGGTGGAAGATTATTGTCTTTGATTTTGTGGAAGATTTTGAAACTCAATTGGTTAATAAGATTTAAACTTAAGAGGAACGCTTCTATATCAGGATTGGTAAAAAAAACCATAACTTTTTTATCAGCCGATGGGGCTGTGACATGTAGTCTATCCACCTCCTAATCTGCACGGGGACGAAAGGGAGAATATAGCAGAACCTCTCAGCACCAAAACGTATTTCCAACACCAATTGACGCCAATACACTTCCAATGGGAGAATAAGTTTTTATATATATTGGATTCTGGAGCGGGAAGATTTGCTTCAGTACCACCGGGATTCCTGACAAGCATTTATAAATCTCAGCTCGGAGGCTATGATCCACAGTCACTTGTGACTAGCCCAGCTGCTTTGAGCTCAATCTTGAAATGCTTTGTTCGAGCTTGAGCTCTTCGGCTCGACTCGGACACAGCCCTGCCTACCTATTGCATGTCTGCAACGGCGAATCTCAGCCGTACGTAGACCATGAATGTGACTCATGCATGCACTGAACTATTAATCCTACGAGTCTAAGTCTGACAGTCCACCGGGGCATTGACGGATTGAGCAACCATCCAAGAGATTACACGTGTCAGCTTACACAAATACAAAAGTACACCAAGTATTTATCATATATATGGGGTTATATGTATCTTATTGGAGGAAAAAGGTAGCTAATGTCTTGTTCAACTCCCCAGCTCCAAGTGAGATGTGTCTCGAAGGTATAGCCAGCTCTGTGTACGTGCACTGTTAATAAACACAAGCTCATCAATATAAGATGGATTTCCGCACTCTTCCATCTACGGCGGCCACTATGATAAATTGATGGTCGAATGCGGTAGCTAGCGATGTAATATCGTCTTCGTTTATTAGCTTTATTAGTGGTGGCCTGGGCACTGGGTAGAGGGTACGTTTGCTGTTAAGAGTTTAAGACTGGGACTGCAGCTAGATACCATCCCCTACCCAGCTCGACAGCAGTAAATAATACCTACTGCTTGCCAGGAAACGAGCGCAGCTAGCTCGCTCCTAAATGCGCGCATGCTTCCCCAGTGCTGCACATGCGCCCTGCGGCTTTGCAGTGCGTAGCTCATGGACCAGGCTGGCCCATCCCCATGCCCCTATATCGCGGAACGGAAAAGCCCAGTTGATATGCCGAGCAGTCTGTCACTGTCAACTGTAGGTACAAGAAACATCATTATATATATGTGCACTGTGCACATAAGTGCATAGTGCAGTGCTGTGTCATTGGTTTTACACAATAAATTAATTAAGTTTGAACTTTGGTGGGAGCAACTCATATATAGGTGGAATTATGTTGAAACATCCATGACATGGAAAGTACGCAGAAACAGCTATGATAATTGGCATAATTTGTACAGTTTATTTATTTAGAAAAGATGCTCTCTTAACTCCGGATATAGGGCGAACTAACGAAAGATAGGGTAAAAAAAGAAAGAGAGACAGAGACAAATTAAGACGATGGCTCAAAGGTGATAATTTGAAAATAGTGATCGTCTCAAATAGCTAGCGCGAGCCATGATGTGTTGTGTCGCATCGCATGGATCATAAGATTCTTCGTTCCCAGCCCTGTGGGATCATCAAATCATCTCGCGTTTTGAGCTGCCTGCCGCCAGCCGGCGGGGTCGTCGGGGCATCATATAAACATATATGTTTTATTCTCTGGTACGTAGCAGCTGCAGCGCCTGCTGGCCTGCTGCCTGCATGACACCACTCCCAAAAGCTCTCTCATTTACCTTCGATGGGGCGGAATTCAATATTCTACTGATCGATCGCAAGGGGGGACGGATATATGGACGACAACAGATCAGGTTGGCAAGGCTCAATTCAGCCAAGAGATTTGGTACGTGGACGATCGACTTAGGAGTAAGCAGCATCTCCTTCTTCATGATGATCTGAAATAGGGAGTACCTAACCTAGTGATTTGTGCATGCACATACCCACACACAATACATGGGGTCGTCCGTCTCCCAGTGGTGGTTATAGCGCGGTAACCCGAAACCTATAGGCCCCACCCAAACCATCCACCTATATATATAAGCATACATGCGAACAATTAATGTCTTTATTCCTGAAATTAATAGAAGTGGTGGTCGATGATACGTATGTATGCATCGTCGATCTTTGTCTACCTCGAAATAAAAGAGTCATACACGCACGCGCACACACACACGTTTTGGGTGAAGTTGTTTGAACTAATTAATTACTTTCCCCGTACTTATTAGCTTTTCTCATGTTCCCCCGCGCGTCCTCCTTGTTTTAATTAATTAATTATCAGTGAATCGACGAGAGGTTCCATGCCGTAGTACGCTTCCGAGGATCGCAGCGCGGGTTGTCGGGAGAGGGGCGCGCGGCCCAGGTTTCACTGTTTTATGTCTCTGCGTGGCTCTTGAAGCCCATGAACTCCATCCATCTAGGAGACTAGGACGCTATATTAGTGAGCCCCGCTCAATGTGTCCAAGATCATCCATCCTACCTATATATACTTTTACTGCTTTACATATTTGTATATGAGAGTCGCAAGCATCAAGGGTACTCATTTTCCTTTCCTTAATAAACAGCATATCCTATTAGTCATTTGCAATGGCAAGTCCGCTGCCGCGACTGCTAGCTAGCTTGTGCCGGCCACTTGTGACCCTTCTGATGGGGATGGACGTTTATATACATGAATATCATGAGCCAGGCAAGGCCCATATATGGGAATGCCACAGATCCAGTCGCGCGGTGGCATCTGTCATTCATGATCCCATAGGACTCGGAAGACCACAACATGCATGCTATTTCCCGCAGCTTGCATATCCAAGTACGTGCAAATTCAGTATATCAAATTTATAGTCCAGCTTAACCTACGGATTGGGGCCATGGAAAGTTTGATGGTCGAAGCAGGAGAGCTTAATTTAGGACCAACATGGAGAACATGGCACGTTTCCTTGGTTTTTCATGCCGCGATATTCAACTCCCATGATCGAGCATGAATTAATCGAGGGGACAATGTCACAAGAACCATGCCCTCGCTCCTTGGTACGTGGTCTTTACATAGCAAATGACCGTGGCTTAATTATTGGGCAAATGTCCTCTACATACAAGTTGGCAAGTTGGACCTGCATTGTGTGTGGACGGGTCCTTGTGTGGTTAATGGGCTAATGCTATCATCCCCTATTGCCTATTGCGGCGGAAGGAAGATCCCTCTAGTTTTAGAAAGAAAATGGCCGGTGTCGATGAGGTTTCCTCATATCTTCATTTCAAGCTATGAGACAGGGCCTCTGTTAAACTGGCTGTAAATAGTCCCTAATGCATCTTGCATTCTATGCAGTCACACGTCACAAAAAAAAACATTTGACTAATTTGATATAGTTTGTGTGAATACAGTGTCTACATAATAGCACCACATAAAGATAAATTCAAGTGAATAATAAAATATTAGAAGTTTATATCTCTATTATAATCTCACTGAATTCACCAAATAAAAAACAATCGTTTAATTTGGTTATTGTTTCTTGAGTGACTTGAGATGATTAATTGCAGTTATTAAAGAATTTAATGATATAAGGCTTCTTCCGAAGAAAGGGAAGAAAAAAGGGCAAAATACAGATACCAAAAAAGACCGGAGCTTTTCAGCAATATAGCTAGAAGGCAAAAGTAGGTGTAATAAATTATAGACATACCTGCATCGGTAATGCATTTGCACCCGTAAGCACATAATAATCTCAACCAGTGTAAAAGAGCAGCACAATAGAAACTAGTGAGGTGACCAAAACAAAATGGCTTCAGTTCTTTCTACAAATGTATGGAAAGTATGTCGGTACCGTGACTCTTCCCAACTTTAGTCTTTGAAATGATCAATGCGATACCCACATACATAAAACTTTCAAACAAAAAAAAAAACTTTTTGCACCGCAAATATGCATCTGTGGCATGCCACCAAAAACGTCATATAGAAACTGAGGCCTAATGATCTATGATGAAAACACTGGCGACCATGTGATGAGATACATTGAAGGAAACGAATCAATCAATGCTCCCACAACCACCGGGAAGCGTATTCTCCCAAAAAGCTTCTATGTATTTCTCATAGTAAAACTTCAGCAGCTGAACATCCTGCATCTTGACAGTTGACAACCCCAGGCAAATCACACAGAGCCAGCTCTCATCACTATACCGCTGAACAAGGCTTCTGCAAAAGGATGGTTTTCATGGTTTGATTCCCAGTAGCAATCTTGCAGCTGGCTTTAAATATAGCTTGAAATGCAACACCTGAAACAAGGCCATGACAAGATTCACATTAACCAATTAATATCAATGCCAACTGCAAATAATACCCATTCGCTGATATCGAACAATTGTCTTTAAGTCCAGGAAAAAGAAGGTCGTGTATTTTCAACTAGTACTGAAGTGACAGTAGAACAATAGAAATAGCATTTGAGCACTAAATACGGATATGTGGTCTGAACATCCATGGTCATCTCTTCAACCATACCAAGGCTAGACATGCTTAGTGTTTTTTATGGCTATGGTGAGGCGTGGTACGTTTGTAAACTGGTGAGGTGTGGTGCGGACCGTGCGGTACTAACTAAAAAATTATTTGGCATGTAACATTAATATTTGTGGTAGGAAAGTGTGTTCATGAAGTTTATTATTTAAATATGTGTTTAGTTTCAACTATGGTGTAGTCAAAATAGTAGTTTTTTCATTCAAAAATCAGTTAAGATTTTATTTTTATGTTTTTTTTACCCCGCAACCGAGGTGCCGCCAAATAAAAGCACCTATAAACTACTTCGTCTTTGACGCGGTTTGGGCGTAGTTCCCACTAGTCTACGTTAGTTCCCAAACGGTGTTATTACGAACGCAAATGTGTTTGGTCCAAAAACCAATCTTTGCAAACAAAGATGGAGCTTGCTATCAGATAAGAAGTTCTACTTGATCCATCGTTTTTGGGCAAACAATCTCAATTATCAAACTCAACACTTTGTTTCGTACTGTAACACTCCATCTACCATTAGATTTATCAAATTCTACACGTATTGTCGAACTTCTAATCTTTTCATACCCTTTTTACCATCTTTAGGTCTCCTGAAACTATCCTTTTACTACACTAACCAAGTACATTTGGACCCATTCACAATTTACACCCCTTAAACAATAAGGTAGTCCTTTATTGCCATTTTTTTTCCTAATTTCCTGCTCCAGATCATTGTAATCCAGATTCATTCTTCTCTATTCGATGCTTCTGCCTAGATGTGGAACATGCCTGTCTAATGTACAACTAAATAAATGGTCTCTCACAACCCTGAAAAATCTCAAATACATTGCTATGGTATCAAAATAAATGCTAAGCTGAACCCTAAGCTGGCCCAATATAAATTGGCGCCCTAAGCAAAAGTATCAAAAGGGCCTTTTTAGATTAATATCCAATTAGTAATACAGCTAGATTAACAGTATGGTTTGCGACAAGAGTGGTAGTAGGAAAAGATGCAATGAGACGTGTTATAAATGGTGGGAACAGGAGGGAGGCCTACCAAGAGCAGCCTTGCATGCTTCTCTAATTTCTATGTCCAGGCCATCTAATCTGGGGTCCTTCGATATACGGCCGAAGTCATTTAAAGTTTAGGGCCTCTTCAATGTGGGGGCCCAAGGCGTCCAACTGTTAGGGGCCCCTAACATGCTCTCCTTTAATCTTATGGGTCCAAGGCCATCTAGCCTTTCGGGACCAGTAATATGAGGCCCTAAACCATTCACCTTCTGTGCCCCACCACTAATATGAGGCCCTGAGCCATTACTCAACAGTCTAGGCATTGATCCGGCCCTCAATGTACCAATACATATATGTATACCTGGTCTACTCTTGCTTAGACAGAGGAAAAAGGAAAGTTTTGACTCGAGGAGCTGCATTGTATACAGAGAATTGGAGCATAAGCTGAAGAAAGAGAAGTTAACAATGTCCAATCTAAAGACAATATTCATACTTCAGAAGGTATAGTATTATACCTAAACCAATACACAAATCAAGACCAAAAAAACTATTGCAACAAAGGTAGTTAGACTTACAGGAGCCTAATACTGCTAAACCAATAGAATTCCCTTGGATGTCTCTATCCAAGATGATTATCAGCTTTCAAAATCTTGGTAAAAGTACCATTCAAACACAACTTTGAGTCAACAGATAACCTTTTTGTTCACTTTACAATCGTGTAATTCACTTGAAGAAAGAAGCCTCTCACCTACTTTATACTAATACAAGCCTTTCTTGATCCCTATATTGCCAAATGTCAACTTCTAGGACCTCAGTCTCCTCACTCTTACACCTCCAGAATCATGAAATAGTAACAGAAACTGAGCAGCAGAGAAACGAGCAAGCATACCCTTAGCTGCGGATAATATTCTCTCACTCCTAATTTTGAGATGCCAGACCTAGAGGGACTTTGTTTTGAGGAAGTCAGATCAAAACTTTAATTCAAAACCTAGTAAATCATAGAATTGTTTTAATTCAAATTGAACATTCTCAATTAAATACTTAACAACTAAAAAAAAAGATATCCTCTTTGAATCATGTAAAAGATGAACAGTTCAGCAGGTTGACAAATGTGTGTGATTGAGGTTTTTATATGAGAGGCAGAGAGAGTGACAACAAGGAGGGAGGGAGGGCGAGAGCTAGTGCGGGAGAGAACCTGGTGAATGTACTAGATATGATAGCTTCTCTGAGTTGTCCGCTGAGATTTCCTCAGTTATACCAAATAGAACTCCGCGGTCAGAATCAACAAATTCATATCTTTTAACTAAGGACAACTTGAAGAACATCTTCAGCTTTGAGCCCTTTTCAATTTGTTGAGCTGAAAGGTGAATGGCCCAGACAGATGCCCCAAGGATGCCTTAGCCCATAAGAGGATAACTTGCAACTCCATATTTCATGCCCAAACATATCCATCTGCCATTTAAATGTGATAAAGGTACGAATAATATACCATTCAAGAGAAAAGTAAAAATATATAAGTGAGATCTGACATAATCACAAAACTAGATCTCAAAAAAGAGACTTAAAAGACATACATACATGTGTGAACCAATTCGAAGCATGTGAATTGATAACAGATCAGTGCCTGGTCATATTTCTCCACTTATCCTTCAAATCAACCTGTTAACCAGAACAATTGATTGATAAAGTACGCTGGAACAATGATTAAGTCTTAGGATATAACTCAATAATACCTCTGTTCTGTCCTCAAATATTTCAGCATGGGAGCTCTTGATAAGTTTCCAATTCCCTCTACCATACCTTCTCATGCCGAACAGATAGAGAGACCAAAATACACGTTAACAGAAGGAAGAAAAATTTGGCACAAGACTTCGCATTACAAAAGGCAACCAGGGTAATACTATGTGCTCGCCAGCACAAAAAGAGGAATAATCTGAGAAAGCACAAACAGAATACCTCTCCACAGCTTTTCTCAATGTTTCTTCTTCCAACGCAGTCCATTTCTTCGGTCTTCTCCGTTGAACGAATGCCCTTTTCCCTATTAAACTCAAGGGAGAAACAGCCCTTCTTTTCAGGCTTGCCAGATGAGGCTTCTTCAATTGCTTTTCTGACTCATCAGACGATCCAATTGTCTCCTCATCCCACTGAAGTGAAAACCAATATTTAAAAAGTATGTATGAGCCTATGAGGATTTCAAAAGGTGCTGCCACACGAAGTTTTGTAATGAAAAGGCGGTATAAAGGCATGACTGAGTCAAAAACTAATTAGTGAAGACAAAAATCTGTATCGGTTTTTCTTATTTATCTCAACAATTTAGGGGCAGGATACAGGTTATTTAATGTTGCAATAAATGCATTATTTCTTCACATTCTCAATACCAAGCTCTCCTGTCTTACTCATTGGAGATGAAGGAGAAATAATGACATAAAAGAACAAATAAATAGTAGCACGATTTTCGCCAATAATGGCAACTACAAAGTTCCTGCCAGAAAAATTATCCAAGTTAACACATTGGATATCCTAGCAATCATCTACTTTCGTCAAATAATCTAATACATAAACAATGTATATTGAATAGGGATCCTATAGACAAAATCAGAATTCTATCAGCAAAATGCTATTATAACACAGAGTAAAAGTCTTGATATCAGCATGGAGAGGTCTCAAGATGATGGATTCCTAGGGGTAAGCTTCTCATGATTAAAGCAAAAATTCAGCAACATGTTTTAAAACGACAACAGGAAGTGAGGAAGTATATCTGTAAACTGTAAGTGATTTTCACTCAGAATAAAGTAATATACTCTTTCTGATTTAATTTTCACTCTAACTCGCCAAGAAATAATTCATCATTGTGAGATAAGCCTTCTTTTGCTCCCACTTTGTTGTATCTTACATGCTTCAGCACCAGATTCTGGCTATTTTTTAACTTACATATATACTCTCAATCTGGAAATATAAGTTAATGTGCAGAGTTTGTGGATCATCTCGAAAGGTAGCTATCAAATCCATGTTGTGCACCACATAAAGAAGTGAGAAATGCCTAGAAGTTATGTGGAGAAGAACAGCAATTTGACAACATCGAAATGCATGAAGAGGCTAGATATAGAACAAGCGGTAGATATACGGGATTGAATTTCATTACAACATATATTAGATAATCCAAACTTCTTGTGTCTGCCCAATCTAAAGTTTCTTTGTAAGCAATACTTCTCTTTTACAATTTCTCCTCAAATGCTAATAACCACTCCCATCACTTCACCGGCAAGTCAAATGTGACATGTGACCAACAATAACTACAAATTGAAGTATTGTTACATAAAGACACTACAGAATTCAACATTAGCCAAAGTTTCTAAGTAATTCCATTACTATAAAGAAGTAGAATATAGTTATAAATGATACTTGTGAAACAGTTAGGTAAGAATCTACATCAAACAGGAAATAAAAAGTTCATCGCTTGGTGATATCAATCGTCAATAATGCGAACAAGCCAAATCAGATGATAGGTCATGATTTATCACCTGATCTGTACGAGCTGTTGGATTCCAATCCATGATACTGTGCTTTCTAACTCTGCCACCATTGCTCTTCTCCGCAGCAACAGTATCAGCATTGCCTGCACCATTAGCTTGGGCCACCTTGTCTGTGGAAGTCCCCAATTCCTTCTCATCTACAACCTTCTGGTTCCCTTCCAGATCAGCTCTATCACATGGATTTTGATCCTCTAGACTTCGCTGCAACCCTGCATCACGGTCTATCTCCATCCCACCACTGCCATTCGTAGCCTTTCCCACGAGGTGTTCGTTTGGTTTTACCATGGTTTGGATTTCATCTAAACTATCTGCGCTTGTGTTTTTTCCCTCCCTGCAAGCCAATACTCCATCCGCCACTAGAACTGCATCAGGGAGAGGATCTTTTACTGCTTTCTGTAGATCCAAGCAACTCGACTTAAGGCCTTCCTTCACTTTGATTACTTCAGGTGTCGGCAACTGATCTAATTTCTTATTGGAATTCTCACATTCCCCAGAACTCTTTCCTCCACCAGGCATCTCTCCATTTGCATTGGCTAAAACGTAACAAAGAAGTCCTCAGTAACGAAAACCAATATACCAACTTTAGCAAGAAATGCACCTAAATCCAAATTCATTCACAAGATTAATGAAAATAAAATAAAAAAACATCGTTTACAAAACCTGCAAACCCCTCCATTTTTTCCCTCGACTCGGCCTCGAGGATAGCTTGGGCAGCGAGAGTCTCAAGAACCGGAGGCCCCATCATTTTATATTCCTCTTTCAGAAAAACTCTAATAGCCTCCAAAGCCGCCTTCTTGGACTCCCTCCTCCTCATCTCCTCCCTCACCTTCACATCCGCCACTGCCTCCTCCATCTCCCTCCACGCCGCCTTCAAAGAACACGACACCAAACCTTTCCCCTCCTCCGACTGCTCAAGATCCGCAACCCTACAGTTCCAAATCCGGTTCACCGCATCAAAGAACTCCCCCTCGTCACCAGATCTCAAGGCCGTGGCCGTGCACTCGACCGCGGCAGCGCAGTAGGCGGCGCGCATGGGCTCGGAAGGGCTAGAGAGGCCATAGGAGAGGACTAGCTCGATGGTATCCATGACGCCGATGGGCACTGCAAAGTGCGAGAGGTCAGAGGCGAGGCGGCGGAGGAGAAGGGCCTTGTAGAGGCGAGGCGGCGGAGGGTTGAGAAGGGGGAGGGCGTGGAGGATCTCGTTCACGAGATGGTCCTCCAAGGGTTGGCGGAGGACGAACTCGAGGAGCCATGAGGAGATGAGGGGATCCGGTGGCATTTGCGAGAGAGATGGGTATGGTCGTCGGCGTTCGGGTTCCGATGCCATGGTTGGGGGGTTAGGGTTTAGACGGAGGGGAAGACGCAATTGCCGGTTGCTGTTCGCTTCCGGTGGAAGCCACGCGCTCCTGGTCAGAAAAAGCTGGGAAAAGGGATTTTGTGGATAAATGGAAAAAAAAAAAACACGGAGATAAACGAGGAAAAAGGGATTTTAAGATAAAACAAATCGAAGATAATGAGTAATAATTAAAAAATTAATGATAAATAAGGAATTTTTGGTAGAAAAGATGGAGATAATGAATAATATTTAGAAACTATGAATAAATCAGTAATAATTATTTAAAAATGAATAAGAATAATAGATTTTGATATTTAAAAATAAAATAAGAGATAAATGGTTTATGAGTTTATCCCCACCGATCCCCTTTATTCCCAAACCAAACACCCCTGTAATGATACGATAGGTTACCGAGTATGCACATTTCGATTCAAATAAATCTGACTACCGGTAACCGGGTTTCAAACTTTCAATGCGAGTCTCGTCTAGCCCAGTTGTAGGGATGACAGATGATAGATTGCACACTTGACGTGGCCACCTCTGTGGTGTCCAGGTGGTGCATTGACGTGGCAAACCACATCTCATCTTTGTGGCCCATTCAAATAATTTTTTTTATATCACTATCACTTAAGTTCATACATAAATTTTTAAATAATTTATAGTAAAAATTTTAATATGGTTTTGGATATTATTTAGAGACATCGCAGATAGAGGTGCTCATCGGGCCGGGCCAGAGCCCAAAACTTGTGGGCTTGGGTTAGGCCGAAGTCTGTCCAAGCCTCAGACAGATACATTATGGGCCATGCCGGGTCGGGCCTGGACAATCGCAAGATGAATAGCAAGCCCGGCCCGAGTTAAATTTCAGGGCCAAAATTCTGACCAAGTCCGGGCAATGGGCAAGATTATACTTGCCCAAGCCCTAGGGCCTATACTCAGCCCTATCGTCCAGCGTCCATGAATTGAGCCCCAAGGTGGGCGTGCATCATCCTATCACATCTCCATTGGAATATCTGTTCTATTAATATACCACTGGCAAAAATCACATAATTTTAGTGGCCAGCTGCCATGCCACGTCAGATGCTTAATATCTAAAGAAAAGTTATTTTGCCTTGGAATTTTGTTTTCTCAGGGTAGCAATGCTTCTTTTCAAATCGCAATTAGACATCAAAATAGCACATATATGTTGAGATATGAGGAACATCAATGGGCAAAATTGAGCCCCGTACAAGAGACACAGCGGTAAAGGGAAACGGGCTACCGTGCCAAAATTACAAAATTTGACATCCAAAGAACGAAAAGAAGAGGAACTGATGAGTCTCCTGTCAATGCATTTGTTGAATAGCTGGACTCTCAAGTAATATGAAAGAAAGACTCCATGCTCGCCCATCTTTGTCCAAATTCAATTATAGCTAACCCTTGCTTCCAGCTGACTATGACTTCATCATCGCCAGAAACGCCGCCCTTGCTGTTTCTGTTCTTGCATCCTCCTGCCGAGATAGTAATCCAAATCAGATGTACCAACAAAGGTCACATTTGAGTTAAAAACCTATCCTATACTATCATATTGATCCAAAAACCTCAAAGCCAACAAATTATGCTGCTAGATTTGGAGGACACTCATAACACGAAGGTTATAAAAAGTGATTGAACCTTTGTGATTCATTTATTGTCCACCTAGATGCTCCTTGTTGAGTAGCATGGGCATTCAACTTAAAAGGAAAAGCAAAGAGAAATATAACAAATTCAAATTTACGAAATAAAATGACATGAATGCATAAAGAAAATGAAAATTGGTGAATGCTGTCATGCAATAAAAACGCTAAAAACTACCCAATTTCTATGGCCTCTTACCAGCAAATCTGCAACCATAGCTACTTGGTTTCATTTCTCAGTAGTCGGGATCTTAAAGCAACATTCATTACCGTTCAAGAAGGCATCTATTTCCCAATTAGTAGATTCTATATCATGACATCCAGATTACCAGAAATATTGTCTCATGCAAATATTTTCTTAAGCTTGACATGGTCATAGCTGTAAGATTCTGTGTTGACCAACAGAAGGCATAGTGATCTTCCATCGGATTTGCACAGAAAAGTCAACCTCTACCAAACCCACACAACGCGCAACAACATTCCACGGAAACAAAGACAACTATACCTCACAAATGTCAAAATAAAGAAGCCAAAAGGCTGGATCATCAAAAAGCTCAGTTAAGTCGTTTTTGACAATGAGAAACACATAAGAATGCATAATAAATGAGCAATATAATGGCTACCTTTGGTGTTCCTTTGAACGCACAATAAATTCACTGGCTATATCTTGGCCTTGATAAGATGCAAGTACAGGTCGTATATCAGCTGGTCTGTGGAGAGCCACATCTGACCAAACAACCAAGTGTGTAAATCTTAGCAATAGATAGTCACTCACTGCAATACGATATTCTCAGAATGCTTAAAAGCATAGATTGGGTTAAGTTTAAAGCGCTTACATTCAAGAAATGGAATGAGATCCAAGAGGGCGGTGTCATCATTTTCAAGCTTCCAAGGCTTTATGGGTACACAGTTCTCAGGCTGAAGGCTACTTTCTAGAGCATGTCCACTGATGTAAAGAATTCTTGAAGGATCTCTATTAAGCTTCGAAAGGTCCTGTCAACAAGGGGTTTGTCAGTATCCTGTCTACAGTGGTTAGGCAGTATAAATTCATTGCAAAAATAGATTCATGGATCAGGCAAAAGAAAGGATACGAAATTAATGTAGAATTTGATTTATAGCTGATGTTAATACTGCAATAACTATTTAAATGTTCTTTATTTGTTTTGTGCAAACAAGCTTATAAATAGGTTTCTGTCAGGTCAAGCATCACGACCCATGTGGCCTAGGCTACTCTAGTCTAGAAGAGAAAACTGATCTAACCTTGCTACAAACAGCAGCCAATATCTCAACCTGAACTAGGACACCTCATTGCAAGGTATATGAGGCACCATAAGTAAGCCAATGAGATAAAATATGTTCTGCCACATTGCAATCAATCAGAACTTTGACACCAACTCCAGCATCACGACCCATGTGACCTAGGCTTATCCAGTCCACAAGAGAATGGTGATCTGACCTTTGCAACCCACAGCAAGTCGATATCTCAACATGATCTAGAAGGACAACTCATTGCAAGGTTTATGGGGCATCATAAGGAAGCCAACAAGACAACATATTATGTCAAATTCCAACCAATCAGAACCTAAGACATCCAAAAGGACAAATTGTCCTAACAAGAATTATGATCATAAAAGATATCACAGAGAAAGCTCCACACCTAAACTGCAATAGAAAACTCTGGATAGTGTTCCTTAAAAGACAGAGACATACACCAGATACATCATCGGCTTGTTAGTTGTTACAATGTTCACAGCTGATATTGCACAACGGTTATATGAAACAAGCTTTTATCTGATACTTTCCCACACAGCTAGGAAGAGACCCAAAGATGCTGATAGTGATATTTTACCATGAATATAGATTTTCTAGTCTTTGGAAAACTGTAAAGATAGGTAAGAACAGGTGGATTGCGCAATGAAAAGTTTGAAAACTTCTTGCTTATGATCTTATTACTTGCTTCGTGTCAAGAGTTCTCTTATGCCAGTATCTGATATACGAGCAAGCACTAAGAAGAATTTCTATTCACGAAAACATCCATACTACATCATACACAAAACTTGAAAAGAAATTCCATTCTGAAAAAGAACCCACATGAAGAGTTATTAATTGCATGACAGAATCTAAACCAACCCTCAATCCAATTTGTTACAGGTCATGATCTATCATACTATCAGTACCAGTTATAAATACTAAATTCAGTACTTATGGCATCATTCGAGAAAAGTTGTCATAATTGGATAAAAATCCATAAAGAATTCTAAGAGGAAAAGGCAACTTAAATACTGGCATACCCGATAGTGCTTTCCATCTTGATATCTTGTTCCAGTTCTTGACAGCCTATATCGAATACAGCCTTTTGTATCCAGCCTCTCGATAACAGGGTCAACATACTGCAGGAATAAACTTTAAAGATGAGATAAAGTGATAAAGTGAACATAGGAAAGAGGTAATTTCAGTTTCTGAAAGTTATGTAAACTAATTACCATACTCAGCTGATCTGAATAAATGACAATTTCATAGAATTTAGCAAGATGCTCCAGAAAAGCATCAACTCCGGGTCTTTTAAATGTTCTCCAGCCTCTGTCTCGCTTTACACAGAAATTATGTCATGTATAGAGAAAATCTAATGATTTCTGAGAAAGCAAATAAGATCTGTAAACAAAGTTCACTGCAACCTAGACCAATGGTTAACACTGAACAAACCACCTTTCAGCAAAGTATGAAAACTACCTTCCAGTCAGAGTAAACTAGAGTTTCATTCAGATCCAATACAAGAGTGAACACTTGTTGCTCTTGAGGATGCAAATCAGGAAGAAGCTTATCTGAGGCTGGTTCAGTGAAGCCCTAATCAACAGCAAATCAAGGAAAACCACTTATAACTGCGATTGGTTTCATGCTTTGATACATCAAAGCTATGGAGCATAAGTAACAAATAGCCATACCCGAACTTGATCTTCTATCGCCCGCCTAACATCCAGGTATAGATCAACAATCTTGGCAGGGACTGTTACATACCAGGGAAAGAAACTAAGAATAATGAAACTGTAGTTTGTAAAACTACAGTTTTAAGGCAACTCATTTACTACATCAAAATTCCTTACAAGTAGTGCAAACCAGTGTCCCTTTTGATAATGAAAAGACAATAGTGAAAATAAAGCTTCTGTTTAACCTTCATCCATATGTCAGACATACCAGAACTTGTAGCGCATGATTTACTAAAGAAATTTGCTACCTAAAAATTCTTGTTTATGAAACTATAAGGTTCATAGAAGCTATCACAGCTTGAAAACTGTAATTCTATGGTCTATCTTACATCGTCATTTGGATACAAATTTTCTCTTTAGTGTGTTAATTACCTTCAATGTAGGAAAAGTATGGAATTCGAATTTCTTGCACACAAAATGTGCCTAATTTCTTACATAATAAATAGACCCAGAAGCATCATGGTCGCACCAACACCCATGGATGATTTAGCATGTTCTTGTGCTGGCCAGAACTATGATATTCACCGTTCCAGATCATGGCATTGGGTTCGCTGTCGAATCATGTAAAAAAAATAGTATTGCATCTGTATTCTGTGCATTCACTGGATTAGAACACTCAGACACCTTTTTAGTAAACCTCTCCTTTCAATCCTCTCTCTCTGGTAAGCTCTTATCAAACCTCCACAGCAGGCAGCAGGAGGGAAAAAACTGGTGGCAGCAATCAATTTTTTCAGATATTTGTTTTCCTCCCTCCATCCTCCCAACCAATGACCACCAGATAGCAGAGACACCTCACTTCTAAATTTGTCTGTGTATTGCTGCCGTTGGGTTTCATGGCACCCACCATGACCCACCCTTGAGGGCTATGTGTCCACCATGACAGCAAGGCAACTGTTTTAGACAGACATAAATCCCTGTCCTCTGAATCAAAACAGCATTTTGTTAATCTAATCTAAATCAGTTTCTGGGTTGTCATATATGCAGAACCTAGTATATAAATCACCTTCTACCTTGCAAAAAATCACAGGACGACAAGAATTTGGTCTGTTACATATGAACTATACAGCAGAAAAAACCAAGGATTCTCACAGATCAACTTCTTTTTTTATAAAGAGTTGTTAATGTGAGGTCATATAATCAGTAAGCTACACACCCGACAATGAAATGTGTACACAATTCACTTGGGTGGTATCAGAAGGAATTGGAATGGAATGTACAATAAAGCTAGCAAAAAAATAAGTACTGTAACAGTTTAGAGGATCTCACCTTCCATCACAGCCGAGTAAACCTTGGCCTGAAATTTCTGGGCCACAAAGAGGAGAAAGAAAATCATTTTACTGTTCAAACAGTGGTCATCATAAAAATGATACGTGATAATGAAGTCCTTCTATGATTATATAGCTTGATGGCAAAATCAAAGGCATTACCAGAGATAACAGTTCAAAGAATTTACTCAACTCACTTAATCAATTCAGTAGTGCAAAGCAGAAATCAGTAAGCTATGCCTATCGGCAAAGAAAAACCCGCTCCCTCAACTGTATGCTTTTCAAAGAAAGATGTCCAGGGTACAAGTCCCGGAATACCATCCTTAAAAAAATCCAAAGAAGCAAGCAAGATTGTAATTTCACTTAAGAGTGGTGCAAATATAGGCTGATTTGCCAACTAGAAAACATTCACAAATACAGAGACAATCTAGAACAATATAAATATAGTCCAAAAGTATAGAAAATTGTTCACAACATTTTACCTTTAGCAAGTACATGCAAAACATATTAATTGCAACAAGTGCAAGATTTTTGTTAGTAAAAGGAAAGAAAAAGGGAACACACTGAGGTTGATGCCAAGTATCAGAGTGCTTATATGTCATGCTAGAATCGGCAACAATTTACTAAACCTACTACAAGACAAAGGCTGTAACATCCAAATGAAAAATTTGAAAAGCGCGGCGACTTTGGTGCTCCAATAAACCTTCACTGCTTGTCTTTCACAAAGAGTTTTAACAACTACATCATTACAAATCGAAGAAAGAATCTGCTGTAAGGGAACTTCCAACCTCATATATTCTTCTCTTGACTACGTTAGTATAAAGCTTAGACGAAGGCGTCCACACTTACTTCAATGTCAGATGCATCATCTGCTACCGAATACTCTGAAAATCTCCGCAAACTGCTGGTCTTTTGCTCCACTTCGTCCGATGTATAAGCTGGCAACACAAGTAACATGACTTTAAGAAGGTGAAGAGAGCATACAAACCCGAAGAGCAAGCATAAAGCTAAATTGCAGCCTATGACAATGTGCCGTCAGCAAATGAAAAGGTTCGCGACAAAGATTCTGCACCTAGACCTACAATATGCATTTTAAACCCAAATTGGGTGCACAGAGATATCTTCAAGAACGATGAAGAACTGCTGTTCATGCAAATTCGATTACAAATGTAGATGAGGCACGGCCTAAAATCAATTTCGTTTGGTGAAGAACTTTACCATCAATCCTGGATGAAGAACTTTACCATCAATCCGCTCTAGTTAGCACCAATGCTTAGGGTACTGAGTGTAAAATTTTCTGTCGTGGAATTGTTCGCATACTTTATGAACATTTATTGTTTAGCATGGGGAAGGAGCAATTCTATTGGTTATAGCCCTTTGCTCCCAATAGGTTCTCCCTGTATTTTTTGGCTCTCAAAAGAAGGTCCCAGAGAGATTCCATTTAAATGTTCATGAAAAGAACAAAGAAACCCACAAATCAAAATAAAATGAAGGACGCCAAGAAATCTTTGGAAGGAGAATGGGTCCCGTCGAGGTAGAGAGAGGACGGACGCACCGTAGGTGGCGTAGGAGGCGGCTCCAACAGCGCCGGTGAGAGCAGCGAAGGCGCCAAACTTGAGGAGGCTGCCCAATGGGGAGGGGGATCTCCTGGAACCGGAGGAAGAGGAGGAGGGGGTATCGGAGGGCGGCGGAGGGGCCTGTTCGGCGGAGGAGGCGAGAAGAGTCTCCTTGGGGGTTGTCTCAGCCCCCGAGGCCGTGGTGGAGGAGCCGAAGGGCCGGAGACTACTGCTGTTAGGCCTCCTCGACATCTTGAGCAAGGATGCAACGCCGCGAGATCGAAAGATCATCGGCGTCATGGTTTCTTTACAGGGGTTTTGCGAATGAGAGAGAGAGAGAGAGAGAGAGAGAGCTTGATAGGGAGAGGGTTTAAGCCTTTTTATTGAGGAACGAAGGATGATGCGACTGGATCTTGAGATGATGCTGGATGCTCGCTTTCTTGTGGCCTACTCAACCAATGAACCAACCAAATAGAGAGAGCCGTCGGTTCGTTCGGTAACTTCGCAGTAGAGTCCAGCCCAGCCCGAACCCGACCCAGGTTCCCCTTCGTTCTATGGACTATGATGCGGCTGCTGGCATCAGATCTGCCCTCCATCTATTCTCGCCTCGAGATCGGAGTACGGCTTAGAAGCTTGCTATGGGCCTATGGCCCAATGCCAATTGGCTTAGGGGATTAGCCCCAATCTAATCGCATCGCACTCTCTATTAAATAAAATTATTCAAGGAGTTTGAGGCAGCGGACATGGTTGTGGGCTTCAATGATTTATTATGTTTAAATCACCCTTTATTATTGTGATTACTATGTATGTACCTCCTGACATGTGGCTCCAATGGTATTGAAGCTTCTGTTTTGGTACTATGTTTACCCAAAGGGTGCGGCTATCCGCACCACGTTTTCAACTCAACACACCACACTTTTAAATTTTTCTCAATTTTTTGAAAAAAATAAAAAAAATAAAAAAAAATCCTAAACTACCCTCATCCCTGACCTCCCCCTCTCCCCCATCCCACCCTCACCATGCCGGCAGCCACCGTTACCCGCCGTCGCCTTCCCACCCCGGCACGCCGCCGCCCACACCCGCGGGAGGGAGGGAGAGGGGTGGTCGCCACCGTCGCTTGCGGGAGAGAGAGAGGGGGGGGGGTCGCCGCCGTCGCCCGCGGGAGAGAGAAGGGGGGGGGGGGTCGCCGTCGCCTGCGGGAGAGAGAGAGAGAGGGGGGGGGGGTCGTCGCCGTCGCCCGCGGGAGAGAGAGAGAGAGGGAGGGGGCGCCGCCGTCGCCCGCGGGGGAAAGAGAGAGAGGAGGGGGGGGGGTCGCCGTCACCCGCAGGAGAGAGAGAGAGGGGGGTCGTCGCCGTCGCTCGCGGGAGAGAGAGAGAGAGGGGGGGAGGGGGTCGCCGCCGTCGCCCGCGGGAGAGAGAGAAAGGGGGGGGGGGGGGGGTCGCGCGTCGTCCGCAAGAGAGAGAGAGAGGGGAGGGGGGGTCTCCCCTTCGTGGCGTCGCTCGCGGGAGAGAGAGGGAGAGGGGGGGGCCGGTCGGCGCCGTTGTCGCCGGCTGTTGAGTGGGGAGGTGACGGCGGGCCGGCGATGGCTGCCGGCGTGGTGGGGGGTGGGGGGTGGTGAAGGTAGGGGATGAGAGTAGAGGGGGAGGTGGGGAATGAGGGTGGGATGGGGGGAGAGGGGGAGGTTGGGGATGAGGGTAGTTTAGATTTTTTTTTATATATATATATTTTCAAAAAATGAGAAAAATATGAAAGTGTGGTGTGTTGAGTTGAAAACGTGGTGCAGATAGCTGCACCCTACCCCAAAATTTAAGCTGCTGGGAGCGGGAGAAATGACTTTCCAATCACTTGTTATATTCCCAAGCCTCCCGCTGATCATGGTTTCAACACTCATTTGCTCGATACCAATATCATCTAATAAGATTTGCATTAATTCACAGAAAGACAGATCCTCTCTACAACAATTCTCTCTGTTTGATCACTGGAAGCAGCAAGGGGACAAGAAAATAGGAAAAGGTTGGAAATTAAAAGCTTCTGAGTCTACCGTTACTAGTACCATAATATGTTTCCTAATCATGCATGCAGCTTTCAATTATCTAGAAGACCGGGCAGCCCTTGACTGCAATACCAGGCTGAGTGGGACATTGCGCTAGGGGGCAATGGTCGACCTCCGTTCCCCACCATTTTAGGTTCTTTCCCTGGTTCTGTAGTGCGAAGAATAACAGCACCGCCATGAACGCCGTCCCAGCATCGAGCGCCCCTGACAACACGTAGTTGTATCTCTGCCACCACTGCTTCCGGTACTTGAAGACGAAGTAGTTGAAGATGGTACCCGTAATCAGCCAGCTAGCTATGTTCGTCGGTGTCGCTGGGGGCATTCCGGCGAAGCCGTAAGAGATAACAGGTATGTTGATCAGAGGGATCCAAGTCTTCTCCGGGAACATCTTACTCAATACCCACACTGGAACAGGGAGGAATGCTCCGATGAGAAACAACCAAACTAAGTTCCTGTACAGCCCGTCGCGCCCAAAGAGTCGGGCGGGGCCGATGAGACCCCATATAACAGACGCGTCGAAGGTGACACGGTACTTGGGGCAAGTCCATGGGCTGTCGGGGTGGAGAGATTCGATGTCGCAGATGTTCTGGATGTTGTCCAGCATCCACCAGGCCACCCCAAGGTTCAAAACTCCAGCAACAATGGTTCCTGCAAGCTGGAAGAGAAGAATGGAAATTCATACATTACTAGCTAGCTATTTAAAGGGTGATGATCTTAAAGATGTTAATGCTGGCAAAAAACTAATATATATATATACCTGAGCTGTGTACATGCATCTGGGTGGGATTTTCATGTAGTGGCCGAGCTTAAGGTCAGATAGGAAGGAAAGAGCATGGATGGTGCTAATACGACCATAGATCTTGAAGAGGAGATTGGCAATGGGCTTCCCGGGAAGGACATACCCGATCATGAACTGTGCTATGATATCAAAGCCAGGTTGCTTTAATCGCCATGAACGAGGAGATATGGTTAGTATACGATCGCAAGTGATCTCTATTCATAAGGCCATAGGCTTCTCAAGTTTAACATGTTTTACCTGATTGGTGGTGGCCTGAATGACTCCGATGGGAAGAGTCACTAGCCAAGCCAGTCCGAAAGCGAAAAGCATGCCCCACCAAGGGAGTTGCACCACCTCTTTCCAGATGAATGACATTAACAGTGATAAGAGGATGCTTCCTATTAGTAGAATCAAGAACCACCACTGAGGAACTTGCTTATAGTTCTTCATAAGCTTTGAATGGATGTCTAGCTTCACGTTGCCCATGGCCGACTTGCTCTGCCTCCATATGTCACTGCAAAATTCAATGTGAGAACTTCAAATATTGTTTATCCTATACGGCAGGAGGGATGCATAAAAAAGGGTACAAAACAGAGCATGAGAATCCACGTCGAGACTTACCTACCATGGAAGAGACAGACATGAGTGAGAGTTGCAGTAAACCTTGCAAAACCTGATCCTATTGATAGTGCAAAGAGAGGACTGAGATAAAGTTTTCCATAGCTGTTGTATGCTGCTTCATTAAGTTCAAACTGAGGAGTCAATATCTTGGTGGTGTCATATACATGGCCAGTGGATGTGAAGAGCTGATTTGAGAAGATGGGGAACTTCTTGGCATCAAAGGTGTTGAACTTCCAGTAGCAAAGGGGGACAATTATGTAGATGAACATGATGAACCCTATTGCTATATTGAGGATAGAGGAGAAAGGGGTGACCAAAGGGCTTCCATGGTAAGCAGAGATCCCAGCCCAATCAAGGGTGAAGGCACCAATGCCAAGGCCATGATATCCTGAGCCTAACTGTTGAGCAGTGATGCTGCGAGGCCATACCCAACAGACCCAAGAGAAGAATGATAAAATTGGGAACAAATAACCCGGCAAAGCATAGTAGGAAAAGCTTGCAAAAAAGAGAATGAGGAAGAACTGCATCCTTGTAGGCCCTCTCTTCCATGAATCCTTCTCGTGGAGAGCTCTGCAATATGAAGTATGATAATGAACAAATTAAAAAACTATCTTCAAGTACAAAACATCATAGATCACTTGGGTAAACTTAAACGTTACTTGATGGTAAGAGAATCTTTCTAATAAAAGAAAAACCATAGTCAAGACTTAAGAGTATTTCTTCGACATATCTGCAGCCAGCCAGCCATTTCTGATTACAAATAGAGAGAGATGGCAAAGCAGCAAAAAAGAGCATTGTCTGTCCAGATTGATCCTTCCATTCAAAGCTTATGAAGATCACGAAGACAACAACTTTTTTTGCTTTTGCTTTTCATTCTCAAAGCACCTTCGATTACTTTTAAAATGCAAAACACAAACCAGCATTCTATCAAATACAAAATTTCAAATCTCTAGATAAGCAAGCACCAATCACCAGCTGGAAACTACATACCAGAAGCATTTGCTCTGTTTGCAGTCCTTTCATTCCCTAACTACCATAAAGCAGTAGAATACTAAACACAAACATTATTGTGAATTATTCAGGTTGTTGTTAATTAGGAAGAAGAAAACAGACAAACCTGAAGAGAGAAACCTGGGCAAGATTGGATGGCCACCACATTTCAGCGGGATCCACCAAGTACCTCCTCAACATTCCAGCCCATCCATAACCCAGTAACTGCAAAATTCATTACAAAGATCAGATTCATCACAAAATATAGATGAAAATTCCGCTTTAACCAGAAAACTCAGTAGCAAAATATGACTCCAAATGTTTTACGAACTAAGCTATACCGCACCAATTATATTAGTATCTACTGACTAAAAAACTCCACACCTGAATCTACCGAGTAAATTAAGCTAATACAAGGGACGGGGACCAAAAAGCAAACGCAAAAAGAAGAAGAACTGTTGTGAAAATTCAGCACCGTCCACAAATTCTTATGAACAAAAACTAGTTTCAGAAAAAGTTTTTTTTTTTAAAGAATTGTCCTTTTCCTTGCCTTTTTAGGAAAAAGGTATCTTTTCAAAGAAAAATCAACTTGAAAGTTCCTAATAATTACAGAAAACGCACATTTTCCGTGTGCTTTGCTACCTCTAAACAACCAAGAACAAGGAGATCAATAATTGACAAGAAAGATATGAAAAACCAAAGCAAATTCTCAACCCAAATCTGAGGTAAAAAAAAGAAGCAAAATAAAGGAAAACAAAGCAAACGATCCCACTTATCAATGCAAGTATAAAACGTGAAAAGGAGGTACATATTTTTACCTGGGTGGTGATCACAATGATGAGTCCACAGAGGAAGCTCAAGCTCTGGTTGTAGTAAGCCTTCATGACGGTGATGGCGCCGATGGAGTAGGCATCGCCACCGCCAGGCGACACCCCGTTGCTAGCGAAGATAGTGATGATTACATGCTCCTTAATATTAAAAGGCCCAGGATTGAGGTTAAAGCTCCAATTCCCAAACACCCTTATTTCTTTATTGGGCAGCACGGAGGCCATGAAGCGGCCGATGGGCAGCACGGCTATCTGCACCAGTATGGCGGAGATGGTGAGTGGCTGCGTGCGGTAGGTGAAGAAGGTGTTGAGAAAGATGAGGATGGCACAGGAGCCCACGCCGAGCACCCACGCCCGGACTGTCATCACCGGCATCGACGGGTCGTCCGTCTCCGGCACCACCAAGGCCACCTCCTCTATCGGGAACCTCTCCTCCCCCTCTCCTCCCTTCTCCTCCTTGAATCCACCACCATTCTCATCACCCATCGAACCCATCCCTCTCCCTCTCCCCACCCCCCTACAATGCTGACTGGAGCGAGTACAGAATGGGGGTTTTCTGGGCGCATATATAAGGAAGGGAAAGAGAAGGCAAACTAAGATTTACCATTATAGGTTCGTTACGCAGATAGAGATCAATAACCTCTGGTAGACAAAATTACCCATCTGGGCTGCTTGGGAATATTATATATATATATATATATATATATATAAACTAGTAAGGAGGCACCATGAACCATCTCTTCCGATAGTGATGGGGGGCAGGAATCTGATACACAAAGAAAGAAAGCAACCAGCAAAAATGTTTTCGAGGGCGATGGAGCAAGACGTACCACTTAACATAATCTAGGGCCCAATCCCACAAGATAGTAACCCCACCCCATTTCGAGTCAAAATCTAGATAGATTTGGTACACATATTATTTGGTGGGTGTGGGTGTGTGGCATATGATGATGTCCATCTAAAATGGCAATTAGAAAGGGTAGATTGGTTAATTAGGATGGGCAAGTTGGTGATTTCCAGGCCTCCACTAGCGGAGTTGGAATGGAAAGAGGAGGCGTCGCCGCCGGGAGGGCAGAAGCGTGGGGGTCACGGGTTGCGCACCGGCGGCACGCGCTCGTCTCGGCCTTGGGCGCCTCAACGGCGTGGTGGGCTCCCGTCGGGTCCCACCGCAACTGCCACATGGACGATGACCTGTCGTCACGTGCCAGGCTAGTATGCCTCGTGATCCTGTCCGAGGATATAATTTTGAGATGCCCCGACGTGGGGACCACCTGGACGAATGTCGTTGGCATTGGGCGACGTGGAGCGACGTGCTTCGCTCTGAGAATAGGTTTGACTTGGGTCTTGTGAGTGCGGTGGGGGGCGGGGGCGCGGATCCGGCCAAAAAGGAGCCAGTGAGTAGTCATCAGATCTCCCGTTATACTCCAAACTTCAAACAGCAGAACATGAGCTATTTATATCCTACTTGAACCCAGATATGACCTGATCGGTTTTCTATCACCGTCCTTGTTGATTCGCTGGTATCATTATTAGGATCACGCTAAATATACTGTAAGAATTACTAAATACATCGTACTATTTTATTCGTTTTTAAAAAATCGAACACTGTATTACATGTTCGGTTAAAAACCAAACACTATGTTATATGGTTCAATCGGTAACAATCGAATTATTTATTTTTACATGGTTCAGTTGTTACCGATCAAATCATACGACAGTGGTCGGTTTTTAAAAACTAAACAAAAAAAATGATGTTGTACATTTAGCATTTTGTGTGATTTATGTAGGGCATGTTTGCTTCACGTGAAGTGGCCGGAAGTCACTTTTTTGAAGTGACTTCCGAGCCACTTCAGGTGTTTGGTTGCTCGGAAGTGTGGCTGAAGTGACTTCAGCCCCACTTCCAAGTCACTGTAGCCAAAGCTGACACTTCTCATTTCGACTTCCGGTCTTTTTGACCTAAAGTCATTTGAAGTGGCATTTGAAGTGGGAAATAGTATTAATAATATTATACTGTAATAAAATATTAATATAAGTATGTCTCGCATATCACATATCACCTCGTGATTGATCCACATCATTCAAAATAATATGATTTATAATAATTTAATTTTAAAGTTATTAAATTATTAATATTTAAGATTAAAATATTATTTTAATGTTTTAATTTTAATATTTTAAGTGGCAAATAATGTTAATAATATCATTAATATTATACTGTAATAAAATATTAATATAAGTAGGTCTCACATATCACGTATCACCTCGTGATTGATCAACGTCATCCAAAATAATATTATTTTCTAATAATTTAATTTAAAAGTTATTAAATTATTTAATATTTTAAGATTAAAATATTATTTTAATGTTTTAATTTTAATATTTTAAGTGGCAAATAATGTTAATAATATCATACTGTAATAAAATATTAATATAAATGGATTCCACATGTCACGTGGCACCTTGTGATTGGTCCACATCATCTAAAATAGTATTATTTTTAATATTTAAATATAGAAAAATTATTAAAATATTAAATAGTTGGGGGTGATCATATTCCACTTCAAACATCAACCAAACACCAAAACTCAGAAACCCCTAAAAAGTCACTTCACTCCACTCCCTAGAAGTCACTTCACTTCAGCTCACTTTTCAGCTCACTTCTCAGCAATCAAAGAGGCCCTTGATCTAATCCATCACTCTTGTTTCCGTAATAACATGGCTTTGAGTGGGATGTATAGTCCTCGAGTAGCTCTGAAGTGATCAGTACTTAGTGATAGTAGTGTTTTAGTCTTTATAAGTGGTTAGACTTTACTCGAGGGAAAGTGACAGAATGGTATTTTGATCACCTATGAGAATATATTTATGCCAATGTAAAAATTTGAGAGATATGTTTGTAAATATAGAGTTATTGAGAGATAGGTATATGTAATTAGTCCGAGAGAAAAACCTTAGAATAAAACGCATCCAAATAAGAAAGGTTTTAATAGAAGGCGACCACTGTGGGCGCCGTTGACAGGAGACCCGCACTCAAAAGTTGAAATGGACTGTACCTGGTAATCACTCATGGCTTTTCGGCGAATCGTTGATTCCTTGGCAAAAGGGTTATGATTGGCATTGATAAAAATTAGAGTGAAATTTTTGCATTTTTTTTATACATATTTTAGGGTGACCGTAATCCACTGATCGTACTAGTTAGGAAAAGGGTGATGATGGGTGGCTAATGACATGCAGCTGACGACCAGCAACTTGATTACCTGGTTAGAATTAGAGGTTCAATACATTTCTTGGGACGGACGGTATTGGGCCTATTGGCTTCTGAGATGATTATTTGGGATCCGGGCCTTGGCGTTCTTATTATAGTAGCCCGCTATGGCCACCCAATATATTATTGTAACCCGCCACCCGCAACCCGCAACGGATGCATATAATCACGAGATTCCCCATGCAACATTAAAATAAACTCCATATTCTGAAAACAAGCAGAGAGAGACAATATCTCTCGCGTTAATCTTGTCATCCAGGGACAAGTTGGTCGCATGAACGCCAAAACCACGGTGTGTGTGTGTTTTTTTATTTTTTTATTTTTTGGCAAGTTGAGTACAAAACTCCAAACCATTAAGCCATAGCAGTGATTTGATACCTCTGCAAAACAATTAAACAAATGTGTCCACAAGGTGGCCATGTATACTCCATCAAGGACAGCCCATACTAAATAAAAATATGACTTTGTCGTGATGATGATGATGATCCATGGAGTAATTTGATGGAGACTTGATGGGGCCGGGAAAGGCCTCGTATATAATACAATGTTGATGTGAGCTTTATGGTCTGAAGAAGCGCTTGAGTACAAAAAATATAGCTAGTGATGGTTTCAATCAATTGGACCAAAAACCCTCCATCATTCTTAATGAGTCTTTGACCAAAGACCTCCCTTGGTTCAAAAGAAAGATGCGGTCCGTAAACAATACAAGCAGCAGAGAGCGGCAGATGCAACTGGCCGTCCGTCCCATGACTTTTGCAAGGGTCATGCATACTGGCGGGCGATGCGTGAGACTGAAGAGGATAAGCCTTCACAAGTTATGCCGGCGAGGAATTGATAGCCGCGCCAGAGTTGAGATCTTTTGAAATAGAGGACATTAGCTGTCAGATTCCTCAGTTCAGGAAATGAAGTGATTATATATGATTGGATATTATTGTCAGGATATCACGGAATTTTTTGCCATTTTGGACTCCAGTGTTTAGATTTGGCACTTTGAGATCCCATCTAATGTTTCTTTGCAACAAAGGACCTCAAATCTCAAAAATTCCGATTTTACCCCTCCCCTCCCATGCCATAGATGGTCATACATGCATCCATTTCTCCTCATCATTATCCCATTTAATGCATGTGTCATACTTTGCGTAAAAAAAAAACCCCTCCCGTCGCATTTAATGCGACGGGATGTGTCTTCTTCCCCAACCCTCTTCCTCCCTCCCGCCGGCCATGGCTCCTCCCGCCCGGCATGGCCCCTCCCGTCATCTTCTCTTCTCCCTCTCCACTCTTCTCCATTATTCTTTCATCTCTCCTCCCTTTCCACTGCTTCCACTTCTCTACCTTAGCCAAAATAGTTCACCGAAGAGAGCTCTCCACACATGCAAGGCAATGAGAACCATGTCCAAGCGGTGATGAAGAATGAGCACAAGTGGTGGAAGTGATGACGATTAACGGACTCCCACCGAAGGCCGAGGGGGTAAATTATAAAAGCGCGGGTATAATAATAAGACGCGTGTGTATAAAATTATACATACGTGTCTAAACTTGTTTGCACGCGTATAAATAGGATACACGCGTGTACAAAATTTATGAACGTGTACGAGTCTACATGATTCTCGCGTGTATTAGTAGCTCACACACATGTCCTTGCACGCGTAGAAATCGGCACAGGCACGCGTATAAATGACCATACGTGTGTACAAAAGCATCATAAACACACTTTGGCGTGGCGCGTTTCTACTGGGTAGTGCAAAAACTAAAAGCACAAATAAAAATAAAAAATACTCACACGTGTCAGTTAACGAATTAGTTAAATAAAAAAAACACTCCCGCCGGGTATACTTGTTTGGGTTAAAAAACAAAAACCTCCCGTCGCATTTAATGCGACGGGATGTGTCTTCTTCCCAAAGCCTCCTCTTCCTCCCTCCCGCCGGGTATGCTTCCTCCCGCCATATTCTCCTCTCCATCTCCACTGCCTTCCCTTCTCTTCTCCATTTCCAGTCTTCTCCCTTATTCTTTCATGTCTCATCCCTTTCCACTGCCTCCTCTCCTCCCTTTGCACTGCCTCCACTATCTCCTCTTCCTCCCTCCCGCCGGGAGATGTTCGAGGTGTAAGGTGCTTGGGCACAACAAGAAGACTTGTAGAGCACCCATTCATCCCGATGCACCCGTAGGTCCTGTAGCTGTTTCCGGTACATAACCAGGTCCGACCGCTACATGATGTTGCGTCTATCTTGTGCGTATTATATGGTGCAGTGTACTACACCTTTTGGTGCAATGTAAAAACCAATTAATGTTAATACACGTATGGGCCTAACAAATACACGTATTGTCATAAACAAATACACGTGTAACGCCAAAATGACTAGTTTTTACACGTCTTTGGCATTACACGTATATTTATTTCTGACGATCCGTGTATTTGTTGGGTCCATACGTGTATGTATTTAAAAACACGTGTTTCAAAAAATATGTGTAACTGTATGTTGGAAGCACGGGCATAATTAATAGATGCGTGTGTGAAATTCTACATACGTGTTATCTTCAGGATACACACGTGTACAATATTCATGAATGTTACGAGGTTTGTTACATACCACCCAAACAACATAAGGCAAACTGTTTGTTACATGAACTAAACTACTTCTTCTTCGTTGCGGCTCGTGCTGGAGCAGGCTTTCCTTGCGGCTCATTCAAAAGGCCCGCCTTCTGGTTGCCGACGCTTACTAAGATATAAGCAAGTTGTCCACGAATGCCCGCAATGCCTGATTGTCTGAACTCGAAATCCTCCCAAGGAAGACCAGCGCGTATGCCTTTCTCGTATTTCAACACGAAAAGTCCGCGGTCCAGTCTAGCAATGACAACGAAAAATTAATGAGTATATAATTGGAGCACTAAAAGGATCGTTGAAACGCGCCACGTGTGAGGACATATTTTTTATTGCTTTTAGTCTTTGCACTACCCAGTAGAAATGCTCCACGTGTGTAATAATATTTTTGTACACATGCATGGTCATTTATACGCGTACATGTTCAGATTTCTATGCGTGCAAGGACACGTGTGTGAGCTACTAATACATGCGAAATCATGTAGACCTCGTACACGTTCATAAATTTTGTACACGCGCGCGTCCTATTGATACGCGTGAAAACAAGTTTAGACACGTATGTAGAATTTTATACACACGCATCTTATTATTATACCCGCACTTTTATAACCTACCCCCTCGGCCTCCGGTGGGAGTCCGTTAATCGTCATCTCTTCCACCATTAGTGTTAATTCTTCGTCTCCGCTTGGACATGGTTCTCATTGCCTTGCATGTGTGGAGAGCTCTTTCCAGTGAACTATTTTGGCTAAGGTAGACAGGTGGAGGCAGTGGAAAGGGAGGGGATATGAACTAATAATGGAGAAGAGTGGAGAGGGAGAAGAGAAGAGGAGGTAGTGGAGAGAGAGGGAGAAGAGAAGATGGCCGGAGAAGCCATGCCCGGTGGGAGGGAGGAAGACGGTTGGAGAAGAAGACACATCCCATCCCGTCACATTTAATGCGACGGGAGGGTTTTCTTTTTTTTAAGCAAACTCTGATGCATGCATTAAATGGGGGTAGAAACGGATGCATGTATGGCCATCCATGGCATGGGAGGGAAGGGGTAAAATCGGGATTTCTGAGGTTTGGGGTCCTATGTTACAAAAAAACATTAGACGGGTCTCAAAGTGCCAAATGTAAACACTAGGGTCTAAATGACAAAAAAATTGGGATATCACGGAAGTGAGTGGACATAATATAGTATAGATGTTTCCTAGCTCATACGTCACCATGACAAAAGGCCTCCTAAAAATAAAATCAATCATGGTTGGTGGGATGATAGCCATCAGCCACGTCTCCAGATGCTAAACTTCCGGTACCAAAAGGGGGACAATTATGTAGATGAACATGATGAACCCAGCTATATTGAGGATCGAGGATAAAGGGGGTGATCAAAGGGCTTCCATGGTGACCAGATATCCCAACCCAATCAAGGGTTATGGCATCAATCCCAAGGCTATGTTTTCCTAAGCCTGACTGTTGATCAGTGATGCTGCAAGGCCATGTCCAGCAGACCCAATAGAAGGATGACAAAATCGGGAACTGATAACCTGACAAAGCATAGTAGGCAAAGCTTGAAAAAAAAAAAGAAAATAAGGAAGAACGGCATCCTAGATTCCTAGTAGCCCCCAACTAAAACGGTGTTCCCTGTCATTTCTATCGCGGCCTGAGCTGAGCCATGATTTTCTCTAAATTCATTCTTTAGACGTCCGAATCAACGATTTTGCTATTTTAGAAAAGTCTGATTTTGGTTATAACTTTAAAGGTAAATTACCATTTAGTACCTTCAAGTTTAACCAAATTAACGATTAGGGCCCTATACTTTGAATTTTAACAAATAAGGCCCTGGACTTATTAAAACGTAACAATCCGAGCCAAACCCTGACGGCCGTTTGCCATCCTAATGGCTACTTATCATATGCCTTCCTTGTCATTCTCCTATTTGTTGTAACTTGTTGTCCGCTGTTCTCCTCTCCCATGAAGAGCAGCCATAGAACGAGGTCCGCCGACCACGCGCTTTTTAGAGAGATCCCGGCTCCCATCTCTGCTCCAATAGTCCTAATCCTCCCTGATGGAAGGCTCCGGCAGCCTTCCCTCCTCCGGCGCCAGCCACTCCCCCATGACGTCGTCTCCGTCGAGATCTCTTCCGCCATCTAGCAGGTCATCCTCAACGGCGCCGCCCTCCTCGCGTCCTTCTCCCTTTCTCAACCCCCTTTCCCATTTACCCCCAATCTAGCCCCCGTGTCGGAATCCGCGCGCGCCGATCCGATCCCGGATCCGAACCCGCCGGCGACGGAGTCGTCCAGTGAGCTGGAGGAGATTATGGAAATAGACACCGACGAGCTGATGGTGGACCACGCGCACTTCTGCGAGGTGTGCGGGAAAGGGTTCAAGTGTGATGCCAACCTCCGGATGCACATGCGCACCCATGGCGACCAATTTAAGACCCTCGAAGCTCTCTTCCGCCCTCCCGGAAACGACGCCGCCGCCTCCGTCACCAGCATAGTACCAGAATCCTTCTCTAAGAGGGTTGTAAAATTCTCGTGCCCGTTCTTAGGGTGCAATAGGAACAAGCAGCATAAGAAGTTCCGGCCATTCAAGTCGGTAGTGTGCGTCAAGAACCACTTCAAGCGGTGACACTGCCCCAAGATGTACATTTGCGAGAGGTGCCGAAAGAAGAGCTTCTTGGTCGTGGCGGATTTGAAGTGCCATTTAAAGCACTGCGGGGCACGCAGGTGGAGGTGCTCGTGCGGGACGAGCTTTTCAAGGAAGGAATAGTTGTTTGGACATGTGACATTGTTCGAAGGACATAAGCCGGAGGTTGGAGCCGACGGCGAGGAAGAGGAAGAGGATGGTAAGGGGAAAGGGGTTGGTGTGGAGGAGATGGATGAAGTAGAAGGAAGTGAGATGGGTGGGGCACCGTTAGGATGGCAAACGGCCGTCAGGGTTTGGCTCGGATTGTTACGTTTTAATAAGTCCATGGCCTTATTTGTTAAAATTCAAAATATAGGGCCCTAATCGTTAATTTGGTTAAACTTGAAGGTACTAAATGATAATTTACCCTAACTTTAATCATGAAACTTAGAATCAATCATCGTAGGTTCAGCATTATTGTTTTCATATTTTAGTTCGAAACTTACTATTTTTAATAATTTTTCCATTTTAGTATTTTCACTAGTTTAACTAAGCATGAGAGCCCTGGATGTAATCTTTAGCTTATTTTCATTAGAATTCCGTATTATTCGCCTACCACACAGCCTCTCTCACCTTTGGTATGCTATAATACAATGAAAAAACTCTGATCACTTCACCAAAAGCTTAAGCCAATGGATGAGAGCGATTTTATACTAGGGGTATTTGGCCATAACCACAAATCTAACCTCCTCATTGTCCAATACCTCATGCTCCTTGTCAAAAACCCAAGAATTGTTTTTTTAGGTCAATAAGCCCAAAACACCTCAAAAGACAATAATACCCTTATTTTATTTTATTTTTTTATTCCAGCCTTTTTTCTCTCTCCTCTCCTCCGGCGAGAGAATACTCACCTTCTCCGCTGCCCATCCACTCCGGTGACCGACGACCACCCCCTTCTCGTCGATCTCCCCTTCCCTTACGATGCCCGGCGCTATCCGATCGCCCTCCTCGCCGGAAGCGTCACTCAAGTTCTTCCCCTCACTCAGATCCAGCGCCGTCTAGCCTCATGAACCGGTGTGCATGATGTCTCCGCCTTCCCCAACGACCCCCGATGACACCTCGACGCCGTCCGACCTCCCTCATCATATGTCTTCGTCAAGAGCCAACCCCGAGCTTCGCCCTCCTCACGAATCTGGCACTGTCGCCCTCTACACCGATATTTCCAACCTCCCTGGTCCCATCCAACCCCGAATTCGAGTACCCGAGTTCCCGCCCACCCTTCTCCGGCCATCCTCCCGCTAGATCCAGCGACGAAGCAATGCCTCCCTTATCCAAGAGCACCGCCGTCACCTCCTTAGATCCGCCATTTACGGCGGCGTCACCGACGATCCAGCACCGTGGATCAAGTCCCTAGGCCACCATGACTTCATCCCTACCAGCGTCGTTGACCAAGGCCAGAGCTCTCTCAGTCGTCCGATCGGTCTTGCCTTCCTCTTCAAGTCCAGTATCGGGTTGAGCCGGTCTAAATTGATTAAATGAGCACTTGAGTCTGATTTGAACAAATTGACCCCCCCTAGGCAGATTGCACCAGATCAAACAACTAGCTATCCCTAAGATGGTTGGATCTGAGTTGGTTCCACCAGGGCAAATCTAATCCGATCAGATCGAATCTGATCCAGCCCAACTTGATCCAGTCTGAATCCAAATTAGATCAACAAAAATGAAAATATATCAGAAAGATGAAAATGGATCAGAAAGATGAAAATGATCAAAAAGATGAAAATGATCAGTTAGATGAAAATGCATTTTTATCTTTTCTGCATATTCATCTTTTCAACTTCATTGTTATCTTTTAAGCTTTTTTTCTATCTTTTTAAATCAATTTTCATATTTTTAAATACATCACCATATTTTAAATGTCTTTTCATCTTTTTACATGAATTTTCATCTTTTAAGATTCATTTTCATCTTTACTGTATTTTCATCTTTTTAAATTCATTTTCATATTTTTAAATGCATTTTCATAGGATTAAATGTATTTTCATCTTTTTAAATTCATTTTCATCTTTTTACATGCATTTTCATCGTTTTAACTTCATTTTCATCATTTCAAATGTATTTTCATCCTTTTAACTTTATTTTTATATTTTCAACTATATTTTCATCTTTTAAAATGTATTTTTTCCATTTTTGAATTCATTTTCATCTTTTTAAATACATTTTCATCTTTTAACTCTATTTTCATCTTTTTAAATTCATTTTTATATTTTTAAATGCATTTTCATATGTTTAACTTTTCAAATTACAAGTTAATTGACTGAAAGTCTCTATCAAGAGTCTCTTCAGTCACCTCCACTTTTCTTCTTTATTTTTTTTTTGTATTTTTCCATATTTTTCCCTATTTTTCTACCACCTTTTTCCTATTTGTCTTCCCCTTTTTCCCTTTTCCCCCTATTTTCTTGATTTTTCTCTCTCCTCTTCCTCTCTCCACCCATCCAGCTCATTCCAGCTTGCCCCAAGCCGGGTCTTCATCGTCCCGCCTCGCCATCAGCTCAAGCAGCTCGATTGCGAGCCGTCGTCGCCGTTCGCCACTCCGACCATTCCACACCTCGAAACCACCACCAATCACCTCTCCTCATCACCCCTAACCCTCCTACAACATCCACCACCATCCACACCGCCTCGATTGACGCTGACAGCTTAAACCCAAACCCATCGTCGATGAGATTCATTATAACCGCCGCCTCGTGACCTCCTGAAGCTTCCATAAAACTCAGGAGGTCACCCTGCCGCTTCCTCCTCCATCCCCACCCTCGATCAAGGCCTGGATCGTCGGATCCCAACTCCAGCAACCATGCCATTCGCAGCCACCACCGCCAGCAACACCGCCCTCCACCGCCTCGTGACCTCATGAGGCTTCCATAAGCCTCAGGAGGTCACCCCACCACTTCCTCCTCCATCCACGACCTCGATCAAGGCATGGATCGCACGGATCCCAACTCATGCCATCCGCAACCACCATCGCCAGCACCACCGCCCCCCGCCACCTCGTGACCCCATGATGCTTCCATAAGCCTCAGGAGGGGAAAGTTCGAGTTGCGCGGGAGTCACCCTGCCACTTCCTCCTCCTTCCCCAAGGCCGATCAACCCTTTGATCATCGGATCCCAACTCTGAAGACCTCACCGTGCCGCCCGCTGCCACTGCGCCACCACCACCATGGCAATAAATACGATTACCAATCATGAGCATTTTAGTCACTTTCTTAATACATCAACCAAATAAACCTATCAAATGGGGTTATAACCTTAAAAGAATATCAAATTGGGTTTTAACAAAATTTTTCTCTAAACTGGGGTTATCACCGATTGTCTATTTATATTACTATGGTATTATAGTATAACAATGATCCTCTAGATAAAAATTTGAACGAAAGAGAATTATATTTTTGCATATATCCTACTAGGCGGGCCTCCTGTCACCTGACAGGGTAACCATCAAGTTAATGGGTGATTCGGTTATAAAAACCGAATTTGATTAATGAATTAGTATGGATATTATATAAGGTTGATTATATTAGATTAATATACTATAACTATAGAATATATATAACTGAATGAATTAAATCAACCTTATAAGGGGTGGTTATGCATAACCGTTTTTGCTCATTATAATATTGATTTTCAGTATAGTGTGATTGTTAACTAACATATAATGAACTAGTTTGCCCCCCTACCACATGGTAGGGTAACCATTCACTCTCCCCACCCTTTTTCTCCCCCCACTAACTTCCCACCTCTCCCACTAACTTCCCCTCCACGTAGGCTCCACCTAGGATAATCCCTGCCATGTAGGACGCCACCTAGGACAATCAAAGATTAAGTTATAACCATTTTGCTATATAAGGATGATATCCAGATGACAACCAAAGTTTTTCTGATTTAGATATGTTTGAATAGTCCATGATAGAATAATATCTCGAGTATAACAAAATGTGTGTCTGAATATCGCATTCAGAAGATTAAAAAAAAGTATAATATAGTATCAAAACTCTACAGTCATGGAATAAAAGCTCCTCTTTTCTCATTCTCTCTCCCCTCGTCTCTCTCCTCTGCAATCTCAGTCCAGTCCTATCTTTCTTTCTCTCCTCTCCTTCATCTTTCTCCCTCGTCTCTACCCTGCCCCCTCTCAGTCACAAATGAAAGTCTTGGAAGACAAACCTTGTTCACCCATATGGACGAACTATCTACCAATCAGCTGTGTTATATGTTCCAAGGAAAATTATGAGAGAGAGAGAGAGAGCGCGCCCAAAGTGGCTATCTGTCTTGGGCTCTCGGTCCATGGAGCACATAGCATGCCCAACAACCCGACAACAACAGGAAGCTGCCTCCGCGGACTCGGATTCTGCATTGATCCGACCCGTTCTCGAAAGATTTTTTTTTTTTTGTCGTCATAAATCGACTGGACACAATATTATCCAATCCCCGTCTCTCATAAAAGAGCGGCCGCCTGGAAGTGAAGCCCTTCCGATTTTTATTTTATATTTGGATTCCGCAGGCCCTTTATTGGCTACTAATTAGGTTTACCCTCCACTCCAGAGGTTTCTATAGCTCAATCACATCGTTTCGCAGATTCCAGCGGGAGAGAGAGAAGAGCTGCTGCGATCCATGTCCGTCTGCGCCCCATGGATCCCTCTTTGAACCAAACCGCTCCATCCCTCGAAGACGATGAGTGGGGTACTGCCCGCCTCTGTCCTAGCCTTCTTCTTATGAAAAGATTGGATCTTTTTATTCTGATTTGGGGTATCTTGGCAGGAAACCTTGATATGGTTTCTATCCTAACAGCCTAAATTTGGTTGCGTTAGCTTTATTTATGCTCAATGTTTGCGTGCTTGTCCTTTGCTGTCTAGCAGTTTGCTGTAGATTTTAAATCTTTTTCCGATGCTCGGGCATCAATCTTTTTGGCAGTCGATGATGGTAGATTCGATGTGGTATGTTTTAGGTGAAACGTAGTTCTGTTGGTGTCACCGCTCAATTTCCCTGTATATGAAAAGGTACTTGTTTTCCCCTTATAGACGGTTGCACGGATATATGATTCTGTTTTGATCACATTTATCGCCGAATTCAGTAATTTGGACATGTCTGGATCGGATACTGCATCTTAATGTGGAATTCTGGAGCTTTCAATTCGATGGCGGATTTCGTACTTACAGCACATCAACTGAAAAATGTTATACAGATTAGATTGACTTGTTTCATATTTTCCACCAGAAGGTTCATCTGGGCCATGCTGAGTAATAACACCTTATGGTGTGCCGTGATAATTTAATTTGCAAAAGGCGTCATGCAATAGATGCAAAAATGTTCATGAATTCTATATTACTCGTCTACTAAGTAGTTGAGGAAACAAGTTAGATTTGGTTCCATTGCAGTCTGAGATTTGACTAGGAAGACGAGGCACTAGACCTAAGATGGCTAGTTTCTTGTATGAAGGCTGCAGTGGGAAATTTCCTTTCTTATATGAGGAATTAGCTTCCCATGAAAATGAGGGACCGGAAGGATTTGAGGCTAGACCAAAACCACTTGTTGCCAGGGATGAGACATGTCATTAAAGTTAGTACCTGGGATTCGTAGGATTCTTTCCTATGTAGTGGATGAGTGGAGATGAAAATGAACGAGCAAGTAAGATTTGAGATCAGATAACATGTTGCCAGGGGTATTTAGTCTCGTGAAAAGTAGGCTGATTATCATTTCTTTCTTAGCTATTGGATTTATCTAAAGAGGAAAATAAAATGACCAATAAGGGTTTGAGGCTGCTCGACAGATATCTAATACTGTCATGAACCTGAAATGTTTATGAAGATGTTAATATGCTCTGTTCTTGCTGCCAAGTGTTATTGGTATTGTGAAGTGTGATGATGCATATGCATGTGGAATGCACTTGCTTTTGAATATGATTTGATTCAAAATGATGATAGTTTCTTTATCAGGTGTTTGTTTTATACAGCATCTATATTGCAAATTAATTCGTTAATAGCTGCGGATGTAGCACGAACTGCAAACCACTTTGTCCTCTAGCTGTTAGAATTGAAGCTGTAGATTATCATGGCCGTCAAAGGTGAGGATCTCTACATCGAATATTTGTTACAAAGTGGTGCTGTACTCACTTGAGTACATCAAAGAGAGTTTAGAATTCGAATAGGTCCTCTGGAGATTCAAAAGGCTCGGAAAGGAAGTGATGACACTTTGACTATATGCCATGTTATTATCATTCCAGGAAGAAAAGTTTTGCAATGAAGTGGAATTTGCCGTATTTCGGCTGCTTTTTCCTTCTACGAGTTTTGTTTTGGAAATTTCTTGATGAATGGGAAGGTGCTTTGTGCTTGGGAAACATGCATGATGTATAATGCTACCGAGTTAGAATGATCAAAGTCTTGGATCTTTAAAATTAGATTTATAAGGATACGAGAAGGTGCAGAAAGCTTTCTGCATCAAGAGATGATAGAGTTATTAGTTTCTCCGTCAATGCAGCAATAATATGTAGCTGACGGAAGGTAATGATTGATAATGTCCTAAACCACTGTCTATATAAAATTTTAAGTACATTGTACTCCAGATGGCAATACGTAGTCTGCTACATGCATGAACTTTTAAAGATGTTATAAATTGCGTAAGACATGATGTTAAAGAAGAGTTTGATTAGCGCATATGTGTGCTTTGAGCTAACGTAGGACTTAAACGTTGATTTATGACTTATATCATAGTAACCAAATGCAATTTCTACAATTAATTTGTTGTGGCAGCCTCTTTTATGTTTATCTTTTTCTGTAGCCCCTCTGGACTTTGTTACAATACTAATGTACGAGTCCATTGTGGGGCGCAATCCCGCACAATATTTATTTACTCAATTTTGGAAGGACCTTGAGATTTTTGAACTGATGGTTTCCTTCAGAACTGTATGGAACCATCCCTTCTGTGCATCCAAGTTTTATTCTGGAGTCAAATTCAATCGTCAAAATTGCAAAAGCTATTCAAAAGGTTTTCATGCATTGCTGCTTTATGCTTTGAGAAAAAAGAAAAATGTGACACTGCAGCAGTTCAACATACATTGGATGGTGGTCCAGCAATGGATAGTCAATGAGCTTGGCAAAGCATTTAAGTAATAGCATTTAACTAATAGGTGTCTTATCTTACTCTGGTTGCTTTGATGAAGCAGATTGCAGAAAGGATAAGAAATCAATCTGCTTTTGAATTTTTACTGCTTTGATATACCCTCTTTTGCCCTTTGCTGCATACTCTCCATGTGCTTCGCAATACGATCGGCGAGCGAATCTGAGTTTGAAGTTGGAGAACAATTGGTATTTGGAAATATAGTATACCATTCTAATAGCTTTTGGATGTCAAATGAACCGCTGGTTTTAGTGACTGACTAGATAAAATTGTGTTCTTAATGTCTGCAGATACTGAGGGGTTCGTAATCCCCAGCTTGGGTATTGGAGATTCAGACATCACAAGGCCAGAGGTGCCAGAATTACGAGATCCTATACCTCCACCAAAGGTACATATCCAAAGAACGACTTAATTTTTGCTGTGGTACCTTTTCTGACAATAAATTTTGCAACAAATGCAACATTGGGACTTTGTGTCTCCTGCGTTTGGTTATGTATGCTCCTAATCAGGCCATCAAGGAGGAAACAAAGATATACTTGGGTCCTCACGGTGCTCCACCTTCTCAAGCCAAGCAGCAGGAGCTGAACGCTACTGCCCATAAACAGAGGCTCAAGCATAAACTGAAGGAGGCGGACCGTAAGTTTGCTGGGACTGGGCGTGAAAATAAGGTTGAAAACATTCGGGATCTTGTGGGGAGTAAGTTCAACGGCAACACCATGCAGAAGAGCTCTCCTCGCGATTGGCTTGATCCTCACTGCCATGAATCTCAGTTTGATAGGTACTCTTAGTGAACCTACGACGACACTGAGTGGATCATCTCTCTTTTGAGGAACCTATATAAGTTGCAGCAAGGGCATGTGTCCTAGCTATCGCTATAAGTACCAGATATTGGCTGCTTTTATTGTAGAAATACATCCACCTATCAGTACTTTAATATCAAAGCTCGGCATGTGGTTGCTTTCCTTTAAACATAGGTCTACTATTTGATTTCATGGTGGTTATGCTTATGTATCTGATTGCTCCAGCTATAACTTCAACAGATAGCTCCATGCTATATCATAGCGACACAGGTTGCACTCTGGGGAATTGCCTGTTGGTAACTCAGATGACTATCCAATAATAAAACTGTGAAAATTGAGCTTGTGGATGATCTTAAGATATATATGAACATTGTATCGTGATTCAGATGCAAATTACATCAAGACTCCCAATTTTTTTCACATGTAGAAATTTGCTCATTGACAATAGATTAGATCACAGAGGCCTTCAAAGTTCAAACGATGGGGGGCTGTCTGGGCGGGTCTCATCTCACTGGCACCTTGATCCAGCCATTTGCGAAGGCAATGGCGAGGATGACGAACGGGGTCGACATGCCAAAAATGATGATGTATGGCAGTGGCGTCTTCATGGGGTTCTCCCCTTGTCTCTCCCCTGCCGTCTGCCAATACCTGCATGTATTATTGCCGTCAAAACAATAAGTTACTGCATGGATGCTCAGATTAATCTATTCCTCTCTTCCTTTTTCCACCTTTTAGTTAGCTAGCTAAGCTAGCTAGCTCCTTCCTCCCCATTATTACCAAACCAATTAAACTCGTCCTCAGCCTTGCTTTGCCACATTCCATTGAAAGTTTGATTCTCTCCAACGTGCTTGATATGATGGCTAGCAATTCTAGAATCTATAAAGCCGGACAACATAATATGTCTTGTATGCATTCAGGTGATTCTTCCATCACTAAAAGAAAGGTTGCTAGTATATACATCCATAGGTATCATGCCACCAATCAATCAATGACGTTTTCTAGACAAGAAAAGATAAAAGAGAGGGAATGAACGAGCTTACTGTGCTGGCTCCTGTTCTTTTGTGATAAACTTGTTTTTCTCTGTTTTCTTGAGCCCTCCATCTCCTCCGCCTAAACATTATTAATCCACAGTTAGCAAACCAATATCTTTTCATTGGCTGCTCTATATATCCAATGGATAAACGCTGGATATCATACAAGTGCGCACCTAATTTAGCTTCGATTTTGGTTGCTTTGACAGGTCTTGGTTGGAAAGAGGAGGATGACAACAGAGGAGATGATGATTTGGGTGTAAAGGAACCACCACCACCGCCAACGCCAAGAGATGGGAGGTAGAGGGAGGACAGAGCTGCCTTAGCCATATTGTGCTTTGGGGAATCTCGTATCCATCACTCATCTTTTACTCTTTTCTTATAGGTCTAGGCTATGGATAAGATGTGGCCATTTGCAAGCAATCATCTACTAGATCGATGTATGTGGTCACAATCCTTCTTATTTTTTTCTTCTTTTCTTTTCTTTGTTGATTAGATAAGCTCAGAGGCTACAAACTACAAACTACAGGTCAATATCCCATGTGGATCTGAAATTTGAGTCCTGCGAGTTCCAGCCCGGACTCATGTAAGCTTGCCAATACACACTTGTCAAAGTTTTAACCAGCTAGTGCTCGCCCGCTAGTTCAAATCATTAGACTCCATATTAATATATATCACATCGTCCTTATTTATGTAGTTAAATTTTTTGAATCGAGTAATTAGAAATTAACATGATATTAATTAAACCTCACACCTGCAGATCGTCTAAATGCTACTAGGCTCATGACAAGGAATGGCCAAAGTTAGCCCTTCAAAAGTGGACGACTTTTGAAGCTAGCTTTTTTTTCTTTTTCTTTTTTTGGGATGGTCCCTTGCCGACCTGCGGAAGCCTTCCAAGCTGAGAGTAGCTCTAGCGCCGATGGGTTTATATGGTCAAAGGAGGATGGGTTTCCTAGTCCTCAGTCCTTTGTTTGATGTAATCTCTTACGTGTATCCCAGTCATTTGACTAAATTAACAAAAAAAAAAAGAAAGAAAAAAAGAGTACCATTCGTATATCTATGACTGGTGGCTGCTGTGTAAAATATAAATTAATCAACACACGAACGTACGTGTAAATGGTGCCCATTAAGCCGCCCCCACCCCTGCCCGGTATCAGTATCATGTTGGATATGACTCAAATTAGTATCTCTCTTAGAGTCTAAATTGAATCATTTGATGTTAGAGTCTAAATTATATTATTTGATGTCAAAGTGCTGGCCTCTCAAGGTGGGGTGACATAGAAGAACATAGAGAAAGAAAGAAGAGAGAGATTAGACAAAAGAAGAGAGGAAAGGGGGAATATGGAGAGAAAAGCTATGTAATATTCTTGATCCTATTGGATTTTTCTTATGTACTCTCTCCATGAATATAGGAGAATCTGTTTTCGAATCACATAAATCTTTATGTTTCTCATTTTTTCTATTGCTTTTCTATTATCTTGTATCTTTCGATTTGGTTTTCTACGCTTATATGTTTATGCATCGATTTAGGGATTGCAAATATTAATCAAAGATCGAGAATCCGACACTTCCACGCCAACATATATACCCTTCCTATTTGTGTGTTTGTACATATAAGTGTGGGCTCCTTTTTATTTATAAGGCATGTCTAGCTAAGACCATTTGCAAATGGATTCATGCATCTCCGATCGTCATCGATCCACGAACCACCACCACCTTTGAAAAGCCAATCGAGGGGCCGGCCATACACGGTCTCCTTTCTTATTCCAAAAGGTCGAGGAAAGATGGATGCTGTGACTCATGAGTTAGAGATCTCCATGAGCTCACACCTTCGTCCCATGTGGCCGTTTGCCTATTTTATCAGCAGCAACCTCTTTCTTAACTTTTACGCGCGTCACTCGATCCACGTCAACAGACGATTGGTTACAGAGATTCAGATGCATACGTGCAAGGTGCTTCGCCAGAATATGGTGAAATTTTATATACGACCTTGATGGCCTTCCAGTTATCATCATCATGACCATCGCATCGTAATTATATATATATAGTTAATCGATGAATCACCGATTATTCTAAAAACTTAAGTTAATGAGAGAGGAACTGGATTTAAGTGCTTAAATATGTCCAACTCGCGTGCGTTCACAATGATATTGGTGTTGGCAACACTTAGCTATTTATTAATCAGCGTTTAACAGAGTCAATAGTGGATATTAGGGTTTGTTAATTGTGAACTGGATGGTGCATTAACTTGGCAACCCATCATTAATTATATAATTTGTGACGTCAAAGTTACACATGCTGAGCCACGTGTCATCATTTGAGCGGATCTAACACTCTGCCTTTCCTCGCCTACCCATCTCAATTAAAGGATGGGAGACTACCCCCTCGCACCCTCTTCTAGCTCCCTCCTCCTCCTCTCTCTCTCTACTCTAATTTCTCTTTAAGCTTCAGGGCTGATAGGGCGTTTCATCATCTCATGCAAGTCGATCTAAACGAAGAACAATAATGCCTGAGAAGGTAAGACATATATATATTCTTCATCTTAATTCCTCTCTCTTTGAATTCATAAATTAATTCTTCTACCTCTTCCTTTTTCCTTCGCTGTTTACTATATATGTCATCCATCGTTTGTCTATATATTGTTCATGTATCTCTTCAAATTAATATTTGTGAAGACCATCTAATTAAGTCTGCACTAGCTAATAACAACTTGTCCTGTTTTCGATCATATCACATAATTTAATCATGTCTTAATTTGCATTTTTCTTGATTTCCCCTGCTCTACCTATTGTTCTTTATTTGGCATACTCTGCTTAACTCATCATCAACAGAAGGTTAGCTTCAGGAATTGATGTTCCGGTCCTTAAGATGTCCTTTTCATGGAGAAATCAACCAACACATATGTGGTCTCTAAATTATTTTCTCATGTTTGATGTTCTCAGTTCTCATCATCATCTTCTTCGTGTTTTCCCATATTTATTACAGTACTCGACAATAATCCTGACAGTAGATCTTGGTTGCTGCCGATGCTACAAGAAGATCAGAAAAGTCCTCTGCAAGATCCAAGGTATAAACATTATCACGATTCGATTCATGAAAAATATGGTTATAACCCCATATATTTTATTTATATATACACTATTATTCTTTTTTTAACTAACGTGAATTGCAATGGATTGAGATCGAGAGAATATCCGGACGATCGATTACGACGAGAAGAAGAACACGGTGACCATCTCCGGGCCCTTCGACCCCCACAAGCTCTCCAAGAAGCTCTGCTGCAAGGCCTGCAAGATTATCATAGACATCACAATTAAGGAGCCAGAAGAACCGCCACCGCCTCCCCCTCCTCCGCCACCTGAGCCCGAACCGGCCCCTCCTCCGCCACCTGAGCCCGAACCGGCCCCTCCCCCGCCACCTGAGCCCAAACCGGCCCCTCCCCCGCCACCTAAGCCGGAGTCGCCAAAACCCGACTGCCCGCCGTGCACACCCGGCCCGGTCTGCTGCTGTCGGCCGTGGTTCGAGTGGTACCCGGGCGGCTGCAGGTGTTGCTCGTGCGGCGTCGATTATTACGGTTGGTGTCATGGGCCCCCGCCGGCGGTCTACAGCAGGCCCTGCTGCGATGGGCCCAAGACCTGCCAATTCTTCTACGAAGAAGACCCGGCCACGTGCGCGATCATGTGATCAGACGGCTCTCTCTTATGTTACTTATCCCTACAGTAATGTTGGTGTACCTCGAGAAGATTGATAGCGTCATCAAAAGGTGTCGATTTACGTACAAATAAATGATTATTAAGCAATACGAGATAATAAAAGAAAAAAAAATCGATTCTTGTATATGTAAGTGAAGTATTCGTTTGAGAAAGTGAGTTGATGGGTCCTGCAGCTGCTGGTCGTTAGGCAAAAGGACGGTGATGTGCTTGTACGTTTCAGGTTCCGACTGGGACACGCCACCCGCCGGTGTGGTGGTCCTAATTAATTGACATCGCGGCGGCCCAGAGTGGCTCCACAAACTTGTCCATTCCTCTATTGTGGAAAGCCTCGAGAAAAAGGTGCTTTCAATAATGTTGGCATTCACCTCTAATCTTTATCTTTTTATAGCTTTTCTTTATAGACTTGTTAGTTAAGGAACAGGAGCATTTTTACATTTTAAATCCAATCGTCTTTTGATTTTACAATTTCGGGCCGATTCGCTTTCCGTTTACAATCAAGGTCAAAATCCATTTTCTCGGACCTTTTTACCCTTATAAATGTTGCATGACATCATCCATGGCTTCCACTGTAGCAAAGCAAGGCAGTCGACGGAGGAGACGTACTTGAAGCACTAGTGGAGGCCGTAGACGATGTTGTTGGCACCGGCGCCGAAGACGGCAGTGCCGAAGCCGGACTTGGGCATGCCACCATCGCCTCCTCTCTCACTCCGTCGCCTCCTTTCTCTTCATGCATGAATTGTCAAAGATGAAAATAAATTGAGAAAGATGAAAATGAATTTAAAAAGATGAAAATGAATTTAGAAAGATGAAAATGAATGTAAAAAGATGAGAATAGAGTTAAAATGATCAAAATAAAGTTAAAAAAGATGAAAATAAAGTTAAAAATGATGAAAATAGGCTTAAAAAGATGAAAATGTATGAAAGATGAAAATGAATTCAGAAAGATGAAAATGAATTCAGAAAGATGAAAATGAATTCAGAAAGATGAAAATGATTTTAAAAAGATGAAAATGAATTCAAAAAGATGAAAATGAATTTAGAAAGATGAAAATGAATGTAGAAAGATGAAAGTGAATTTAAAAAGATGAAAATGTAAGAAAGATGAAAATGAATTCAGAAAGATGAAAATGCATTTAGAAAGATAAAAACACAGGGAAAATGGATATAGAAAGATGAAAATAGAGTTAAAAATATGAAAATACATTAAAAAGATAAAAATTCATTTTTATCTTCCTGAATTCATATTCATATCTCAAAATTCATTTTCATCTTTGTGAATTCATTTTCATCTTTTAAAATGCATTTTCATGTTTTCAAAAATCATTTTCATGTTTCAAAAATCATTTTCATCTTTCTAAATGCATTTTCATCTTTCTGAATTCATTTTCATTTTCCTGAATTCATTTTCATTTTTCTCAATTCATTTTCATTTTCCTGAATTCATTTTCATCTTTGTGAATTTATTTTCATCTTTGTGAATTCATTTTCATCTTTTTAAATGCATTTTCATGTTTCAAAAATCATTTTCATCTTTCTGAATTCATTTTCATCTTTCATACATTTTCATCTTTTTAACTGTATTTTATCATTTTAAATCTATTTTCATCTTCTTAACTTTATTTTTATCTTTTAAAATGCATTTTCATCTTTTTTAACTCTTCAAATTACAACTTAATTGGTTGAGATTCTCCTTCAAGAGTCTCTTCGGTCACATCCACTTTTCTTCTATAAATTTCGTTATATTTTCCCATGTTTTTCCATGTTTTTCTACCACTTTTTTTCCCTATTTTTCTACCATTTCCCCCTATTTCCCTAATTTTACCCTGCTTTTCTCTCTCCTCTTCCTTTATCTCCACCCCCCCGCTCGCCTCCCAAGCCATCGTCTCGATCGCCATCGGCTGAAGCGGCTCGATCGGACGGCTGGGAGTTGCCAGAGCCCGATTGCCGGCAAGGAGGGACGTCCGGTGGTCAGCGTCGATGGGGATGTGATCGTGATGGCATGAGAACTTGATCCCCTGGGTTAAATTGCCGGTGGCGCAACCGTAGGCGATGGATCGAAGGTGGCGTCGCCGGCGGGTCTTGAAGGTAGGAAGGTGGACGTTGTCGTCGGATTTGTGACGGAGATGAAGGAGAAGAGATCGGGAGGGTTAGGGGGTTCCGGATCTAACTATTGTGGAGGACGAAGAGGCCAGTGGCGGCGGTTCTCGACGGTGGCGGCGCCGAGTTGCAGCAGGGGAGCTCAAGTTGTGGAGACGAGGACAACGGAGGCGTCGGCGTCGGAGGGAGGAGCTCGGGGGTGGGTTTCGTGGGTGAGGACGGTCGCCGGGGTCCTGGGCGACGCTGGACAAGGTCGGGGGGGGGGGGGGGGGGGAGCTCTTTGACGGTCGCCGGAGAAGAGAGGGGAGAGAGGAGAGAGGAGAGCGCGGGAGAAAATGGGAAAAAATACAAAAGGGCATTTTTGTCTTTTTTTGTGTGTTTTGGGCTTATTAACCAAAAAAAGTGGGTATGGGGTTTTCGACAAATAGCATGGGGTGTTGGATAAAGATACTACAAATTTTGGAGTTTTGACCTAATACCCTTTTTTTTTTGGGATTTGTCCATAACCCATTATTAAGACCCTCTTCGTTCAAAACCCAATCAAGTTTGGGAAAAACCCCACACAACATTTTATTGGGATAATAACCTGAAATCTTTCAAAAAAAGACCATACTGCCCTCATCTCCTCCGTTGAGCTCGCCCGCGCCATTTTTCCTCTCCGACCAATGTCTCTATCGAGCTCGCTTCCGACGTCTCCCTCCTTCTCCGGCATAGCTGCAGCCACCCGCGGCCACCGACGGCACCTTCCCTCTCCTCAAGCTCGACGATGATGGTCGCCTCCAGCCTCCCACATCCTCGACCACTCCATCAAGCTCCAGAACTCCCGCCCCCTCGACCTCGCACTGCTATCCCGCGGATCCAAGAGCGACAAGGACCTCCGGGGCGGAGTGGCGTTGTGTGCGTGCGCGGCATTCCTCGGCCACGTTAACGCGCTGCGGGATCTCGACCACTATCTTCAGGAAGGATGCGGTGTCCGCGCTGACGCTGCCGAGGGCTGGCGGTTTCTTCTTCAACCGGTGGCGAACCATCAAAACCCATACCCACTCCCACTGCAGCCAAGAAATTAATGCTGATTAGACTGTGGCTCATCAAAACCCACACCACCAATCCAAAGCCTTCCCAGCAATTAATGCTGATTAGACTGAGGCCCATCAAAACTCACACCCACTGCATCCCCCTGGCCCTGTCCCCTCCACTCTCCCATCTTCTGCATGTGCCAACTTAACATGCCCTATGACTCTACTACGGCCTATTATCACAGTTTAGAAAAGAAAAATAATTTGAAATTTTAAAAATTACATATTTATCTCCGAAAACTTTCATATACCATATGGATCTTTCAAATATTTAGTTTCTTACAAAAATATCATTCTATTAACTTAAGTCACTAATCTAGTGTTATTTGGATCCATTTTCATCGTTCTGATTCCATTTTATCTTTCTGAATCCATTTTCATCTTTGAAAATCGATTTTCATTTTTCTGACTCCATTTTCATCTTTCTGGATCCATTTTCATCTTCGTAAATCTATTTTCATCGTTTTGGGTGCATTTTCATCTTTCTAAATCCATTTTCATCTTTCTTGATCCATTTTCATCTTTCTATGTGCATTTTCATCTTTCTCGGTTGTTTTCATATTACATATTTATCTCCGAAAACATTCATATACCACATGGATCTTTCCAAAATTTACTTTCTTGCAAAAATATTATTCTATTTACTTAAGTCACTAATCTAGTGTTATCTGGATCCATTTTCATCTTTCTGACTCCATTTTCATCTTTCTGAATCCATTTCCATCTCTCTGGTCTATTTTCATCTCTACTTTCATCTCTCTGGTCTATTTCCATCTCTACTTTCATCTCTCTGGTCTATTTTCATCTCTCTCGTCTATTTTCATCTCTACTTTCATGTCGCGCCCCGACCCGCGTAGGCCCAACCGGGCCGGGCGACGCGAACCGGAACTTAACCTACTGCGGAAATTTGGCGAGGTTTCCCTCTAATCGTAGTGGTTACCCTAATAAGCATAATCATCCTGTAATAAACAACAATTATAAAGCTCAACACACAAAGCTGAAATATAGTACAAATCCTCAAACAGGGAATGTTATACAAAATCGCTCCTGTAGGAGACTATCTAACCAAGGTGTACACGGACAGATCACAGCTCCTCAAGCTCCGCCAGACGCCGCCACGTCACCGAACACCTGCCCGGTAGGGGCAACCGAAGAAGAGCTAGCGCCAGCACCTGCAAAACGCAGCCCGGGTAGGTGTGAGCACTAAGCTCAGCAGGGACACTACACTACGACACTCACAAAGGAAGGGAACACAACAGTGTCGTCCCCAAGCAAAGCCTAGGTGTATCACAGGGGAACCATAACCCCACCGGATACCCCTGAGAGCCCCAGTCGTGGTCTTCCAGCGAACTGGTCACACACTGGGTCACACTCAGTAAGACAGGAAACGGCACTGCCAACTCACGACAGGATCCTGGGCACTGTCGGCGGGTAGCACCGCTGGGTAGTCACACCTGCCACCCAAGAGTTCTAGAAGGATTGGGTACCGGCTACACCACGACTTGGCTCAAGGCCGACACGACCTCTAAACATCAAGCACAACAGGATTCATGTCCAACTAACCCTATCATCGAAAAGACTGAATACTACAAATCGAGTCCTGAACCAAGCTACCCGCACGGTCCTAAGAGATAGATCCGGGCTACCCGGAAGCCCCGGATCGGCAACGCCCTAACAGATGCAACTAATGCACAACACAATGCATGCTATGAACATGCGCAGAAAAGATACATGTAAGCATGCAGCAGGATGTGATGATATAAATACAAGGTCTGGGCACGGCACCCTGCCGGCCCGGGGTGGTGAACAGATAAATAAGGTCTAAGGACTGCTGCAGTGGTACCACTACCAACCGCCAGCAGTCCACACAACACCTGCACCGGGAAACAACCCCGCAAACAACAGTTCACAATGTGTAACAAGTAATGTGGCCCTCGGCGAACGCCGGCGTGAGAGGCTAGGGAAAGCAGTAGGGCCACCCGCCCGTTTATTCTAAACATCCCGGGAGTCATCACTCCCCCGGTTCACCACTGCCCCTATATAGGGCTAACATGCTTAATGTTATGTACAAGGTATAAAACAATAAAGAAAACCAACATACAAAGCCCCTTGGGCAAAACTAGTCAAAACCCTCTCTTCTACCAAAGGATCGATCATCCCCTAGGGTAGGATCGATCCTCTCAGCAACAGAGAGTAAAGCCTCACTGTCGAGACAAAAGGATCGATCCTTCCTCTCAGGAGGATCGATCATTTTCGCGACAGAGAGCACCCTTCAGATCGCACCACGAGTGATCGATCCTTCCTCACAGGAGGATCGATCCTCTTCGCGACGAAGGACAACCATGCTCCCCAAGAACCAGGATCGATCCTCACCAAACTGATGATCGATCCTTCATCGGGCGGAGCATGACCAACCCAGAAGATCGATCCTTCCTCAAGGAAAGATCGATCATGATGGGTTCCGCGGCGTCCTTCCGGCGAAGAATACCGCCGGAAGAGACAACCAAAAACCACGAAACTCTGGGATATGATAGATCAGGATCCCACGAGTCCAAAACCGGCAAAAACACAGAAAACCAACAACTATATACGCAGATCTAAGCAATAAACCACAGATCAAACCGGAAAACCCAAAACCCCGAAGAGAGATGTCGGTAGGATCCCTACCGGAGCAAACGCAGCTTAGATCCAAGCAGCTAGGCCTTGGATCGTCCTCAACGCCTTCGAAAATCCCAAGATCCGAGCTCAAATCGCCGGGTTTTCAAAAGGATTTGAAGGAAGAAGGTTCGTCTGCTTTATAGGCAAACGAACCGACCTATGAAGGATCGATCCTTACCCAAGGAAGGATCGATCACCTTATGACGATCTCACTTGACTTTCTGGCACAAGAGGATCGATCTCTTAGCTAGAGAGGATCGATCCTTTGTGTGCTGAAAGCTAAACTTAGGCGAGAATTCAAGCCTAAGTCCGGATCTTTCGATCCCGGGTCCCACTAACCATCCTAAGCAAACATTACCACAAACAAGGTCAGTGTGTGTACAAGCGCGAGTGTGGAACTAGCCGACAAGGTGCAATTTACCAAATTGCCCTTGCGGTCCACAGCGAGCCACAGGAGGGGAGGGACGGGTCCTCACATTTCATCTCTCTAGTCTATTTCCATCTCTACTTTCATCTCTGGTCTATTTCCATCTCTACTTTCATCTCTCTGGTCTATTTTCATCTCTATTTTCATCTCTCTGGCCTAGTCTTATCTTTCATGTCATTTTCATCGTTCTAATATATTTTCATCTTTCTCATTCATTTTCATCTCTCTGGTCTACTTTCATCTCTATGGTCTATTTCCATCTCTACTTTCATCTCTCTGGTCTATTTTCATCTCTCTGGTCTACTTTCATTTCTCTGGTCTATTTTCATCTCTCTGGTCTATTTTCATCTCTCTTGTCTATTTTCATCTCTCTGATCTATGTTCATCTTTCTAAACCCTTATGGTCTATTTTCCCACTCTCCCACCTCCACGAGAGAAGCCCAACACACCCACCTCCTCGTCCTTTAGATCCAGACCTCCACAAGAGATCAATCATGGTCCTTGTCAACTCCTCATTTAAAGCTTCCACTTTTCCCACTCCCCCACCTTCATGAGAGAAGCCCAGCACACCCACCTCCTCGTCCTTTAGATCTAGGCCTCCACAAGAGATCAATCATGGTCCTTGTCCACTCCTCATTTAAAGCTTCCACTTTTCCCACTCCCCCACCTCCACGAGAGGAATGCCAGGACTCCCATGTTCCTGTGAGTTTTTCTGCTGCTCAGATCCTTTCTCCCTTTTCTTTTGTTAAAGACTATGGGGTATAAACATATAATTGGAGTTCTGGGTTTTTTTTGTTATTTTTTTGTGGGTGTAGATCCTTGCTCCCTTGCCTATTGGGTTTGCAGTGTTCCTTGTTCACCTTGCCACCATCCCCATCACTGGCACTGGCATCAACCCTGCCAGGAGCCTTGGAGCTTCCATCATCTTCAACAAGCACCATGGCTGGAAGGACTAGGTACTATTACTAAATCTCCATCATTTTTTTTATTTTTTTATAAAGTTCCAGTCCTTTTCTCTTCCTTGAATTGAGTTAATTAAATTCTAAGATTTGGGTCTGCTTCTACAGTGGATTTTCTGGGTTGGACCCTTCATTGGAGCTGCTCTTGCTGCCATGTATCACCAGATAGTCATCAGGGCAATCCCATTCAAGAGCAGGAGTTGAGCACAAGCACCAACCACGACCCCCCACCCCCACCGCAAAAGTTCCTTCAGATTGCTATGGCTCTTTCCTGCCACTAATGCCAAGAGGAACGCCAGGGACTCCCATGTTCCTGTGAGTTTTTCTGCTGCTCAGATCCACAAGAGAAGCCCAACACACCCACCTCCTTGTCCTTTAGATCTAGGCCTCCACAAGAGATCACGGTCCTTGTCACCGGCTCCACCGACTACATTGGCAAGTTCATCGTCCGGGGGCTTTGCAAGCGAAGATTCACTGTCATAGCCATCGCCCGCGAGCGCAGCGGCATTCGTGGCCACAACAGCAGAGAAGAGACCCTCCGAGACCTTGCTGGTCCCACCGTTGTCTTCTCCGATGTCACCTACCTTGATACCCTTGTCTCGTCCCTCGACTCGCATGGACTGCGACGGGCGGTCACGACATCTCTCTCACCGTGAGAGAACGGCCACCGAGCCACGCGATCGAGTGGACTCGATCGCCTTAGGCACTCGGCGTCGATGCTTCCTCGGCGACGGCGGTGACCGGGAGCCCCGGTAGCGTCTCCAGTATGCCTCATGCGGCGCTAGAATGGATGAGGTTGGAGGAGGATGGGAGATGGCTGGTGTTGTGGAGGTTGTAAGCCCTTGCTGGGAATGGAGGTAATGGTCGGAGAAGAGGACTTTGTTGGAGGAGTGGTGATAGCTGAAGTGATTGGTGGCTGAGAGAGGGGGGGGGGGATTACGGTCTTTTTTTAATTACACTAGCTAAATAAACATATCAAATGGGGTTTCCACCTTAAAAATCAAGCTAATGGCTAATGAGGTTTTTTATGATAATTTTTGTTAAACTGGTGTTATCACCAATTATCCGTTTTTTTTTAAGTTATAGTTATAGTTATAAGCTTAATCCGGAATATGGATTCCTTATCCCCGACCAAACAAGTTCTAAAGGATCATGATAGGTTAAGGCTCAAAAAAAAAAGAAAAAAAAAAGGTTGGTTTCTTTGGGTCGAGATTGGGGCGCACAACCCGCTAGCGTGGTGGTCCTGATTGACAACGGGATACTCGTAATGCAGCTTTCCCCATCAAGTCGGTGATCAAATTAAGGTTCGTTACAAGAATATAAGTATTAACCAAAAGCCTTAAAAAAACCTAACCCGTTTGGTTGGGGGATAGGAAATCCCTATCCCGGGATAAACCCATTTTATCCCTGCATTGCAGCCAAACACCATCTAATCCCCATTTTTATTCCTACTTTTATCCCTATTTCTATCCCCACTTTATCTCTATTTTATCCCTACTTTTCAACCAATCATTACTTCATCATCCCTACTTTTCAACCAATCACATCAACTTTATCCCTACTTTTTCAACCAAACATTACTAATTTATCACTACTTTTTAACAAAATATCCTACATATCCCACTACTTATCTCAGGTTACCAATCCCTATCCCCTCTAATTCCAGAATAGTCTATTCCGCAACCAAACGCACCTAAAAAGATGCTGAGAATAAACTTAATTGGCACCTTCTCGAGTCACAAATAACTGGTCCTTAATTTCCCAGTTTTCTGACAACCGTGGTTGGTTTGTGCAGTTGTGCTAGAAGACCATCAATTAATATCCATGATCAGAGAGAGGGTACGCCTACCTCACTAGCAGTACGATGTGATCTAGAAAAAGTCATACTTCTGATTGATACATCGCCTCTTTGACAGGCAGTGCGTGGCCTGGCCTGCTAGCCTTTAACCCACTCCACTGTTAAGGCCCAAGATTCTCGACAAGGCCCTGGCCTCGCTATAATAAAGCCTGAAACCAGAAGAAATATCCAGGCCGGGCCTTCGGACAATGGCCCATCGAAGCATACGGTATGCTCCGCAATTCAAATTAAAATGGCCAGTGCATTTATGACTGCTCGAGATTAAGCTCATGTTTGATACGGGGTTAGAAAAGACAGGGTTAATGAAAAATAGGGTTAAAAAGGATTAGAAAAGGTAAGGTTTAGGAATGACGATAGAAAAAATAGAGTGGTGATGATAGGTGAAATAAGAATAAAAAGTTTAGGGTAGAAATGGAGATAAGAGGGGATAATCCCCTTAACATTTTTTTTAATTGAGTCCTGCGAGTTCCAGCCCGGACTCATGTAAGCTTGCCAATACACACTTGTCAAAGTTTTAACCAGCTAGTGCTCGCCCGCTAGTTCAAATCATTAGACTCCATATTAATATATATCACATCGTCCTTATTTATCTATTTAAATTTTTTGGATCGAGTAATTAGAAATTAACATGGTATTAATTAAACCTCACACCTGCAGATCGTCTAATGCTACTTAGGCTCATAACAGGAATGGCCAAAGTTAGCCCTTCAAAAGTGGACCCCCACCCCACCAAACAGAAGACTTGGGGGCTGGGATGGTCCCTTGTCGACCAGCGGAAGCCTTCCAAGCTGAGGGTAGCTCTAGCGCCGATGGGTTTATATGGTCAAAGGAGGATGGGTTTCCAAGTCCCCACTCCTTTATTTGATGTACTACTCTCTGATGTGTAACCCAGTCATTTGACTAAGTTAATAAATAAGAAAGAAAAAGAAAGGAGTACCATTCGCATATCTATCACTGGTGGCTGCTGGATAAAATATAAATTAATCAACACACGAACGTACCTGTAAATGGTGCCCATTAAGCCGCCCCCACCCCGCCCGGTATCATGTCGGACATGACTATATAGTATATGCCATGTTATTATCAACCCAGGAAGAAAAGTTTTGCAATGAAGTGGAATTTGCCGTATTTCGGCTGCTTTTTCCTTCTACGAGTTTTGTTTTGGAAATTCCCTAAATTTCATGATGAATGGGTAGGTGCTTTGTGCCTGGGGAACATGCATGATGTATAATGCTACCGAGTTAGAATGATCAAAGTCTTGGATCTTTAAAATTAGATTTATAAGGATACGAGAAGGTGCAGAAAGCTTTCTGCATCAAGAGATGATAGAGTTATTAGTTTCTCCGTCAATGCAGCAATAATATGTAGCTGACGGAAGGTAATGATTGATAATGTCCTAAACCACTGTCTATATAAAAGTTGAAGTACATTGTACTCCAGATGGCAATACGTAGTCTGCTACATGCATGAACTTTTAAAGATGTTATAAATTGCGTAAGACATGATGTTAAAGAAGAGTTTGATTAGCGCATATGTGTGCTTTGAGCTAACGTAGGACTTAAACGTTGATTTGTGACTTATATCATAGTATCCAAATGCAATTTCTACAATTAATTTGTTGTGGCAGCCTCTTTTATGTCTATCTTTTTCTGTAGCCCCTGTGGACTTTGTTACAATACTAATGTATGATTCTATTGTGGGGCGCAATCCCGCACAATATTTATTTACTCGATTTTGGAAGGACCTTGAGATTTTTGAACTGATGGTTTCCTTCAGAAGTGTATGGAACCATCCCTTCTGTGTATCCAAGTTTTATTCTGGAGTCAAATTCGATCGTCAAAATTGCAAAAGCTATTCAAAAGGTTTTCATGCATTGCTGCTTTATGCTTTGAGAAAAAAGAAAAATGTGACACTGCAGCAGTTCAACCTACATTGGATGGTGGTCCAGCAATGGATAGTCTAAAGAGATGGAGGAAGGAGAATGGAATAAGCTGGACAGGAAGGCCTTAGTAACTATCCAACAGTGTTTGGAAGATGACGTCTACCACCACATGTCGACGATGACGACAACCAAAGATCTTTGGGACATGCTTCACGAACTTTACGAGAGGAAGTCTGTTGGAAACAAGACTTTCTTGATCTGACAGCTTGTGAATCTGAAGTACCAGGATGGAGGGTCGATAGCCGAGCACCTGAATGAGTTCCAGAGCATCGTCAATCAACTTGCAACCATGAAGATGGTTTTGGATGACGACCTGAAGGCATCACTCCTGCTTAGTTCTTTGCCAGATTCTTGGGAGAGCCTGGTAGTATCGCTCAGTAACTCAGCGCCTGACGGAGCAGTATCTCTGAGCCAAGTTACAGGATGTTTGCTTAACGAAGAGACCAGACGGAAGGCTGCTGAAACAAGGCAGATAGACTCAGAGTCTATGGTGGCAGTGAACCAAGGCAGAAGAAAGAGTGTCACTTGCTATTACTGTGGCAAAGCAGGCCATGTAAAGAAGCAGTGCAGGAAGTACAAGAAGGACGTCAAAGATGGCAAGGTTGATGATGGTGAAGATGGGAGCGCCGCGATCGTCACGCGATACGTGGATGTCCTGTGACGGGGGAGCTTTCGTGCTGGGAGCACGAGAAGGTGTATCCGGTCAATCGAAGCGGCCGAGGATATCTGAGTTACAAGCCCGGGACGTACTGTGACTTGAAGGCGAGAAAGCAACCGAGAAGATCAAGACTTGACGGCGACATCCAAGACTTGGTGGACAGTTCTCGATGATGGTTCTGAATCCGATGGGAGATTTGGAGTTCAATGGTAGATCTGAGGTTAATGGTGTTATCCAACTTCGACGGCAACATAAAAGTGGCTAGCTGGCGGCACTGGAGGTGGCATGACGGCGGCGCAGTCCAAATTTGATGGCAATCCGAGTTTGATGGAGTTTCCGTGCTTGATGGAGTATCCAGGTTCGATGGTGTACCCTCATATGTCGAACCCGGGAGTTTGTTGACTTTTCCTCCTATGAGGATGACAGCAGCATTGGATTGGATTGGATCGATCCCTTCTTTAAGAGAAGGATCAATCTAACCTCTAATATTAACAGCCGATCGATCCATCTCTCGGAGAGGGATCGATCCTGCTTCGGAAAACAAAGAGACAGAGAGCCTGGTTTCGTAGTGGTCGGAGTCGGATCGATCCGCAGATCGATCCTTCTTCGGAATTCTGGGTTTTTTAGGGATGGATCGATCGCTCCTACAGAGTGGGATCGATCCGATTCGGGATTTTGGAATTCGCCGATCTCGTGCATACTCGGATCGATCCTTCCCTTGAGTGAGATCGATCCTTCTTTATTGGACGGGCAGATCCGATGGCTCAGATTTAATCCGGATTTGTGTCTATTGGAGGCTATAAATAGAGTGCTTTAGGGTTTCTTTGTGTGGTAGAGATGTTATTGAGAGGCTTGTGAGAGGTATGAGAGTAGACAACCCTAAAGAGAGATCTCTTTGTCTCTGCTAGGGTTTGGGCGTTGTAATCTCTTTCTCATAGTGAAGATTTCCTCTGCTGCCTGTGGTTTTTTCCTTCCAGTTATTGCTGGTAGGTTTTTCCACGTAAATCCTTGTCTCCATTTTTTCCTTTTCTTTTGTGGTTTGGTTGTTTCTCTTCCGCTGCGACATCCCCGTATCTATCTGGTGTATCTCCGGCATCGCCGGGACACCTCAGATTCTCCAACACTCTTAGGGCCTGTTTGGATGCCGCGGATCCGCGGTATCCAAGGTCCCCGGCGCCGATCCTAATTTTTGGGATCCGCTCGGGATCCGTCACGGGATCCAAACGCGCATGGATCCTATGGATCGGAATCCGTGCGTCCACAGATTCACGGGATACGGGCGCGCCAAACAGGCCTTTTAGGGGCCGTTTGGCAGGCCCTGTATGAGAAGAATCCAATGGATTAAGGGATGAGCGGATCCCGAATTCACTGCATCCTATTGTTTGGCGTGAATGGTATATGGAATCCGGCCGAATCCGACCAGCGTCGGATTCCAATATTTTGGAATCGCGGATTCCGTGAAATCGAGCGTACGCCGCTGCGGTTTGATGAAATGCTATAATGACTTTTATATCCTCTTAATATTTAAAATGATTATATTTATCATAACTTTAATTATACATATTGAAACTTTATGAAATTAGTCTCATTGGAAAGATATCATTGATATCTTCGTTATGAGACCAATATTGAGTATTTTTTAAAGCAAATATTTGATATAATTTAATTTATAAAATCATTTAATATATTATAACTTAAATTATACCTAAATTTTCAATAATTTCAATCAATCATTTTACATGATTAGATGCATTCAAAGAATTAATTTGATCTAAATTTTCAATAATTTCGATCAATCATATCTCGTGGATATTGTTATTATTATAATAAAAAACATGTCTTAATTTAAAGAAAATTTAAAGTTTTATTATTAATTTGAACAAAATTAGCAGATTCAGCTCATCCATAATAGTCAAGCCAAACGCCAGAATCAACAGATTCAGCTCATCCCATACAGACCAATCAAACAACAGAACCAAAATCCACGGAATCATCAGATTCAGCTCATTCCCCATTCAGCTAATTCCACAGATTCCTCATTCAGCTAATTCATCAGATTCAGGTTTGCCAAACGCACCCTTAGTGAACCTACGACGACACTGAGTGGATCATCTCTCTTTTGAGGAACCTATATAAGTTGCGGCAAGGGCATGTGTCCTAGCTATCCCTATAAGTACCAGATATTGGCTGCTTTTATTGTAAAATACATCCACCTATCAGTACTTTAATATCAAAGCTCGGCATGTGGTTGCTTTCCTTTAAACATAGGTCTATTATTTTTCATGGTGGTTATGCTTATGTATCTGATTGCTCCAGCTCTAACTTCAACAGATAGCTCCATGCTATCTCATAGCGACACAGGTTGCACTCTGGGGAATTGCCTGTTGGTAACTCAGATGGCTATCCAATAATAAAACTGTGAAAATTGAGCTTGTGGATGATCTTAAGATATATATGAACATTGTATCGTGATTCAGATGCAAATTACATCAAGACTCCCAATTTTTTTCACATGTAGAAATTTGCTCATTGACAATAGATTAGATCACAGAGGCCTTCAAAGTGTTGGGGAATCTGAGGGGTCCCGGCGATGTCGGAGATACGCCAGATAGATACGGGGATGTCGCAGCGGAAGAGAAACAACCAAACCACAAAAGAAAAGAAAAAAACGAAGACAAGAATTTATGTGAAAAAACCTACCAGCAACAACTGGAAAGAAAAAACCACGGGCAGTAGAGGAAATCTTCACTACGAGAGAGAGATTACAAAACCCAAACCCTAGCAGAGACAAAGAGATCTCTCTCTAGGGTTGCTTACTCTCACACCTCTCACAATCCTCTCAATAACATCTCTACCACAAAAAGAAACCTTAAAAGCACTCTATTTATAGCCTCCAATAAACACAAATTCGGATTAGATCTGAGCCGTCGGATTTGCTCGTCTAGGAGAGAAAGATCGATCGGAAGGATCGATCTTTGTATGCATGAGATCAATGAATTCCAAAATCTCGAGTCGGATCGATCCCACTACATAAGAGTGATCGATACGTCTCACAAAATCTCAGCATCCCAAAGAGGGATCGATTTGCGGATCGTTCCAACCTCGACCTTCACAAACATGTGCCCTCTGTCTCTTTTGTTTACTGAGTAGGATCGATCCCTCTTGAAGAGACGGATCAATCCGCTGATAAATTTCAAGGTGCGATCGATCCCACATGAATGGAAAGATCGATCCTTCCTTACTGTCGTCATCCTCATGGGAGGAAAAGTCATCACAAAGTTCAAACGATGAGGGGTTGTCTGGGTGGGTCTCATCTCACTGGCACCTTGATCCAGCCATTTGCGAAGGCAATGGCGAGGATGACGAACGTTTGATCTATTCCTCTCTTCCTTTTCCACCTTTTAGTTAGCTAGCTAAGCTAGCTAGCTCCTTCCTCCCCATTATTACCAAACCAATTAAACTCGTCCTCAGCCTTGCTTTGCCACATTCCATTGAAAGTTTGATTCTCTCCAACGTGCTTGATATGATGGCTAGCAATTCTAGAATCTATAAAGCCGGACAACATAATATGTCTTGTATGCATTCAGTGATTCTTCCATCACAAACAGAAAGGTTGCTAGATAGATACATAGTATATACATCCATAGCCATAGGTATCATGCCACCAATCAATCAATGACGTTTTCTAGACAAGAAAAGATAAAAGAGAGGGAATTAACGAGCTTACTGTGCTGGCTCCTGTTCTTTTGTGATGAACTTGTTTTTCTCTGTTTTCTTGAGCCCTCCATCTCCTCCGCCTAAACATTATTAATCCACAGTCAGCAAACCAATATCTTTGCATTGGCTGCTCTATATATCCAATGGATAAACGCTGGATATCATACAAGTGCGCACCTAATTTAGCTACGATTTTGGTTGCTTTGACAGGTCTTGGTTGGAAAGAGGAGGATGACAACAGAGGAGATGATGATTTGGGTGTAAAGGAACCACCACCACCGCCAACGCCAAGAGATGGGAGATAGAGGGAGGACAGAGCTGCCTTAGCCATATTGTGCTTTGGGGAATCTCGTATCCATCACTATTCTTTTACTCTTTTCTTATAGGTCTAGGCTATGGATAAGATGTGGCCATTTGCAAGCAATCATCTACTAGATCGATGTATGTGGTCACAATCCTTCTTATTTTTTTCTTCTTTTCTTTTCTTTGTTGATTAGATAAGCTCAGAGGCTACAAACTACAAACTACAGGTCAATATCCCATGTGGATCTGAAATTTGAGTCCTGCGAGTTCCAGCCCGGACTCATCAAACTACAGGTCAATATCCCATGTGGATCTGAAATTTGAGTCCTGCGAGTTCCAGCCCGGACTCATGTAAGCTTGCCAATACACACTTGTCAAAGTTTTAACCAGCTAGTGCTCGCTCGCTAGTTCAAATCATTAGACTCCGTATTAATATATATCACATCGTCCTTATTTATCTATTTAAATTTTTTGAATCGAGTAATTAGAAATTAACATGATATTAATTAAACCTCACACCTGCAGATCATCTAATGCTACTTAGGCTCATAACAAGGAATGGGCAAAGTAAGCCCTTCAAAAGTGGACCCCCACCCCACCAAACAGAGGACTTGGGGGTTGGGAACTTGGGATGGTCCCTTGCCGACCAGTGGAAGCCTTCCAAGCGGGTAGCTCTAGCGCCGCTGGGTTTATATGGTCAAAGGAGGATGGGTTTCCAAGTCCCCACTCCTTTGTTTGATGTACCATCTGATGGGTTTTTTTTTTTTTTTAAAAAAAATAAAAAAAATCAGAAAATATGGTGTGTTAAGTTTAAAATGTGATACGGATAGCCGCACCCTTCGCATATCTATCACTGATAGCTGCTGAGTGCTGGATAAAATATAAATTAATCAACACACGAACGTACGTGTAAAAGGTGCCCATTAAGCCGCACCCACCCCGCCGGGTATCATGTCGGACATGACTCAAATTAGTATCCTCTTTGAGAGTCTAAATTGGATTATTTGATGTTAGATTCCAAATTATATTAATTGATTAGCTCATGTAAAAGACTCTTATGCGTGGGCTTTAAAAAGGGCAAGTAGGGCCCACATATGTTATTAACAGTAGCTGCAGTCTTGATTGGTCTTTGTATATATATAAAGTATGGCCTATAAAAGGAGTTCATGTTTGAGTTGGTCAGGTCTTTTCTTAATCTTATAAAAGGAGGCCTTAGGGTTTGTAAAGTTTAGTTTTTGGATGAATAAAAATTGAGTTAGTTTTCTCCTCTAGAGAGTTTGGTTGTCTCTCCCATAGAGAGGTTCACGTTTACCCTGCGCCAATATGTTTCTGAATCACGTAAATCTTTGTCTCTCATTTCTTTTTATTGTTTTTCTATTATCTTGTATCTTTCGGTTTGATTTTCTACGCTTATTTGTTCATACATCGATTTAGGGATTGTAAATATCGATCAAGGATTGAGAATCCTATGCTTCCTTTCTTTCGTGTGTTTGTACATGCAGATGTGGGCTCCTTTTGTTTTTATAAGACATGTCTAGCTTAAGAGCATTTGCAAAGGGATTCATGCATCTCCGATCGTCATCGATCCACGAACCACCACCTTTGAAAGCAAATGGAGGGGCCGGCCATGCACGGTCTCCTTTCTTATTCCAAAAGGAAGAGGAAAGATGGATGCCGGGACTCATGAGTTGAGATCTCCATGAGCTCACACCTTCAATTCGTCCCATGTGGCCGTTTGCCTATTTTATCAGCAGCAACCTCGTTCTTAACTTTTACGCGCGTCACTCGATCTACGTCAACAGACGCTTGGTTACAGAGACTCAGATGCATACGTACGTTTAAGGTGCTTCGCCAGAATATGGTGATATTTTATATACGACCTTGATGGCCTTCCAGTTATCATCATCATGACCATCGCATCGTAATTATATATATATAGTTGATTGTTGAATCACCAATTAATCTAAAAACTTAAGTTAATGAGAGAGAACTGGATTTAAGTGCTTAAATATGTCCAACTCGCGTGCGTTCACAATGATATTGGTGTTGGTGCATTAACTTTGGCACCCCATCATTAATTATATAATTTATGACGTCAAAGTTTCACATGCTGAGCCACGTGTCATCATTTGAGCGGATATAACACTGCCTTACCTCGCCTACCCATCTCAATTTAAGGATGGGAGACTAGCCCCCCTCGCACAGTCGCACCCTCTTCAAGCTTCCCCTCCTCCTCCTCCTCCTCCTCCCTCTCCCCCCCTCTAATTTCTCTTTAAGCTTCAGGGTTGATCTAAACGAAGAACAATAATGCCTGAGGAGGTAAGACATATATATATATATATATTCTTGATCTTAATTCCTCTCTCTTTGAATTCATAAATTAATTGTTCTACCTCTTCCTTTTTTCCTTCGCAGTTTACTATATATGTCATCCATCGTTTGTCTATATATTGTTCATGTATCTCTTCAAATTAATATTTGTGAAGACCATCTAATTAAGTCTGCACTAGCTAATAACAACTTGTCCTGTTTTCGATCATATCACATAATTTAATCATGTCTTAATTTGCATTTTGCTTGATTTCCCCTGCTCTACCTATTTTTCTTTATTTGACATACTCTGCTTAACTCATCATCAACAGAAGGTTACCTTCAGGAATTGATGTTCCGGTCC
>OY986973.1:243260-343825 GCA_963920575.1 Narthecium ossifragum
ATAATCATTAGCCTTTGAGCTCATCTAATAATAAAAAAAAAACAGTGAAGTATTCGTTTGAGAAAGTGAGTTGATGGGTCCTGCAGCTGCTGGTCGTTAGGCAAAAGGACGGTGATGTGCTTGTACGTTTTAGGTTCCGACTGGGACACGCCACCCGCCGGTGTGGTGGTCCTAATTAATTGATATCGCGGCGGCCCAGAGTGGCTCCACCAACTTGTCCATTCCTCTATAGTGGAAAGCCGCGAGAAAAAGGTGCTTTCAATAATGTTGGCATTCACCTCTAATCTTTATCTTTTTATAGCTTTTCTTTATAGACTTGTTAGTTAAGGAACATGAGCATCTATCTATCCATGTGCGAGATCATGAGAGAATACGCTTGCTTACCTAACTAGGCCTGAATCCTGATGATGTCACTTCAATTGGGCTTGCTATCAAGCCCTGGCTTGGTACGTAGGCCCTTGTTCTGAAAGCTACCTTCCACTGACAAGGCTCGCAAGGCCGAGGGCAAGAGCCTAGAAGAGGCCTGCCTTGTAGTTTGACTTTCGAACCCAGATTGTATCCAGGCTGGGTCTTCCCTGCTCATTTACGACAACAGCTTGAGTGAGTATCACCATGCCGGGACTTAGCCGAAGCCTAGAAGGCCTGTCCATAGGGCCCACAATCCTCGGAGGCTCAGAAATTTTTTTAAAATTATAGTTATAGTTAGAGGTCTACAACGGGTCGGGTCAACAGGTTAACGGGTCGGGTCAGATCCGACCCGTTAATTTTTGAGGGTCTTATGACCCGTCCGTTAACCTATTAATTTATCAACATGTTAACAGGTTAACGGGTCAACATGTTAACATGTAAACAGGTACATGTAACCCATTAACCTGTTATTAGTATCACACGAATAAATATAAAGTTTTAAATTACAATCTATTAATCCAAAATTCAAACAACATAAGCATGTAAATCTAAGTTGTGCCACATGAAGAAATATAAAGTTTTCAATGTAAGTTTCAAGTTCCAAACTTGGAAATGAATTAGATATATAATATATGTATATACTTGTAATTCGTAAATAGTCTTTATTCTAAACGGGTTACCCATTAAGCAAAAACTTAAACACCCATTACCCGACCCGGTATTATTGTAACGGGTGCGGTCAGACCCGACCCGTTTACGACTACCTTATGACCTGCCCGTTAAGGTTCGGGTCGGGTTAATTTTTCAGGTCGAAACGGATTACCCAACCCGGTGTACACCTCTGATTATAGTTATAGTTATAGGCTTAATCTGAATAGGGATTCCTTATCTCCAACCAAATAAGTTCTAAAAGGATCATGATAGGTTAAGGCTCAAAAAAAGAAGAAAAAAAGGTTGGTTTCTTTGGGTTGAGATTGGGACGCACAACCCGCTAGCGTGGTGGTCCTGATTGACAACGGGATACTCGCAATGCAGCTTTCCCCATCATGCTGAGAATAAACTTAATTGTCACCTTCTCGAGTCACAAATAACCGGTCCTTAATTTCCCAGTTTTCTGACAACTGTGGTTGGTTTGTGCTAGAAGACCATCAATTAATATCCATGATCAGAGAGAGGGTACGCCTACCTCACTAGCAGTACGTCCTGCTAATAAATGTGATCTAGAAAAAGCCATACTTCTGATTGATACATGGTCTCTTTGACAGGCAGTGCGTGGCCTGGCCTGCTAGCCTTTAACCCACTCCACTGTTAAGGCCCAAGATTCTCGACAAGGCCCTGGCCTCGCTCTGAAACCAGAAGAAATATCCAGGCCGGCATTCGGACAATGGCCCATTGAAGCATACGGTATGCTCCACAATTCAAATTAAAAAGGCCAGTGCATTTATGACGGCTCGAGATTAAGCTCATGTTTGGTGTGTGTGGTTAGAAAAGATAGGGTTAATGGAAAATAGGGTTAAAAAAGATTAGAAAAAGTGAGGTTTAGGAACGATGATAGAAAAAAGTAGAATGATAATGATACGTGGAATGAGGATAAAAAGTTTGGGGTGGAAATGAAAATAAGGGGGGTTAATCCCCCATAACCCCATACCAAACAGGGCTGACGACACACGTTGAGATCTAACATGATAGGAGATGGGTCATTCTAACAAGTGTTAAAGAGTATTGAAAAAGTTTTTTTTTGTTTTGATATAAGCGGCTTGTATTCTTAGCTTCGGCTTATCTTTAAAAAAAGAAAAAGAAAACCCCGACTATTGAAGAGGTTATTATGATCATATCTCATAATTGGATTCTTGATTCCAAGGAAAGATAACGTGAGAATATATAATAATCTCGTGCACATGAAACCAGAAAGGTACCTAGATAATCGGCTGTCTAGGCTAGTTACGCCTTTTAAGTTCGGAGATGACCAGTTGGCCCACCCACCCAAATCTTTCCCAGGCCCAGATAATTGGCTGTTGGAAGTTACAATTAAAAACCGAGGCCAGATAACTACAGGCGAGTAATTACTAATTAGATAGTAGGTGTCCAACATAAACAATGTGAAGATTTTTCTAGGCTCAAGGTGGAAGATAAAAACAGGTCTCGTGTTTTCTTAAAATATATAAAAAAAAATTTCATTTCGAAAACAAATTTTAAAAGAAACATATATTATTGAAAAAAGAAGCATAGCACTATAATTCATCAAATAGAAAAACCACTTTGTCACGCTAAATATAATCTAGCAACCTCAATACAATTTAATAAAATAGTATAATAGATTCAAATGAAAATAGAAAACTTATAAAAACCAAATTTGTTGCTACTGAAAAATCAATCTCTTTATTTTTTGACCGTAAAAGTTTCAACAAAACTTGTGTAGTTAAGTTTGTCAATCAATTTCTTTTCAATCAATAAAGACAAAAAAAAAATTAAAAATAAAACTTAGGAAGTTTTTTCCTATGTTATATATATATATATATATATATATATATATATATATATATATATATATATATTCTGAGCCCTCAAAATTATGGGCACAATGCACACACCTTCCATGCCTTTTCTCAGGGCCCGGCCCTGTATATAGTTGCGGTCACCTCCAGTTTACAAATTGGTAGACTTAAACAGCAGCCAATTGTTCTCGTATCGTAATGGTCGGTTAGTTCACGCGTCGAGTGACCGGACCCCAAAAGTCAAGCCGCTAATGGCCGACTCCAGCCAGAGCCTCTCGTGGTCTTCACCAACGGCAAGGGGGAGCCCTCTGGCTATCTCTCTCTCTCTCTCTCTCAAGTTCTGAAGCTAGGAGGCGCTCAATCTCCTTCGACAAAGGCTTCCTCGCACCATATCGTGTTTTCTTTTGTGAGGTGTGTATCTCCGATCTTGCCTTTTGAGCATGCCTTTCCTAATTGGGATCCATGCTACGGTTGAAATCTAGCTCTCTTATGGTATTTCTCGAGATGGGCATGTTCGTTTTGCATTTTAGTAGAAGAAAAATACTATCATGATCCACGCAATGGCTTATGGTCTCGCGACATTTGAATCCCGATTACTTTGGTGGATTTGAGCTTATTATCGGAAAAGGGTCCTGGGGTTTTTTCTTTTTGCCCCCCTTTAGATGCTTTTCTGACCATATACTTGACAAATTTCATGGCTTTTAACAAGAGGCCTCGTTTCAAGGATGCCCCTTTCCGGCGGATGTTACCGCTGATTTGTGTAGTTCTTTTCCTGGTCATGCTTCTCATCGTTTTGCTTAGAAGCAGCACGATTTCTGAGACTGTGAATCGGCCCGCCACAAATGGTGTGGAACTAGAAGAGAGACAACCTGTTTCACTGAAAGAAAGCATAGAATTGGATGTAAAGTTTAAACTCAAGTTACCCCAACAGAACGAACTGTCCATCCACCTGGAGCAAAGGAACAAGTTGCCCCCTAGGAACTCTGATCTTTTTCCGAATTTATCAAAGGATCACATCAAGATCGTTTTATACGTGCATAACAGGCCACAATATCTTAATGCTGTAGTCAGAAGCTTGTCGTCCGTGGAAGGGATTAGAGAGACACTGCTCGTAGTTAGTCATGATGGCTATTTCACGGAGATGGATGATATAGTCCAGAAGGTCAAATTCTGCCAGGTTAAGCAAATATTTGCGCCTTATTCTCCACATATTTTCCCAAGTGGCTTTCCCGGCATGTCGCCCGGAGATTGTCATGATAAAGACGATGCTGCCAAGATGAGATGTGTAGGTAATCCAGACCAGTATGGCAGCCACCGTTCTCCCAAGATTGTTTCTTTGAAGCATCATTGGTGGTGGATGATGAATACCATATGGGATGGTTTAGAGGAGATGAAGGATTATAATGGTCATGTTTTGTTCATAGAGGAGGATCATTTTATTTTCCCAAATGCTTATCGGAACATACAGCTGCTCACAGCGCTGAAGCCTCTGAAATGTCCTGATTGTTTTGCTGCCAACTTGGCGCCATCAGATGTGACCTCAAAAGGTGAAGGGTGGGATACTCTGATAGCAGAGAAGATGGGCAATGTCGGTTATGCCTTCAATAGGACTGTTTGGAGAAAGATCCATGCAAAGGCCAAGCAGTTCTGCCTATTTGATGATTATAATTGGGACATAACAATGTGGGCTACAGTTTTTCCATCATGGGGTGCTCCTGTTTACACTCTGAGGGGTCCTAGGAGAAGCGCTGCTCATTTCGGGAAATGTGGGTTGCACCAGGGGCAGGGGAAGGGCAGCGCTTGTATTGACAATGGTGAGGCAAATATCTTGATTGGTGACATAGATAGAATTCCCAACATCAAATCAGATTGGAATGTGCATATAATTAGGAAGCAAAGTGGTTATCAAGCAGGATTTAAAGGTTGGGGTGGCTGGGGTGACGAGCGAGATCGAAAGCTTTGCTTGACTTTTGCATACATGTATCACCTCAAAGAAGCTTCTTCAGGCTAGGGATTGTCATTCTCAAACCATTGACGTTTTCGTCTACGCAAAGATTCTGCTATCTTTACGTTGTATCAGATTCTGTTCACAACCAACAAGGTGTATCCATATTGGGCAAATACTTTACAAGTGAGTAGGCCTTCCTGCTCTGCTTTATTTGAGATTATTTTTCATTCATGCAATCATACAAGGGGAAAATTGGCTTCATTTTATACTGGTGTTCTGGAGATTAGTTTGCACACTTGCAATTGGCGAGACAACAAAGTTTCATGCATTTTGAGCAGACGATCAAATTTGCTAACCTCAGATGGAAGCATAATCCTACTGTTTGTATTGTACTAGACAATTTTTTTTTCTGTCTGTAATACAAAAATCAGATTGCATTGTGCCATTATAGTGTTTACGATCTTTATTTTTTCCTGTTTGTGCACCATGATTATACAGTATGCCTTGTTTGTTTCTTCTGTTTATTCGATTTATTAAAGGCTTGTAAAAATATGAGTATTGCATTTGAAAGTTGCTTCTGTTTATTGAAATAACAGCGTTGCTGCCAGTGTCGATGTATGTTGATATCTGTAAATGCCAAAATGACATGTAAAATCAAGTCATATGATCGCTCTCTTCTCCGATCCATTCTTATGTTTCAGCACGGCTATTTTGCTTTGAGCCTGCAACTGAACTGTTCTTTCGCTGCTTAGGGTTTTTTTTTCTTATATTGTGGTTTTGTGTTCTCCGTTGGCAACCCGCCTTTTTTTAACCTCCAATTGTCGTCCATTGACTGAGTATTAGTCAACACTCAGTCGAGTATGTCTTACTTTTGTATATGATGAGGCTAACGTGCTCTTGCCTTCTCTGCCATGGATATCCATGCCTTGATATGTGGTTGTAGCTACCATCTTTAATACTTTCTTCTGTTCATGGGCGCATACATTCTCTGCTTTATTCGTGAAGCTGTTAGTTTAGTTCCCTGCTCTTATCACATCTGGATGTGCATCTTAAAGCACCAGTTTTTGATGATCCTCTGATCGTATCTTGATATAGTCCACCTGATCACGGTCCAGTCTCTTAAATTGTCTGCAATTTAGGGCTCTCTAGTTTACGCGGCTAATTTTTTTTTTTTTTTTGAATAATCGCCGGCCATAACAGCATCTAAAGCCCGAGCCTGGACTGCTATCGAGGCGGCTCGTACATTATTTTTTGTCTTTCTAGGGATATGAAGGGCTTGCAATGACTTCCACCCAACGCCAACGCTTATTCACTGCTGCTCATGTTATATGTACTTGAAATAATAAGCTGCATGAATTAATCTGATCAAAATGATGAAGCCATGGATATTGGAAACAAGGATTTCAGAATGAAGTGCATTGTTTCGTGTCGTGTTTTGTTGGTAAGTCGACATGAGATGAGTACATGTCACGTGATGGTCTTCCATGTCAACCTCGGAGGGCTTCACTGCCCTAAGTTTTGATAATTGCTTGCCTGACTTCTTTTTTCTTAAAGGCTGATTATATATGCACCACATAAATTGACTGTGCATCACGTCTATTTTTTTTTGTTCGGTGAAAAGCCACTGAACTAGTATAAAAAATTTAATGGTTAATCACCGATTCAGTTGAGTGTGGTGAACTTATCACTCTGGATGATGCATATATAATTACCCCTTCTTAAAACTCATTTCCTTGGTTTTGTCTCGATCCCATTAAAACTAAACTATTGATCCCTATTTGGTTTGGTCCATGGATGAGCCGGGATAACCCTGTTATCTCTTATTTTATCCTCAATCATTATTTTCTTATTTTAAGTAATTATTATTTATTTATCTCTAATTTTCAATCAATAACTTTATTCATGGTCATTATCATCATTTTTTATATCCAAAATCCATTATACTCACGTATCCATGTTTTTTTTTATCCCTAAAATTCCTTATGTTCATGTATTCTCACTTTTTCTATCCTCATACTAAAAATTGAATAATTAATTAATTATTCAAAAATGATCAGTGGCTTGGGGGCGCCAACAGACGCCACGTGGCTTTAGCACGCAGCAGCAAGGCGGAGATCGGGACGTGGCCACTTGCCCACGTGGGATGGCTCAGTCGCTCACGGATCCGCTGGAGAAGACGCTGGGGACCGCCAAGCCCCCGGCCGCGCCCTTTCAAAGTTCTCAATAATAATGGATCACCGGGCACCCGTTTGCTATGCCGATCTAGTACTATCCTCTTCAAAGAAGTACGCCTAGGTCCTCGTGGAATGTTATTTGGGGGTTCTTTATGTTATTTTATCTGTGGAAACGGGAAAAGGACCGATTTTGGCGTCAAATCGCAGTTGAAGCCCAGACCTCATCCCCGAACTAATCACTTGTATGCTCTCTCTCGCCTGCAAAATTTAAAGATCAGAGTAAAATAGGAAAAGAATTCGAGTTCTCGCGTCTCATCTGGATGGATTCAGAGAAGTCTTATCCGCGTGCAATTGTTGGTTTCTTTCGTTTTGATAACCATCTACCCCACTATTGTCTCTTTTTATTCGGCAATATCCTTTTGATCATCACTTGATATATAACTCCTATGTCATGTCATAAAACTTTCATTTATATCTATTACTAGGTGGACTCCTATGGCAAAGGGGGGGGGGCAATTAGTCTATTATATAAGATCTATTGTATCCTATCGTATAGATAAGGATATATTATTTAATTTAAGTCTGGATATATCAAACAATTAATATAAAATCACATGAAAAGTAAGTAGTAGGGATGATGGAGTAGTGGGGGTGATGGTTAACCGTATTAGGTGGCATGAGGGGATCCAATGCATTCTATCTTGTGATTAAGGATGTCCGATTTAAATTATATGTTGACATATTAGATGATTGGGATGAAGTCATATAAAAAAGAGCAGGTGAGAGAGTTGATTACCGAGCGATGAGAAGAGAGAGAGAGAGAGAGAGAGCGCGCAGTAACGATGGATGTTGGTCATCGGGGGTACACGTCGTTAGGGGGGGAGTGTGGGAGTGGTCATGGATTGTCACTGGCTGGTGTGTGTGTGGGTGGGGTTGCTGACCTGGTCCACTACCCTGCTACTTTCCTTTCCCCTCGATTATTCGCAACTTCTTTATCTAATATTCATTTCTTTATCTCTTAGATCAGTCTATATAAGGATGATTAAAGTTGTCTCTTCAACTACAGTTGTTTCGATCCTCTCTTTCTCAACCTCGTTATACCTACCATTTTACACTAAACTAGCAAACAGTTCCCAGTTCCTAATTTAGTTGGAAATATGGGTCTTTTTTTTGCTGGAGTTTTCATGGCGGCAACACCATGAATTGGGTTCTTGAAGGATTTGGGGGTTTTTTGAAGGTTTTAGCAAGAGGAGTTTCAGCAAGAGGGGGAAAAGTGGAGGAGAAGAGACCACTTTGAAGATGCTTCTAGCGGAATCTAGTCTCTTTCCACCGCCCGGCCTCCACCTCTCTTTCTCTTCTTTCTCTGTAGGTGTCTGGATGAGAATCCACCGCACTCGACGAGGGGCCGGCCATCGTTGGCATCTGAGATCAAATCTTTAGTCCCATCACCCGAATTGGATCCTTCTAGGTATGGCTTTCTACTCCCAGAATGATAAGTGCTTCTTTGAAGATTGAAAGGTGCTAGCTTTTGAATCTGGAATGAATATTCTTCGTTCTTGCTAGCTTGTTTCTCTGGAGAGGAGAAGGGGTTTGGGATTGGAGAAGGTTGGGTAGTTAATGAGATATGTCTTCGATGTCGAACAGAGCAACTTGCTCCAGGAGCAACTCGTCGCGAACCAAGCACAGTGCCCGGGTGGCTGCTCAGACTTCTCTGGACGCCACGCTCCATGCGGACTTCGAGGACTCCGAGCAGCGGTTCAACTACTCCGCTTCCATCAGTGCAGCAAACAGGTCGAGCGGCGCCGTGAGCACCGGCCTCCCCTCCACGGTCTCCGCCTACCTGCAAACAATGCAGCGAGGGAAGTACATCCAGCCTTTTGGTTGCTTGTTGGCAGTCGAAGACGAGACCTTCTCCATCATCGCCTATAGTGAGAACGCCTCAGAGATGCTGGATTTGGCTCCCCATGCCGTTCCTAGCATCGAGCAGCGCGAGGCCCTCACAGTCGGCACGGATGCTCGAACTCTGTTCCGGTCGCCAGGCTCCACTGCCTTGCAAAAGGCCGCGAGCTTTGGCGACATTAACCTTCTGAATCCAATTCTAGTACACTGTAGTAATTCGGGCAAGCCCTTTTATGCGATTTTGCATCGAATTGATGTGGGTCTGATTATTGATTTGGAGCCTGTCAACCCAGCCGATGTACCAGTGACTGCTGCTGGGGCTCTGAAATCCTACAAACTAGCTGCAAAAGCCATAGGGAGATTGCAGTCTCTGCCTAGTGGAAACATTTCCCTCTTGTGTGATGTTTTGGTTCGAGAAGTTAGCGAGCTCACTGGCTATGATAGGGTGATGGCTTATAAGTTCCATGAAGATGAGCATGGCGAGGTCCTAGCTGAATGTAAAAGAGCAGATATGGAGCCTTATCTTGGCTTGCATTACCCTGCTACCGATATCCCGCAAGCTTCGAGGTTTCTGTTCATGAAGAATAAGGTTAGAATGATATGCGATTGTTTTGCTCCGGCAATTAAGGTAATCCAGGATAAGAAATTAGCACAGCCTCTGTGTCTTGGTGGCTCTACATTAAGAGCTCCTCATGGCTGTCATGCTCAGTACATGGCCAATATGGGTTCTATCGCATCCCTTGTGTTGTCTATAACGATCAATGAGGATGAAGATGAGACCAACAATGATCAGCAGCAACAGGAAAGGAAGCTTTGGGGGCTGGTGGTTTGTCATCATGCATGCCCCAGATTTGTTCCCTTCCCACTTAGATATGCCTGCGAGTTTTTGTTACAAGTTTTTGGGATACAGCTAAATAAGGAGGTGGAGTTGGCAGCTCAAGCAAAAGAAAGGCATATCCTTAGGATACAGACTGTACTTTGCGACATGCTTCTTCGTGACGCTCCTATTGGTATATTTACTCAATCCCCTAATGTCTTGGATCTTGTTCGATGTGATGGTGCTGCTCTTTATTATCGGAATCAGTTTTGGCTGCTTGGAACGACACCTACCAAGGCACAAATTAAAGATATTGCGGGATGGCTCCTTGAGTGCCATGATGGTGGTACTACGGGCTTAAGTACGGACAGCCTTGCAGAAGCAGGTTATCCAGGCGCTTCTGACCTAGGAGATGCGGTATGTGGGATGGCTGCAATCAAGATCACTTCCAATGATTTCATCTTCTGGTTTAGGTCTCACACGGCAAAGGAGATTAAGTGGGGTGGAGCTAAAAATAATCCTGCTGACAAAAGTGAAGGCTGGAAGATGCATCCACGATCTTCTTTCAAGGCCTTCTTGGAGGTGGTTAAGCAACGGAGCCTTCCATGGGAAGATGTGGAAATGGATGCCGTTCATTCCTTGCAGCTCATACTCCGTGGCTCTCTCCAAGATGAGCATGTCAATGTTAATTCTAAGTCTATAGTAAATGCTCCTCTGGATGATGCAAAGAAGATTCAAGGGATAAATGAACTGCGTACAGTCACCAATGAAATGGTTCGACTAATTGAAACGGCAGCAGTGCCCATTTTGGCTATTGATACCTCTGGGAACGTGAATGGTTGGAATAATAGAGCAGCAGAATTGACAGGATTATTAGTAGAGGAAGCTATTGGGATGCCATTGATTAACTTTGTGGAGGAAGACTCAGTTGAGAAAGCAAAGAATATGCTCTCCTTGGCTTTCAAAGGTGTGTGATCTTCAAAAATATCTGCAATTCTATGCATGGTTTTCTGTTTCTCTTTCAGAGTAACTCTGTGGTTTTCACCAGTATATTCTAGACTTCGAATGATTGCCATCTGTATCTTGCATTTTTCAAACTATACTCATTTCTGTATTTCCTACTTCGGTACAGGAGAAGAAGAGCACAACGTTGAGATCAAACTTAAAACTTTCGGCACTCAAGAAAGAAATGGCCCCCTTATCTTGGTGGTTAATGCATGCTGCAGCCGTGACCCAAAGGAAAATATTGTAGGGGTTTGCTTTGTTGCACAAGATCTGACGGGGCAGAAAATGGTATTGGACAAATATATTCGAACTCAAGGAGATTATGTCGCCATAGTCAAGAACCCAAGTGCACTTATACCCCCAATTTTTCTAATTGACGAGCATGGTTGTTGCTCTGAATGGAGCATAGGGATGCAAAAGCTATCTGGTTTAAAGAGGGAAGACTCGATCAATAAAATGCTAGTAGGGGAGGTTTTCACCCTTCGAAACTTTGGCTGCAGGGTTAAGGATCCTGACATGCTAACCAAACTAAGGATAGTGCTGAATGGTGTGTTTACAGGTCAAGATGGAGAGAATCTGTTGTTTGGGTTTTTTGATGTCAATGGTAAGTATGTGGAAGCATTGCTGTCAGTAAACAAGAGGACAAATTCTGAGGGTAGAATTATGGGGGCAATATGCTTTTTGCATGTGGCCAGCCCAGAGCTTCAGCATGCCTTGCAGATGCAGAAAATGTCTGAACAAGCTGCTATTACTAGTCTCAAGGAACTAGCTTATCTTCGCCAAGAAGTCAGAAACCCCCTTCATGGTATTGTGCTTGCTCGCAATTTGATGGAATCTTCTGATTTAACCAAGGAGCAGAAGCAGCTGCTTAAGACGTCTACCTTGTGTCAGGAGCAGTTGGCAAAGATTTTGGATGACATGGACCTAGAAAGCATCGAACAGTGGTATGCATTTTTATTTGGTTGTTTTTTTTTTGTTCCAAAAGATTTATATCAAACACATAATAACTACTGTCTATGCTAGTTATACTGTTTTGTTCATGATTGACCTCAATACAAAACTTTCTCATTAGTAACCTAATTAAGAATTTCTTGCTTATTGCCTTTTGCATTAGCACTATCAAACCCAACAGTTTCAGCCTTGGATGCTTTTATTCCAGGTTAGTTCAATAAGTTCTGTAAATTCTTTTTCTTACAGGGAAGAGAGGCAAAACTCTCGTTTTTTGAAAAATAGAAAAAAGAAAAACAAACTTTTTCATTCATTAGAAATAAAAAACTGTTACAAAAAAAGGAAATAGGACTGGAATCGACACATTGATTCTTTTTTCCCGCAATTTTACTCAATCTCTTGGGAGCATGCTTGTCACCTGATTCCATTATGTCTTTCACTTCTTTTAATGATTATTATGTCCTGATATTGTTGTTATTTCTTCTTTAGGTCAGCTGATAGCTGTGAATCCCCTAGCTAACTAGTGGTCTTAATTTATTTGCATACGACTGAGCTTTGATTGTGAGAGCCGTAGTACAGAGGAAAATAACCAGTGCTTTTAGGATGAGGATGAAGGCACAACATGTTTGCAATAGAGAGAGAGAGAGAGAGGAGAGAGGAGAGAGCCAAGGTGCAGAGGAAATAACCAGTGGTTTAGGAGGAGGAAATGAAGACACAACATGTTTGCAATAAAGTTTTATGCTCAGGCTACATCATAGTTTGCTTGGATAAAAAATGATATTTGATTTGCATATGAAGTTTTTGGCACAAGTTTGTTATGAAAAGAATGAGCTATTACTTTGCAGGAGTGCTGATGGCATCCACTTAGACTTGTTTCCTACTATGCTAGTCCTTGTCAAGGCATTTGTCATTTATATCTTCTATGTGGGCTTCGCTGATTTTTAGATTGGAAGATGCTAGTTGTACCATATTTGTCTTCGTAAACCAAGGCACCACTGATGTCATAGCTCAAAATGCGCTTCGAGGAGAAAACTATTTCTAAGCCTTGCATTTCTAAGCTTCTGCATTTAAAGGAAATCTAAATCAGTGGTTCCATTCACTTGATGCCATAAGCAGTGACTATGGCACTGTTCTTCTATGTTTTTGCACTTTATAGCTAGGCATGTTTAAGCTGAAATTTGCATTTTGAGTCTCCGATGTCCTTTAACTTCATAATGGTTGTCCTTTTCCGTCTTTCAACAGCTACACAGATGTGAACACTGTTGAATTCAATCTTGGGGAAGCTCTAGAGGCTGTTATAATCCAGGGGATGACTCTAAGCAGGGAAAGACAGGTGCCTCTGATCCATGATTCACTTGCTGAAGTATCTTCCATGTACTTGTATGGAGACAATTTAAGGCTTCAACAAGTTCTAGCAGACTTCTTATCGAATGCTCTTCAGTTCACGCCACCTGCTCAAGGATCAGTTGCGCTCCGCATCATCCCTAGAAAAGATCATATAGGGACTGGAGTGCGAATTGTTTATCTCGAATTCAGGTAACTTCGGCTTTGTTATTAAACTTCAACTCTTTAAACCAAGAAGTAGGTAGTGATGCGGAGTTATAAAGAAATTATGTGTGGCACATTTATTTGGCGAACTCGTTCGTTTGGGTGCTCCATCATTGGCTAAACAGAAACTCGTAAGAAGTGCATGGGAGTTATCGCCATACAATAAGAATAGACCAATGTCAGGGACAGGGCGCGGCTGCATATGTTCAAACCATGATTCAGGAAAACGTGTTTTGTGCGCTATATTTATGACTATAGCTCAACAATAAACTCTCTAGTTTGAAGTTGGTCACTTATGCTATGAATGTTTTTTACAGTCATCCTTTCCTTTTCGAGTGAGTTATCTGACCACATTTCATTTGCAGGATCATCCATCCAGCTCCTGGAGTACCAGAGACCCTTGTGCAAGAGATGTTCCACCACGGCCAGGGTACTTCAAGAGAGGGCCTTGGGCTATACATAAGCCAGAGGCTTGTGAAGATTATGAATGGAACCGTACAGTATCTTCGAGAAGCAGAGAGATCATCTTTCATCGTTCTTGTTGAATTCCCCTTGGTTGATCGTACTGACAAGAAGTGATGCCTTCAGCCAGGGATCTAACATCACTTTCAGGTACTACACCACCACCACCACCACCACCACCACCTCCTCCTCCTCCTCCTCCTCCTTGAACAATATTTAAAGACGAGTGTTTCTTCCTCCACAATCTCATTTCTCCAGCAAACAAGCAGACAGCCAAACTGTCCATCGGAATGATGGGTTCAGCATCCTTGATCTCGGATAGATTGAAGAGTTCGTGTTTCTCGTTTATTTCGTAGATTAGAGTAGTATGCTCAGCAATTATCGGCATCGATCCGTTTATGAATTATGAAGAAATAATAAACAGTATGTTTTTCTTTTCCAGAGTCTTTCATGTCGGCGGCAAGTATAGCTCATCTCATAAGCAAAGCTGATGCGTGAATTTTGTGATGAAAAGAGTGGAGTCATGAAATAGATTCTATTCCTCAATCAATAAAATTATGATATCATGTTAAATCTCAAATTATTTCAAAATCTTATGCCGACAAAAAGGACTGAATTTAATCCATTTAAATAATAATATTATAACTCACATAATCATCGTTGGTTGAGATGTCGTGTATTTCAATCATGGCCGTCCAGTGACATAAGATAGGTTAATCCGTCCCTTCATCTAATGGACAACGGCTAGGATAGCTTCCGATGCCGAGTCGCAATCGCAAGTCCCAGTCTTCCGATGTGGATCAGAGGATCACAAGGTCATGTGATAATGAGATCGAGATAGAAGACAATATATACACAGGGCACGGAGATGTTAGTGGACTCACATGGGAGCAGCCAAATAGCCAATAGCTATAGCGAGTACATTCCTTGTTTGGTGTTACTACCAGAAAAAAAGGCTGAGCCATGCGAAAAGTGGCCGACAAGTCAAGGTACAGAGCAACCCTTCCCAAAAATACTCTACATATGAAACTTACTATTTTACCCTTTCCTTTTTTTTAAAGAGTTTCGTCAAAATTTCACCGACAATTTATTTATTAATATAAGGGGATTTTTACGTTACATATTTCAGCTCAAAATTATATTTCTTGAAATATTATCCGCATAATCTTTAACTGAGGAATATGTGACTTTCAAAATTGTTGGAAGATAAAGATATATTTGAGTGGCATATATGGAAAAATCCTTTTAACCACTACCAGAGCCTTCCATATTTTATTTAATCTGCGATTAAGACAACCAGTTTCCGCGGCATAAGTAGTAGACGATCACAAGGGCCTTCCATGGTTTAGAAAGCAAATCATCAGTCAAAATAAAGGGGCATTTTGGGAATAAGGACAGCAAGCGGACCACTAATACCAGGGGAGGGGAATCCCTTTTCCCCCACCGGCGGTGAAACCCGAAATCCATAAAAAAAAACAAGAACAAAGCTTTTTCCCACCCAAGAGAAAGAATCTCTCCACCCCCAAATAACAACACCACCCCCCACACTCCCAGCCCACCACCACAACCACATCACGCCCGGTTTCCCTCTTTCCATATGGCGATCCGGGAGAGGCTACTCGAGCTGAGGTTCCCCCTTCTTCTCGCCGGCCTCGCCGTAGCGGCCGTGCTGTCCCTCCTCCACCTCGGCCCCAGCTTCGCCACCGTGGTTCAGTTCTTCTGGCCGCTACTTCTCTCCACCGGCTTCTTCCTCGCCGCCATCGCGATCCTCCTCCGCATCTCCCCGCCGCCTCCCGCCGAGGCCTCCGTCGAGCGCGCGGGAGAGGATCTCATCGGCTACGTCGCCGGCCACCCTCCCGTGACCGGGGAGGCCGTGGAGGAGCATACCAGAGGAGAAGACGAGGGAGCTCCCAGAGAAGCCGATGTAGAGGAGGAGGAGGAGGAGGAGGAGGAGGAGGAGCAGCAGCAAAGGGATAACCACCACCAGAAGAAGTCGCTGTGAGAGTCTCGTTTCCAGTGTCCCGCTGGAGAGGGTTACTGACGGCTGCGGCGTCCGCGTGGCGGGATCTGGCTGGGCGTCAATTGCCGGAGCATCGAGCTCGGCGGCGGAGAGGAGGAGTGGTTTGGCCAATAATTCTGTGCCTTTCTGGAAGGAGCGGAACAGCAAATCATCTATCTACTTTGGATGTATTTCCATTCCGGGAATAAGGTTATGTATGTGTAGCCTTTTCCTTTTTTATAAAACTCTAGTTTTATACTGGTTGGTGGGAGTATTATAATTATGTGAATAACTAATTATCATGTAATTACTCTTCTCGTGATCTCTTGTGATGTGATCTGTTATATAAAAAAGTAAGTTGTGTTATAAGTTCTAATATTTAGGCACACGTGCACGTATGGGTATTCGTTCGAATACGTATAACCCCTTCTCCTTCCCCGGCGACCTGGAGGCGGCGGCGAAGGCCCCCTCCCCCTTCTCCCTCCTTCCCTTTCTCTCTCCCACGGTAGCTCCTCTTCCTTCTCCGGTGACGACTGCGGTTGTGGGAGGACTCCGGCGAGTTGGAGACGGCGGCGGCAACGGAGGACGACGAAAGACGACGGATTAGCAAGGATTGAAGACTTGGATTTGCATTTTAAGGTAGGGTTTAGTCTAAACCTAGGTTTTAAGTGTTCTTGAGTTAATTAGTTGTTAATCTCTTGATTTCTTCTTGCTAGATGATGCTTCTAAGGCAGTTTAATTACCGTCTTGAGTTTGGAATGAATTGATTTGGATTTTAATCGGATTTTAACATGTTTTTTACTGGATTTCTTTGAGTGCTCTGTTCTTCGATGAACAGTCAATTTTCAGCTCGATTTCTGAGCTGTGTGAGCATGATCTCGGGAAACTTTCTAGACGAAAGTTGTAGATCATCGAGTCCTCTTGTGATTGCCGCTGATTTCATGATTTTTGGATTTTCCTATGATTTTTGGTGAATAGTTTACTAAATTGCTGCGAAACAAAAATTAAGAAAATTTATTCGTAAAATCTGTGGAAATTAGAAATCAATTAGATCCAATTCTTGAATATGATGTTCCTGGCATGCAATTCAATATCTGATTTTGTTTAATTTGTGGTTTGATGTCTTTTGGGTGTCAAATTGTGAAGATTTCATCTTCGCTAATGTAGGATTAATGTAGAAATCGGAATTTAAGAGGTTTTATCGGATTTCGATGATTCCTTCGGTTTAATTCACCTAAAATTTTCAAATTGATACCGCTAGTGGCATTGATAGGTTTTGTTGATTTGATTCTTAAGTTTTTGGCTCATTTATTTAACTAGTTAACTACCCCTCTTAATTAGCTTTTAATTAAAGAATCATGCCATGTTTTATATATATATATATACACACACACGTAGATTGCATGTTTTATATTTGCTTAGGCCCGTGTGGGGCTTGTGGTTGAACCAAGGAAGTCATGCTCTTGGGCTTAGGCCCGTGTGACATGCGTACTACGTGAATAAAACCTCTTATTATTATTATTTTTTTTTAATTGGTTATCATGTTGTTATTGGATGGTTATGAAAGTGAGAGGAGAGTAATGTCGGGTGGTGGTTATCTATGCCAGGTGGCCCCCCTTGTCACATGGCAAATAACCACCGACTACCCCTCCCCTCTATCTCCCCTATCATACTAACTCCTCCCTCCATGTATGACAAATCAATAATTAACTTATAACCATCTTACTTTATAAGGGATTTTTTTCTATATCTGCATCAACTTCTCTAAACCATTCCTTACATCAATAAAATACTCATTCTCCCATCTTCTTTTCTTATTCTATTCTTCATTTATTATTTGACAGTCATATAATTATAAGAATTAAATATTATATCATCTCATTAATCATTGAGATATATTTATATTTAAATATATTATAAATTAAATAATTAGGTTTTTATATCAATAGTTATATTACTTAAATGCTTGAAATATATCAGTCAAATTTCTACTAATAATTTAACCTTATGAACTCAAAGCCAAGATTCTACTAATAATTTAACCTTATGAACTCAATTTTCACAATTATCAGTGAGTAGCATTAAAACACATTAGAACACCAAAATAGTTGGTTTCTTTTACATCAATCTAACATTAGAGCAATTGACAGAACCCAACATTTCACAATTCCCCAATAGAGTGACACAATTGACGGAATCCAACACTAAGCATGCATATACTTTCTTTTAAATCAAATTCAATCGCCATCATCATAGGTGCTACCAAAGCAATTGACATAAACTGTGAGGGCCCGTCCCTCAGACCTGACTCGACCACGTGGGTCGAGAGCCGGTTTCCTATTGGTTTGGTTCCGCGTCAGGCACGATCGGATGATCGTGTGGCGGTTTGGACCCCATGGGCATTTTGATAAATATGCCCCCTGGTGGTCGGTTTCACACCTGCTTGCACCCACGGCCTTGGATTGATGTATGTGGTTGTTTAGAGTGGTTAGGTGGACCCGGGATCGGAAGATCCCAGCTCGGGCGCGCTGAAGCTTGCTTCTGGGCAGCTTGCGGCCCTTGAGCGATCGATCGGGCTCGTGAGCGGGTCGGTGGGCTTTCGACCCGTTAGATAGGTCAGGCCCGTTAGTGGCCTGGTTAGTTGGGGGCAGTTGGCTCCACCTCACCCCTTCTCCCCTTTTTCCCCTCTTCTTCTCTTTCTTTCCCCCGGCTCCCTTCTCTTCTCCTCCTGCCAACGCCCCTTCTTCTCCCTTCTCCCCTTCTCCTCCGGCTGGGCTAGAGCTTGGAGGGCTGAGCATTGCGGAGCGGATCTTCACGGCACGACTGGCTGGACGCGTGGAGGAACCTCACTGTTTGCCCAGGTAGGTGTTTCTACCTCGATCCTTGGATCGGGTTCTACTAGGTTAGGTTGTATGTGTTTTTGCTGTGGAATACCTAGTAGAATGCTTGTAGCTCCTTGCATATGTGGTGTGCTTCTTTCCCTTGTGTTCTTACGCCGTGAATCCAGGTTTTTTGCCGGTCGTTTTCCGTATTGTCGAAGCTTCGTCGGTTTTTGTCCATTTTCCACCTAGATAGGAGATTTCAAAATTTAACCGTCAAAAACGGGATTTCTCTACATCATTGGATTCCCCATAGTTAAATACAGTTGCCTACAAAGTTTCATTGTTTTCAAACATGTTTTGATCCTTGAAAACCTAGAAATAGGATTTCTGGCATGTTGCGTCGCGAGCCCGACGATCGATCGGTGCATCGACCGTCAGGCTCGACGGTCGATCGATGTATCGACCGCCAGGCTTTAATATGCTTACTCTGGGCCTGACGGTCGACCGTCGGATCGACCGTCGCATCGTCCGTCAGGCTCTGTCGGGATTTTGGCCTCCCACGGTCGATGGGTCGATCGACCGTGGGCCCTCTCTCTTTTTCACCCCGCCTCACGGTCGACCGTCGGAGCGACCGTCGCATCGTCCGTGAGGCTCTGTCTCGTTTTGGGCTCTCGACGGTCGATGGGCCGATCGACCGTCGCCCACATGGTTTTCCTTGTTTTGGCATCACGGTCGACCGTGGCATCGACCGTGACATCGTCCGTGACCCATTGAACTTGGTTTTCAGGCATTTCTTGGATGGTTTTGATGGGGTATTAGTACCTAAGCATGTATGGGGATTTGATGAGGTTTTCAAAGGATTTCCACTTGGTTTGAGATTGATTCAAATGTTCTTTCCTTTTTAGAAAACCTACGGTTCTACTTGCAATTAATACATGATTGATGGTAGTTAAGTGCTTAGTTAATTGCTTAGCCATTAGCTAGCTATGAGTGCTAGCTAATGAGGAATTGTGGAACCTTAGCCTCTTGCCGGCGATTACCGAGGGCTATTGTATAGCTGCTGAACTTATAATTGCTGATGTGACATATAGAGACATCTAGGATAGATGTTTGCCTAGGCTCATGCATTGTATGCATTAGAGGCATTTGAGGTTAGGCGGGCGATGGTTTGGGTCGCCGATCCGAGGCTCTCGGGTAGCTCGGATCTAGCCTTAGGACCGTGGATGGGTAGTCAGGAATAGGGTGTGATCTTGGATCATCTGAATCTCTTGTGATTGAGGATTGCGATAGTTGGCTTGAATCAGTATTTGAGGTTTAGAGGTTGTGTTGTCTTCCAAAGCCAAGTGCTAAGGATGGATGTTGATGTGTTCCCGATGTGGTTCCCCAAGGCATGGTACTCCAGCTTGGGTAAGGGTGATCTTGCATGTTACTGTTCCTTGGCCTCCTAGTAACTTGTTCAGGAGAGAGGTTTCATGTCAAGAGCCCTTTGGACATCAACAGGGTTATGGGACTCGTGGCATCCGTTAGACTTAGGCTGGGAGACAACACTGTTGTTGTTTTCCTCTTTTCAGTGTGCCGTAGAGTAGAATCCTACTGAGCTTATCGCTCATTCCTACCCGGGCTGCGTTTGCAAGTGCAGGCGGCAGTTCTTCGTCCGTGGAGCCTACGGGATCTGCCTTTGGCGGCGCGAGCACATCCAGGGGCGTCTGAGGTTTTGTTGGAGGATATGACTATTGTACCTTTTTGATATATATATGTGCATGTTGTAAACCTTTGAGGAGTTTTGGGAATCTAGAATCATATCTGTACCTTGGAGGATTTTTGTATCAAATATTGAACAGTACAACTTGATGTTATATGAATTAAATATCTGTTTGCCTCTGGATTATAAATTGTTTAAATTTATCCGTCTTTTCGCATTTGTATCGCGCCAATTGAAGATGAATAGTGATAGGAACCCTCACCCCTCGGCCTGGATTGGTTCTCTGGGTCGGGGCGTGACAGAAACCAACATTTCTTTTACATCAATTTCAATCGTCATCATCAAATTCAATCTTTTACATCAAATTCAACTAGCCCATTGCTCACAGTTTGCAAAACCGCAGAAATCGATCAATCGATCAAGGTGCTACCTTACTTGGATTGGAGAAGATGGCTGACAAGGACGGTCGTCGAGGATGGTCGTCAGTGGTTGACGGTGGTTGACGAGGATGGTCGCCGCCGTCGTAATCGAGGAGGACGGTCACCGTCGATTGTATGGGGGTGAAAAGAAGATCGGGTGATGAGAGGGTTGCCGGTCTTGTTCAGAGGAGAGGGAGAGAGGTAAAAGAGAGAGGGCACCCTCCCAGCCCTCCCAGCAGCTTTGTTTGCCTCGGCCCCTCTACCCCCACCTCCCCTCCTCCGATCTCCTCGCTGACTCCCACACCCTCCCGCCCCTCAAAGCAAGCTCTCTCGCCCCCGCCAAAGGAGGTGGTTGCTGAGGATGGTCGTCGGTGGTTGACGAGAACGGTCGCCGGCGTCTTGGTCAAGGCGGATGGTCGTCAACGGTAAGATGGGGTGGAAGAGGAGATCAGATGGAGGGTTGCCGGTCTCGTTCAGAGGAGAGGGAGAGAGGCAAAAGAGACGGTGAAAAGTAGTTGTGAATTAAATATCACAATTACCCATTTTTTTAGACTAAAATAAAGGATCATGTATGCTACAGTGCTCCCCCACATGTAAGGGAGCACTGTTCATCTACTCGGTTATAGGGGAGAAGTAGGGTATCTGATGCAGCTGAAAAATTAGACATTTCCCTACTGTTGCTACCCGGTTATAGGGGAAGGGCATGGGATAGGGCATCTGATAAGGATGCCCTTATAGGAGGGGATAGAGAATTGGGCAGTGGTGGTTACCGTGTCACCTAACAGGTGGCTCCAATTGTGTAATATATTAGTGTAATATATTGTTAGTTTGATCCAAATAAGGTATTGTCGGGTGGAGCCCAAAAAATACCCAATGTGGTCTGGTGTAGGGTTATCGGGTGGACCCGTTAGACTGCTAACCCGATTATAAACACCAGTGGGCAGTGGTAGGGGCGTAGGGACTCATCGCGTCGTCTGGCTGGCTCTCTCGTTTCGGGAGGCGGGCGAAGAATGGCGGGAAGAGCTCTTCGTTCGAATCCCAATGATCTGCTCGAGAGAATTAGAAGTAGAGATCTGAAACAATGCCGCTTCCTCTTTCTCCTCTCCATTTGAATCATAGATCGATTTCTTGGTTGATTTTGACCATAGTTGTCTCGCAGGATTTGTTCGATCTCTTCTGAAGGATCTCTGCGACGGTCGATCTCCCTCGGTGGTCCTAGATCGATACAAGAACTACTGCTTCGATTTATCGGGGAACTGGTTCGCTTCTCTTTTACTGCTTCTCCAATTAAAATCCCGAGTAGTTCTTTCCTGCGTACGATCTCGTGTTTGGATGCGTCCCAGTGTTAATCGATGTATAGCGTTTAGGAGCCTTACTTCTTGGATTTATTAAGTATTGATCCGAGGATTAGGGTTTTTGTGGCGTCCTTTTTGGTTCTTGACTTCTTGTCTAGAAATTTAGTGCAACTGTTCTCTGTCATCGTCTATTTGATGACCTCTTTACTTTGAAATAATTGGTCTGTGGTGATCTTGTAATTGTTTGGAATTGTAAATCACAACAAGTGAAGGCGGTGGATTTGTGCTTATATTGTACATGATATCGGAAATCATTTACTATGAACAAGATTGAGTTTCACAAAATTCGGTTGGATTGCGGAGCATGACAATCCGAAGATATATATTGTAGACCAGGGTCGGTGAGTTGTTGGCCGAAATCCTCTATTGTGTGTCAAACTGTGCACAGCGACAATCAACACTCTATTTGTGCCAACTAGTTCAATCTTGTTCTTGTTGCAGAAACTTGCTTTTTGGGCCAGAAATATATTTGTTTCTTACATTCCACTCCATATATTTTACTACATCTGTTGCAGTAGCTGCAGTTTTCATTTGCCTAGTGGTAAGGATATAATCTCTCTTGAGAAGGAAAGCCATGTTTGCAGACTCGGTTAGTTCGCTTCTCTTAACCTTGTTCCTCGTGTAAAGATGCTTGCTATCTTATTGTCTATTTTCTTTTGTATTTATATTCATTGATTAGAACAACCACAGTTAGTTTCATGGCACACAGTCATTCTTGTCTAACAACCTTTGTGTAGGTGTTACATTTGGCATCTTCTTTTTTCCAGATGTCATGCTTAGGGTACTGTTGATTATTCAGCAGCTTTTACAAGAAAACAAACATGCATCCAAGAGAGACATATACTACACACATCCTGCTGTTTTTATAGGTAATTTAATTATTGCAACCTGTCAGCTCCTATCTCACTTAGAACCTGACTAGTTTATAGACAATAGTCTCTCAGTTCATTGTATAAATCCTATGTTGAACGCGAGGACTTGAAAGGTACGATAATTGGGAACAGTACATATGAGTTTATGCATATGGTCGACCACCTTTCATATCCTCCCTCCCTACAATCCCACATACAGAAGAATTTCAGGTCTGAACTATGATATGCAAGTATGTGTTTGATGGTTGTTATTCACTGAATCTAAACGGTATTTGGAACCATTGTATCTGGTCAAAAATGGTAACATACTCTTCTGTTACATTACCCTTCCTTGTACTACAGAGCAAGCAGTGGTTGATCACGCGATAAATGAGTTATGCATCCTTTTGAAGTGCAGCCGCCATCATCTAAACGTGGTATACCATTATTTAAATCTTTGATAAGTATCATTTTTAGAAAGTTGTTACATACCTGGTTACAAGTAGCAAAAGTTGATGTTTTACATGCTTCATTCATGTTAGTTGCGCAAGTGCGGTTCTCTTTATTGATTTCCTTAGTGTCCTTTGATGCAAGTTAGTGCATTCGTCGAAAAGTCTATTGGTCCTCAAAGGGGAGTTCTAGTTGAGAATTTTTAACAGTGACTTTGGTGAATGTATTAGCCACTTCATAGAGATGTTTCTCCATTGACCTTTGATCTGTCATAGTAAAGCTATGAGTGTGTTTAAGTGAAATGGCTGTCAAACAAGATTTCCATCTGCCTTGATTCCATTCTTGAGAAGTTTTAGTTCGGTTGGACACTGTCTTTTCTATTCTCATATGTCCAAGTCTTCTTTTCCTTCTAATATTTGAAAGATCTTCAGCACCAATTATTTGGACTGTAGAATTTTGCATTTGTTTCTTCACTGCGAAATTCTTCTAGTCGTGGGATTTTAAAACACTCAATTCTTGCGACAAGATAACCTTTTTGTATTCCTAAGTGATAAAGCACCAGTAATGGAGACTTTCCTCCAGCCCTGAAGTTTTTGGCTCATCAAAGATCATCTAAAGTTGATTTTCACGTGAATATATGAATATGTGCTGTTTTTCATACTTTGTAGTTGGTTTTCACTTTTTACAAGTTATTGTGTAAGTATCTTTTGATTCGTAATGAAAGCCATGATCATCGCCTATCCTTCTTGCAGGTGCCTGTTGGGAGAGGGTAGATACTGACACCTTGGAATTATAACATTTGATATATCCTTGCCCCTTCGTGTTCTAAATAGTCATCCTTATACCATATTGATAAGCTGTTTGACGGCTGCAAGTTCCCTTTGGCTTATTGCTGACCCATGTAAAGAGAGGTTGCTTCAGTCACATGAATTACCTTTGTGTATATTTCTAATGATCCACTGTGAATCTATTGCATAAACGGGCGTACAAGAATATTCTGAGCTTACTGTTTGATTTATTATGTGGAAGTGCTACTGTTTTGTTTTGAGGCAATCCACCCGCTAATCCTGATGGACTATCCATACTGACCATTGTGGTTGTATTTAGAAGCAAAATCTGCATTCCTATTTAGATATTTTACTTTCTCTCTAGCTTTGTCCTTTTCAGGAAAAAGGAAACATCGCTGCTCTTTTATTACTTGTTTGCTATGTTGTCTTATTTATTCAATGAAAGGAAACCCCGCCAATTTGACTTCAATTGAGAATTTTAATAGATATTATGAATATGCATCATCTTGATTGTGGTGTTTATGGTGCCCTTGTTTATGTTTCACATTCATTTGCTACATGGAAAAAAGTTCAATTGAATGCGGCATCAAATTCACTCAAGCTGTTTACTCTATATATTAACTTAAACTGTCGGTAAGAAGCTAAACTAGGAACAATTCATGCCCTTTTGTTATAGGTTGGTGATGGGCTGGCTAAAATTTTCTGAGGCTGGAAGGAACATTTATTGCATGAAAAATCCAAACAATGTGAGCATCTACACTGTATAACGACGCAAGTATCTTCACTCTATTGACTAAACATCAAAGTGGGTCAATTTACAGGCATATTCGATCCCGGTATGCCTTGAAGAGGTGAAAGGTAGGTAATCAAAATCACATCAGCCAGATCTTTTTTTCTATAGATATTGCTAATTTCGTCAATTGTTTTATTCTCCTAATCTGCATTGCTTGGTAATCTGCAAAAACTCGGTTCAGATTTCTTGACACTAATTTACTCGATCTCTTGTTCATCAAGTATGTGCTTTGATTCATGGGGTACAGCATGATCATATTCATTAGTTATTTACAGGTGTTGGGAGTCTTGCCCAATACCTTCTCGTTGTAGAGAAGGAAACAGGTAATGACTGTTTGAACTCCATGCTTCATTTTGGCTTGAATGTTTCTTACACTAACAATAAGCACCAGGTTATTATTGCAGTTTTTCAGAGATTAGCAAATGATAAATTCTGCGAAAGAAATCGATGCATTGTTATCACAGTAAGCAATCAAATAGTTGGAGCGTCCATGTTAATTGTAGATTAATTATCCATCACGCATGTTGCAGGGAAGAGGCTATCCAGATGTTCCTACAAGAAGGTAGGTCGGTAAATTGAACTCTCAATACTGGTTGGGAGGAATCATTGTTTTTCTGTATACAGCTTTGCTGGGTATTATATCTGTGATTCCAGCAGGTTTTTGCGACATCTTGTGGGGCAACTGCATTTGCCCGTGTATTGCTTGGTGGATTCTGATCCTTATGGTGTTGATATCCTGCTGACTTACAGGTTTGGTTCTATGGTAATTCCCATACCCTATGTTGTTTGCATCATAGCATTGGAGAATATGGAGAATTCTGTTAATCAGGCAAAGAGACCATGTATATCATCCTTCATCTATGGCTAGTGGCGATAAGTTACTGTTTTTTATTTTTGGATTTATTCCTTGAATCATTTATGCTCCTGGAAGTGATTTGTATGGCTTCAATAGTTTTTGGTCTCTTGACAGATATGTCCTAGAGAGAAACCTTTGGCAAAAATTACTTTTTTGAGGAAGCTATATCAATCAACTGCCTTGGAGCCTTGTTCTTGGTTGGATTTCTTTTGTTTTAAGTTTTCATTTTATGCTTTTTCTGTTATTACAGTTATTTTTTTTAGAAGTTAAACCGCTAAGGTTATTTTTTTAGAAGTTAAACCGCTAAGGCTATTTATTTTAGAAGCCACATCAATCATCTGCCTTGGAGCCTCATCTGCAGCTGAGTTTAGACTGCGAAAAAGATGAGCAGCATCTATATCTATCCTGAGGGATGCTTTAAACCATATGTTCGAGAGGCTGTCTCATCTGCAGCTGAGTTGAGACTGTGAAAAATATCAGCAGCATCTATATCTATCCTGAGGGATGCTTTAAACCATATGTTCTTACTTGAAAACTTAATTGCACACAAGAAATTAGCATCTGTTAAGTTTTTTTTTTTCTGCTGAGGTTACTTACATGTTCAAATATTCACATAATAAAACATCTTTGCTTGGCTGGAAGAAAATGGCATATGATGCAAAGTTGATGCGCGTACCTGAGATTCGCTGGCTAGGAGTTTTTCCTTCTGAATCTGAGAGGTTTGAGCTCCCAGATCGATGTCTCCTCAAGTTGACACCTAAAGGTGAAACAAAAATTCTGGTTCTTCTTTCCTTTGAATTTTCGGCTAGTATGTTACTTCAAAGCCATTTAATGACATCTTCAGTGCATTACAGATAAGAAGAAAGCTGAAGCAATATTGTCGAGATGCTATTTGCACCGTGAAGCACCGCAGTGGAGGTTGCACTCAAGTTTTCTTGCATTTTTTTCATTCTCATTTTGATCTTTTACTTTTCCTCCATACGTGAAGGGTGTTTAAGTTACAGTTAAAAGATGGCATTCCCAAGTTGTAGATTCTTCATTCAAAACTGGCATTTAAGTGGACTCATTTAGCTCATACGAGTTATCCTAGTACATACTTCGTAATCCTCCTTGTTTTTCTTGCGAGAATGCCTATGCAAATTCAAATAGATATTTTTGATAGAGATTTGGCTGTTCTTATGTAGGTTGGAGCTGGAGATCATGCTGCAAAAAGGTGTGAAATTTGAGATTGAAGCCCTCTCTGTAGCTTCACTCTCCTTCCTGTCAACGGAGTATATTCCTGCTAAGATTCAAGAGGGAGCTTGCATTTGATTGTGCATAATTGCTAGTGTTTGTTCTAACAAAGCTGCAAACGAATTCAAACAGTTTGATTACTTGCTCAATATATAAAAAGACAATCCTGTAGCCGATCATATGACCACAGTTCATAATCGTTTCATGAAATGTGAGATGGGATTAAATAAGGAAAGCAACAAGATCCCACTAATGCAATTAAACAGCAGTCCTTTGCTTGGCGATATCTGTTTGCACAGCTATCTCTAGGTGAAGATATGGATATAGCCCCAACAAAATGATCCTCAACTAAAGAAGTATTTCATCACCATTTGACTATCACTTTCAGGTTCAGATCAACAAATGATTTCCATTAATATCACATAGATACATTAAGAGATCACACACTAAAATCCAAGTATTACTTACATCTGAACAAACTGAACACCATGAGCTCCTAATGCACTTCAGGAGGCAGTGATAAGCAGCAAGCAGGGGGAATAAACAAAAATATCACGTCATACGATTCTTCCCTAGTAGCTAAGAAAGAGGAGACTGTGAGAACAGCAGAAATTGGCTGGGAGGCAAGGAATGTCCCTTGTGAGTCACGGCGTCTGCACCAACATGGTCTACGGACTAGGTTGAGCCATTACGAGATCAGATTTCGATATTGTACCAGATTGGTCGACATCAAGATCCTCAAACTCCTCCATCACAAGTGCTATATCTTCTTCGCTGATCTTTCCCATCTCTTTGAGCTTATATATTATAAACTCCGCAGCACTTAGATCATAGGAAATAATAGTTCATGTTAATGATCAGAAGAGTGCATGAGATGAACCTTAAAATGAAAGCAAGAAAAGAAGGATAATATTTTAAACCAGTTCATCCCCAGTTGTGCTACGACCTTTTTAGATCAAGTGGCCATGGCAATTAACATTTTAACATCCAGCACTTACAGAATGATATCCCCAAACAATGTGGCAGACAGATGCTAAAGTGATCGGTCAAGCGCGCATTTAATCAATAACAGCTTAGAAAGAAGCTTTCCTTGAGTCAGTTAGCTGGCCTAGGCATAAAAAGTTCACATATTTCAGCTGGAATATATATCAACAATTTCTTATTAATTTTGACGCAGTGAGTCATGAAACCAAAGAGTAAGATACATAGCAGATCAAAAGGTCAAAGTCATGCCTCAAACAGGCCTAATTGAGGTCCATCCAAGAAAGCTGACATAACTTGTTTCTTTTTTCCAGACCCATTACATTTCAACCAAATGATATGGATATATCAAATAAAGCCTTCTCGTCATCTATTCCTAAATTGCTGAAATATTTCTATAAACCCAGTCATGAGAAGTAATTCTCAACATGTTACATAAAGATCCAACAGTCCTTTTGGTTCCCATAGAAGCCAATCTTAAGGTGTTATATTCATTATGTACATATTTTATTGGATTTGATCTCTACCCCTGAATTAGTCTATACCAGTATACAACAAGTAAGATTCGTTAGATATATTAATTCCTTTTGGCATTATTAAAAGGAAACAAAAAGAAACTGCCTCCTATGACTCTAATAGATAAGATTCAATATCAAAACAAAGATCTCAGTGTCGGAGGTAGAAATGATGGAACCAAATGACAATGGAGAGCACAGCAATTGTTCTGACAGGTAGATAGGCAAAAAAAAAAAGAATCAGCATTATTGAATGAGAGATTTACTTACCCTACAACATTATCACCATCCATGTCCGCTGCTTCAAGATCCACAAAAGTCATCCTTCGTGTGAGCACCCATTGAGCCAGCAATTGTTGCCGATGCTCTGTGTTTAACTCAGCAAGGTAGAAAAAAAACTGAGCTACACAAATGCTGCCAGCCAATATCCAAAAGACAGCGAATACACGACCTCCTTGAGTTGAGAAGCTTTTATCACCATATCCTAGGGTCGTGATGGTCGAACAGACACAATAAAAGGCATCAACAAGGTTTAACTTCTCAACCATTGTCAAGAATATAGTCCCGGTCACAATGATCACTAAAAGAAGCACTGTTGTGACTATAAATTTGTATTGCACTCGTTTTATCGCAGCCTCCCTGAGCAGATGTGCCTCGCCAGCCTTGCTGTGAAGATTTAATGCCTTAACGAGCAATGTTTCTTGCTTCTCCACTAGGTAATCAGCTGCTTTGCTAATGAAGAGAGCAATAATAGCCATGCCCGTAAAGACAAAAGCACAAGCCAGAAGTTTGGAGGTGGTGCTGTTGGGAACTAGGTCACCATAGCCCACGGTGGTCATCGTAACGACAGAAAAATACAAGGCATCGAGAATCCAATCTGTTCTCTGGCCCTTGATTTGGTCCCTCACCAAGTAAAAGCAAACAGAAGCTACCGCTAGGTAGATGGCTAAGAAAAGAATTACTTGCTTGAAACTTATACATGACTTGCCAACGAAGAATTTGGAAACTGGAAGTTTTCCACCAGTTTTATGCGTCTCCAGTAAAAGGTCTACTGAAGGGGCACTCTGACAGCGACGAAGTCTTCTCTTCTTGGCATCCAATTTTTTGGGGTGTTGATTAGGAGGATCTAATTGGGCCCGGAGCAAGGGCTGTGTCGCAAGATCATCAACCATTGGCCCACTTTCTTTACCAGCGAAATAGGTTAGGTTACTTCAGGAAATCCTGCGTATTAGCAAAACATCAAAGCAAGTGACTAAGCAATTTTTGTTCTACTTGTGAAGGTGTGATTGTGAACATCAAAGAACCAAACATGATGAGTTCAGTGATGTGTGATAAGGTATCCCATCAAGCTGATGCATAGCTAAGATGATCATCGCAAGATAGTAGCCTCAAACATAGTAGATTTCTGTCACTTTTATGCAGTCAGCCTATTATTTTCTCTCGACAAAACCCCAATAAGATTGCAATAGCACTCAACTACTCAAGCTGCTTGCAGTTTCCAAAAACATCTCGTATGCCTACCACCTCCCATAAATGAGATTGCTATTTAATTGCACAAGAGAATTTCGCAAAAGCAAGAACTGAAGCAGGTTCTTTTTATATGCTATGACAACTCCTTGAAGTGCTTCCTTGTGGGCTAAAGCTTCTTCTATCTATGAATATACACACACACACATATATATATATGCAGCTGTGCAAATTAAGGAAAACTGAAATGTATGACCACAAAACAACGTTTCCTGAAAATAGATCATCTTGGACTGCACAAATAATTCTGTCCAAAAATCAAAATAGGGTTCTCAAGATAGAATTAGATCCCAACAAGAAGACGATCACTAAACTAGGTATTCCTTCAAACGTTAAAAGTTCTGAGGCATATTTCTCTCTTGAAGAATTGAGATGATCTATCTCTAGATAGCAGGATCCATCTTCTAACAAAGAAACACAAGAAAACCCCAAAGACTCAAATGGTTGGACTTAAATGATTAATGATCTAGTTTCATCCCCTTAAAAGAATTCCCATCAATTGGGCAAGCAGAGCATGAAAGAATACCATGTCTTGCAAGCGCTTGAATCTAGAGGAGAGAACTAGCCCTCCTCCATTCATCACAACCGCAATGACGTCAAGAAGATGGATCACCAAATAAATCGCACGAAGGACGCAAAATCCAAGAGCATGGATTCTAGAGGGCCAGACACTGAGACACATCATCAGCTTGGAAACCCGAAAGCATGGAATCTAAAAATGACAACGAAACCAAGAAAAAAAAACAGGAATTGGGTGTGTATAGAACTACTGCAAGAGAATCACATATTTATCAGAATAAAATCGAGTCACGAGAAGATTTACCCAGAAGAAGAAGAAGCAGTGATACCCTTTTAGAATATAGCATAGACAGAGGAGGGGGTGCTCCGGCGGCCTCCAGAGAGATGAGTTTAGTGACTCGATAGCTAGTTACCGGGATTTTTTTATAATAAATAACACAATAATGAATCCAATGATGATAGGTGACCCTCCACAACTCGCTGGAATGTATGCCCTCGTCACCGACTCCTTCCGACCGATTCCTTGGCTTTGATCTTTAATTTAAGTTAGCATTTGTTGGTTTAAGAACACTGAATACACACACACGTGCCCGGACGGCCACTCTCTTGGATTTGGATTTGGATTTGGATATCCACCATTAATTAATTATGCGGCCTCAATCGCTTGCCGACAGCCTAATAAACGGATTTTTAGTTTATTTGGGAAAGTCACAACTGTCATTTGTAGTGTCACATCACCATTATCTATTTATTTATAGGCAGATTTTCTCTATTATGGCAAAAGTCAGGTGTTAATAGATTGAAATAAGATGAGAAAACGGTCCGACCCGATACATGAACACAACTTTGCCGGCCCGGTAAAATCTCATTCACCCATATTCTAACAATATACATCTGGTTAACACTACTTTGTGATGTCAAACTTAGCTTTAATGGGCTTGGCCCAAAGCCCATGATGGAGGTGGTTTGCATATTGAGTCTACATATGCATTCCCGTGATGGAGTTGGTTTGCATATTGAGTCTGTTGGGAAAATCCCTCCCCATGAGAGATATTGACAAGAGACGTCGACGAGGACGCGCGATGCTGGAAAAACAAGGTGCAGGAAGCAAAGGATCGATCCTCTTCCCACGACAGAAAGCTGGGATGAAAAGGATCGATCCTCTGCTCTATAAGGATCGATCCTCCCAGATGATTTTTTTCAGGACATGGAGCGTGTTTTTGATGATCGATCCTCTTCGGGGCGGTCTTTTCTACGGAATGAAAGGATCGATCCTTTCATTCAAGAAGATCGATCCTTTGCGGAATCTGGGAAAGATTTAAGGGTCCAGATTAATCCGAGTGTGGGTTAATTAGTGGATATAAATAGGGCTTAGTGTGTAACCCTAATGTAGAACGAGGGTTCTCATCTTGGAGGCCTAGAGAGAGGTCTTAGGGCTTGAGAGAAAGCAAGGGGGCTTGATAGAAAGAAAAGGCATTTTTGAGTGAATGTATTTGGGAGGGTTGAGAGAGATTTATATGTGAGAGTTGAGAGATTGAGTCTTGTAAATCTCCTCATATATTGAAGTTTTCTCTCTTCCCGTGGTTTTTCCTTTGCGGTGATTTGCCGGAAGGTTTTCCACGTTAAATCTGGTGTCTCTCCTCCTAGTTCTATTTTGGTGCTCTCCCATCTTGGTTTTGATCCCCGCCGGATTTCCTAACAGAGTCTACCTATGCTGCTATGCATAGGGATAGAGAACCTTATTCTCTAGTAACCCTTATCCCTTCCTCTCTTTTATGAACTACTTTATTATTGGGGTGCAAGGTTGTGAGCCATCAAAAGATGGTTGGAGGTGTTTTATGTTTGGTAAAGAACCTTATGTATTATAAGAGGATTAAGATCTCGTTTTGGTATGGGGTTAATTTTACTTTATTTCATATTTTAATAATAACTTTGTAGTTTATAGTGATTACTTAGAATAAGGTAAAAATAGAGTGGATAATGAGAATAACTTTATAATGATTATTTGGAATAAGAGAAATTGTGTTTGAAGTTAAAGGGTGGAATAAGTAATGAATTCAGAAATATTTCAGGAATATTCTCCCCTTAATTAAGATTAAGAATTATTTTTAAAATTTATTTTCGTATCAAATGAGATTTTAAATATATAGGTTCAATCACGATACGATACGGATGGTGGAGGTTGAAATTAATCAAAGAGCTCGCTGACGCACCCACACACGACACCCACGCACCCTCTCTCTCTCTCTCTGACACACGCTGTGACACACACGCACATGCACGCTCACTCACTCTCTCTCTCTCCGGGCAGAGAGCGCCTAGAGCTGATCAGGCCACAAGAAAGTCTCAATGGCATAAGTCCTCTTGTCCTGCAGGGAACCATGGAAGGCCAGGAGGCCATACTCTCTGAGCAACATGTCCAACTTCCATTCCTCCATCTTCTCGTAGTCTCCCTTCTTATATCGAGGGTAGTGAAGCGGCATCTGAAACCCCGAACAACGCCGCCGGCTCTTCTCCTCATCCACCCCTCTACTCGAACTCGAACCCCTCTCGTCTCGAGTCCTTAACCCCTTGACAACGTGCTCCTCTCTGTACGGCGTCGCCATCTCCAAGGCCTCCACACGACGTCCTTCTTCCCCTTCGCCAGAGTAGTCGTCACCCACTACTCGGGTGGTTGTCGCTCGGAGGAACCACCGGAGAGCCATGATCTCGCTCCTCTCGCTTAACTAGCTAGAGATAAATAGGATGACACGACTCGATCGAGAGTGGAGGTGTCCCCCGTCTGGTACAATATATACATATATATAGGTGCAAACGCACAGCACGGACGCACATAGGCGTGAGCCAACCAGAACAGAGACGAGGATGACACGCATGTACTTGTCGGACTCGATCGCAATAATTGGAGATTATAATGAGTGCTTTAATCTTGGTGGTGGTTTTGATTTTAGGCCATCCTCTAATTAATGGGAACTCTTATTTGAGCTAATCATGAACCATTGAGTCGTTACTAGTCGCTTTGCTATTAAATATAGCCCTGTCGTGAGGGCTATCTCCAGCCATCATATATACTTGCGTGCAAGACTTGCGGTCCATTGCTCTTATTCATTACCCGATTTTTAAGGCAACTGGAGCGCGTTCACATCATAATATTATCCGGACATTGATTACGGATTTTCTTGAGGCATTCGCCACTATATATATTGGGCCAGTGGGCCCGGTGCAACCTACCACAATTCTCTTAATTCTAATGGTCGCGATTTATGTATATGAATCAGAGCATGTATATTACACATGTCATCGAATCAGTAGTAAGATATCGATTGGTTAATCTAATTTATCGGTAATGATATACCAATTAGAGGACATGTGTATTACACATACCACATGATTATGTACATAAATTTTTATCTCAATGATATATATATATATTATTCAGATAATGTTCACATAATGATACGATAAAGTTAAATCTTAATATATATACATTAAAATTTTAATATATATTTTAAATATATATAATATATAAATATAATATACCGATTGAGTAGATCAACCAATTGATATCTCATTATCAATTAGAGCGTCATGTCCGGTCTATTATATATGTTATGATCAAGTACACATATCAGCGCTCTATCTCAAATCCTAGGTGGCATTGGCACATTAGGCATCATCTAGCTGCAACAGGGAGATGTTTTTATTCTGTTCCGCAAGGGCTGCAAACTTAGGGAGTTAAAAGTTGATAAAGTCTTGGAAGGCCGCCATGGACTCCGCTGGGAGGCCCAAGAACAAAATAGTCCCAGTATCATGCGGCAATAGCAACGCCCCCTCCCTCCCGGGCAACCCGGCAGGACCGGTCTGGGTCGTTGGGCCCCACCCGAAATCCACCCGAGGGTCACGATAGCCCAGGCGGGTCCAGCTCGAGACCACCAGCGTCGCCGTCAACGACCCCCTCGCACGCGTCGCCTCGATGTAGTCCATCTTGGATCTGATGAAATCGTCCGTTATCCCCTCGATCGCTTGCTGCACCAGCTTAACGGCGTGGGACAGCGGACGCGACACCAGCTCACCGGCCTCGCAGATGCAGCATGCGAACACGATCCCATTCCCGTAGTACCCACGTGGCAGCGGCGGGTTGACCTTGGCCCTAACGTTGACCGCGAAGAGGAGCTTTGACTTTTGGAGTGGGTTCATCTTTAGAGCTTGGCTGCGGGCTCGCCATACGAGGCCTGTGAGAGGCGTCTCGAAGATGTTCTTAGCCTCTGTGCATGTGTAAACAAGCTTTTCTAGCTCCGCTGGATCTGCTTCGGAGACGTTTCCTAGCTCCTCCAGTTTGCACTCTGCCTTGGCCTCTGCGAAGATGACGCCCCCCTTCCGGTCGCACCTCACAACCAGTTTCCCGTCCGGGCTCACAGCGAGGCTCCCGGTGAGTGGATATATAATAGAGCACCAAGACCTTCGCCGAGGACTCTTTCAGCATTTGGCTCGGGCTAGCGCCAGTCTCATCAGCCTTGCTCTCGTCCGCCTTGAAGCAATATATGCACCGTCTTCATGATCACCGGGAGGGGCTGATCCAGGTTTGAAAGGAAGTAGATCCCATCTCTGGTATCCTCGGCCGCTTGTAGTAGCACTGGCTCTAGTTTCTTCACGACCATCCGTGACTTGTTTACTGGCATGGGAGGCCCTCCATCGATCTCGATCTCTTCTTGCCCTGCTAGCTAGCTAATTAACTGGCAAAGGTCGATCGGTATCTTGAGACTCTGTTGCACGCATACATGCACATATATATATATATATTCTTAGCGTAAAGTTGGCTTCTTTAATATCGATTGCACTTCGCACCCGACATGGCGAGACCTTCTTTTAACCCGCTCAGATAACCTGGTTTGCAAAAGAGCAAGTTAGGTGAATGGTATTTGATTATGCTACTATATATGATTGCAAGCAATGAACCTCGCGTATCAAGATTTCAACTTCCAAGTTAAGATAAGTGTTTAATGACGTCTATTATTTCTTCCATTAATCAGAGAGGTGTATGTTATCCGAAGTTGATTAATGGAAGGAATAACGTACAGTCAAATTAAAGATTCTAACGCCAATCAACTTCCAGAGGATCTTCAATTACTCTCATTAATTTGCAACCTCTAGAAGTTGATATATAAGTTTATCTGATTCTTGAGCAGAGGCATCCTGTGCTGTTAGAATCTTTTAAGTCGCCTGGTAATAAGTCTATATTAATCGAGGCATGTGAGGTTGACCTGCTGTAGACGAGGACAAACCTCTGTTTTCGGAATCGGGGAATTTAAGGAGTCGATCGGGGTGGTGTATGTTGATGCCGACAAAACAGTACTAACTCTGAAGAATAACTCATGGCTCAAGTCATTGAATTGTTTAAGATGTTTGACAAGATCGATCCTGACAAGGTAATGAATGATATAGCTCAAATATATCTATTTGGATAATGTAACAGGTTTATACCCTTTCTGAGGAGTAATTTGAGAAACTATAACTTCTTTTTCTATAGTTCTATCATGTCGTTAAAGGATATCCTGTTTAAAAGAAGGATGACATATTTCTGCATTTCTTCTTCTGATTAAAGAATCCCATTGAATGCTTTCGCAGATTTGTGTGACTCAATTACACTGGTATTCTGTATTTGTCAGACAGCTTTGTAGATGTTTACGTCCGCAATCAACTTATTAATTGGACCTTTGGATGTGCACTATATATACGTGGTGACTTGGATATTTGATTGCAGACATTGCATATTAATATTCCTCAGGGTTGATGACTTACTGAGAAGTGAGAAGCAGCCTTGTATCATGAGCTTATCCAGCAATCCAAAACCTTAGGATCTCCTATTGTTACATCATCCCTCTGTGCACATTTAGCTTTATTTTCACTTACCGGCGGGCCACTTCAAGTCGAGGTCACAAAGCTTGTAGGCTGAGATTCTCATGTTCGAAAGGCTTCTAGCATTTCCTCCCAGCTTTCATGCCATATCCTTTCCCTAGCTAGTATGGTCAAATTTTGTTTAATTTAGCTTGCCTTTTTTTCTTCTCTGCTTGATGGCGAATCACTTGCAAATCATCTGGCCAAGCTTTTCAGTTATTGCTGGCCTTGGGTCTTTGTTCCTGTTTATGGCTAAAATTTCTACTGATCTCTTGTGATGTTTTCACTAGCATGATCATCCTTCATCCTCATATGCATCTTTAAAATTTAGTAATCCATCGTTTGGTTGCTTGTATTAGCTAGCATGCATGAGCTAATCTAGTATTTTGGTCTATACCAGTGTTTGGTTGGCCACTGCTAATACAAAAGGGTGTTTGGTTGGCCACTGCATTAGCTAATGCATACAAAAAGGATATCAAATGCTGCATTAGCTAATGCAGTCAAAATGGTTGTTTTTGCTAATACATCATTACATTAACAGATGCAATACACTGCATTAGCTTATACAAGCAACTAAACGATCCCTAAGTATCTGCTTCTGCATTGGATTGTGATCACGTGACTTGGAATGCTGCTTTCTCTATGCTCTTCTTCATTTGTGTCGGTTGGGTGAATTCTGAGAGGATTCTATCATCAATGCCTGCTGTTTGGTTGACACATATGATCCTAGTGAGGAATGCAAAAGAGAACTGGATTAGGAAGAGGTGAAGTAAACCTTTACAATTCATAAGAAAAGCCCTGTTTGATATATCAGTCGGTCGTGGATTCAGTATCCCAAAAACACTTCATATACTGTTCATAAATCATAAGATTGGTCATCTTAATCTAAGAACCCATTGCTCCTTATCTGTTTGTAATAGTCTGGATGCATTAATTTCAGGTGACTAAAGCTGCTGATTTCAAGAAAGACCCTTGGGTTGGGCACATCCCATATTGACTCGTAAATGTTTATGTAATCAGGAGCAGAAACTTTTAATCAGTTGATGCTATTTTTTCGATTTCAGAGTTTCAAAATTGCTTGGCCCAATACTATATAACTTGCTTCCCATTTCAGCCTATGTTTATTGTGGAGCAAAAATGTCTACGATTGGAGTAAAGTTTGTGGATTTAAATAATTCAAGCTGTAAGCCGTAGTTTGGCGGTCCATATTCCAGAGAAGAGGCGATGCCATTTGCCGGGTATCGACTATCGAGTTTGCTGGACATAACCGGCGTTCTTTTTTTTTCTAACGCCACGCCGGTCATGTCCGGCAAAACTCGAAACATAACCGGCGTTCAGACAGCCGTTTCATTCAAACAAGCAACTATTATGACACGCGTCGCTCACGTGAACTTTCCAACCCAAAGCGTTGTCAGAGAGAGATCCTTCCCATAGACGAAGACAGTCCTGAGATCGTACGGCCGCAAAACCGCTCCTCACGACTCCATCCTGACCGTCCAAACGAGCCCTCCGTGGACCGAGCTGTGGAGAGCGTACACGTGGCACTATCGGAATGATCATCACCGTACGATGTAGCAGTTAGCCAGAAAGCCAGTGGAGACAAGAATAAAACCAATTGGAAACGGGGTTTGGAGTCCGCTGCACAAAGCGGGCACACGCGTAAAACCTGTTCCTATTTGGGGCATTCGAGGAGGGAAAGAGACGATCGAAAAGGCCCCTTTTTTATTCGCAGCTATCGCAGTCGCTGGCTCGCGAGCCCGGGGGGTGGGGGGGGGTGCGGGATAAGTCCCGCCCGAGTGGGAAACCCTTCGATTTCGAACCCCAGGTGCTCTGATTCCCTCGTAAGTACCTTCGTCTCTTGATTTGTGCCCTCCGTACTCCAATTTCCGTTGTTTTTACCCGATTTTCGTGGGTTTTGGATGTCTTTAGGGCATGAGATGCTGTTTTAGGAGCTAGGGTTTCGGGGGTTTTAGCGAAAGGTACCATCTTTTTAGGGGAACATCCTTTTCCATTCTTTGGGTTCTTGGAAAATCGTTTCTCCGTGTTCCTTCAGCTGGGGGATTTGAGGGTTTGGTTGACTTTTCTGGGTGATTTTTGTTACTTGTTTGATGCGAAAAGTGGCAGGCTAAGTAGCTCTCTTGCGTTTGCTATTGTCTACTATTGGGAGTAAATCTCTGGTCTTTTTAGTTCCGGGCTATTCAAATCAGGACAACTTCGAGATTCCGATGGGGTTTTGATTGTAAGGCCGATAGTCTTTTAGCAAGTTCGGTTTTTGATGAGTGCTTTGTTGATATTGCTTTATCGGGCTTATGGATTTCTGTTATGCCCTGAAACACTCAATAACCCTGCGGCATTCCCTTGTAGGTGGCGGTCTGCATGTCTGAAGAATGTTCTTTGTGCTTCAAAATTGATATCTTTTTGGCATTATGGTTTTTTATTGCGTCTGTATATCTCTTTAGATGTTACTGTTTGTGCCTTATTTTTTCACCTTGTGATCATGCTATATATCAAAAAGCTGCCTTGAAATTTCAGGTTTATACTGAAGGGTATCTTACTAAAATCGGTAGAGCTTAGAGCAGCTCCACATCCTTTGGAATGTCGGAGCAAGAACCAGCTCCTGAAGTTGAGGCAGCCCCTATGACAAATGGGTCTGGTCCACCTGAAAAAACAGGCGGGCAGGCTGTTACTGAAGAGAAAGATGTGGAAGGCGAGGGTGGAAAAACAGAAGCAAGCGAGAAGGGGAGCTCAGGTGAACAGAAAGATGACAATGCAAAAGCAGTGTTGGCGGAAAATTTGGAGAAACAGAGAGATGTGAGTGTGAAAGCAGCAGATGCTGAGGATGGGAATACCGAGGAGCCTGAAGACGCGAATAAGGTAGAAAATAACAGTGAGAAAGTGGCAGAAGAGAAGGAAGTGAAGGATGTGGAAAGTGTGGTTACGATCGAGTCAGTGAAGGATGTGGAAAGTGTGGTTACGAGCGAGTCAGTGAAGGATGTGGAACTTGAGGGTACCAAAGTGTCTGTGAAGGATGTGAAGATGGTGGAAGTTGAGGATGTGAAAATGCCGGAATCTGAGGATGCGAAAATGGAAGAATCTGAGGATGTGAAAATGGTAGAAGCTGAGGCTGTCAAAGAAGATCAGGGGATTGAAGAAGGAGAAGAAGAGAAAGAGGCTGAAAAGGAAGAGCAGATTGCAGAGGAGGAGAGAGAAAGTGCAGAGGCTGAGAAGAAATATGGTGAGGGTGATCAGGCTAAGGGGGTAAAGAGAAAAAGGGGGAGAGCGAGGAAAGTTAGTGAGGAAGGAGATACAAAGGGGAAGAGAGGGGTTATAACAAAGGCCGAGGAAGTTTTAAATACTCCTGTGACTTCCTCCATTGATCGGCCTGTACGCGAGAGAAGAACTGTGGAGAGGTTGGTTGAAGTTATTGAGAAGGAACCATCTAGGGAATTTTTGGTTGAAAAGGTACTATCATGACTAACTTGGATCTCTCTTCTAAGCTACAGTGTTCATTGTCCTCTACTCATTTATTTTTCAAATTGTAGGGCCGTGGTACTCCTCTGAAGGACATACCAAATGGTATGATTTTGACCTATGCAAGATAATATGGTGATACAATGCACTTTAGCAGATGTTGCACTAGGATATGTTTTTGTATCCTTTTGTTAGTTAGTGATGGGCATTTATGCTTGACTTCAGCATTTAAGACATGTGCATTTTCTGTTCCATATGCCTGGACATTGTTCTTTTTCTATCTGAGATGGATGTTGGCGTACCAGAATATGTCGAAGTTGATGCTTCCAATTTCGTATTGCTTAATAAAAATGGGATTTAAGTTTATTTCGGGCATTGAATTTTGTTTGATGTGTTTTTGTGAATCGCTTATCGCCATTAGTAAGGGGTGCCAATATTTTCGACCCGACATATTTCATCTCTTTTTATGACCAGTTGCATCAAGTTGGCCTCAACTTGTTTGTACCTTTTCTCTTCTTTCTATACTTGTCAGCTTAAAATTGCTAAAACGACAGAATGGAGTTAGATTGGGTCATGGTTGGCAGGCATCCAATTTCTTAAATTCTGGACAGCTGGCTCTGAATATTGTCGCTAACTTGGTTCTTGTACATGCATTAGGTATGGTTGTTTATGGCCTGTCATAAAAAATTTGGATTTTTTTTGTTCTATGAAGCTTAATTTAGACTTATTACGATGGCCTGAAGGACATGTCGCCTATCTCGAACGGTAGTCGAAAAGTATTGTAGGACATGATATGTTGCAATGGTGAGCACGGTTACCAAAAGCATTACCATGTTTTAGCAGTTCAGCATGTTAGGTGTGTGGTTAGTCATTTTCAACCTGTGAAACTTTTGTTAACCAAAATTGTTGATGCTAAGTCATGAAGTCTTAAACTCCGAAGCATGTTAATTCTTTATGTTGCTTCTTATGTTCCTAACATTCTATCTATGAAGAACCGAACACCTCTTATTGGTTTCAAATAAAGCGTACCTTGTGCACCGCAACGGCCTGGCTTTCTGGAATTTCTTTGTATTATTTTCTGTTTTGATCTTGTGTCTTCTGCAATCATAATCTGGGGAATTATTAGTTTGTACCATGTCATTCTCAACTTCAATGGTGTTGAAAGCAATAAGCTCGAGTGTACTGTTCTCTAAAACAACCATCTTTTGTTTCTGTATTCACTGTAGAAGCATTTACAGAATAGTAATATCCTCTTGGCATATTTGTTATTTTGTGCTAGACATCAAAACAGGATGGGTTGTCTACACTATTGTTTTTATTTGTCCTTTAGTGTATGATAGTCTTTAATTTTCACTTTGTATTGTCTTTTACAGTGTCCTACAAGATAGCCCGAAAGAAGCCTGGTGAACTCAAATTGCTCCATCAGACTCTTTTTGGAAGGAGAGGAAAGGTAATAACAAGTATGTCAATTGGTTACTTTCTTTCCATCAACTTATCCATATCTAAGATATAGGGGTCACATGATTCTCGCTCCTTGTGAAGCTGATGGTGCTAAAAAAGTTACCACTTTTAATTGAAAAGATATTTGATGAATTGCAAATAGTTACCCTACTCCTCTCTTAAGACAAGGCTCCTGTTAACACATCAATTACTCGATATCGTCCTTGGATATAGAGGTCACATATCTAAGATATAGAGGTCACATGATTCTCGCTCCTTGTGAAGCTGATGGTGCTAAAAAAGTTACCACTTTTAATTGAAAAGATATTTGATGAATTGCAAATAGTTACCCTACTCCTCTCTTAAGACAAGGCTCCTGTTAACACATCAATTACTCGATATCGTCCTTGGATTTTAGGCTGCTGCCACTGGCTTCATATTTAATGTGTTAATATTTGACTTGTTAATCTGGTTGACATTTAATCATTTTATTTTGTTTTTCATCCTAAAGATAATGCACCATGGAGTATGTACATGTTTCAAATTAGAATTTTAATGCCCTATATGGCAATATATAACGAACAGAGTATGTTGGAGCTATTAAGAAGATCATTTTGCTTTCATCTAAGTTGTTAGTAGTGCACATACGAATCCTGAATATTTTTATCAGGGTGGAAATGGGTGGGATCAGCTCAGGCTTTTATGAGAAGATACAATTGGTTGACCCCAACCTGACCCAGTCAACTTGACCTAAACCTGTCTGTGTGAATGGGTGCATGACCCACCCAGATCCCAACCCACCAAGAAGGCTAATTATTCTCACTGATAGAAGAGCACATATACAAATCTTGTGATGAACTTAAAAGGAAAATCAATGAAGTGGCACATGAGAAAGTGCAAACAAAGAGAAACTTCACATCTTGTATGAGATGGGATCTCAGTATAAGGTGCCCTCTATCTTGGGTATTACTCTCCTTCCTGGGAACCATAGAGGGAATTACGATGTTGAAGTTGGATACGAAATGGCGCTCAAGTAAAATATGAGGAGAGGGGTTTAAAGAGATTAGGGAAAGGTGCCAAAGCAAGGTGAAGAAGAAGGAATTTTATAGTTTATTAGGCTCATCTAGTATATAAGGAGCCTCTGCAAGATTAGGATAATGATATGATACCCCGTGTGACTATCTTAATCAGGTGAAAGCCATGACTCATATTTGACCTGTTTAAAAGTCTGGTCATAGAACTAACTTGAGATAGAAAGTAATAGACCCATACCTGGCCTAAATTTGGCCGGTTGGGTCATGGATCTGAATTGAGGTGTGAAGTAATTGACACATACCTGGCCAAAAGTAGACCTGGTCGGAAGGATTGCCACGTCTATCTAGATCGTGAAAAAACTGACGTTTGTGTGGTATTCCGTCTGATAAGTGTAATATCTGAATTGCACATCAGAAGAAACTGATGGTGTGTGGTATTCCATACTTGCATCATTATGAAGAGGATTTTTGACTATAATTAGATCGAGAATTTTTTTAGGGCCTTATTACTACTGACTTGTGCAATAAGCTCACTGAAGTTTAGTAAAGTCAATCTGCAGTTCTTTGTCGTATCTGCAGTGGTTATGGTTTCCTTTGTGGTGCAAGTTTGGAGCTCTAAACTCAAGCTAAATGAAGATAGAGACTTCCAAGAATCTAAACTTCGGTCTTACTACAATTGATTCCAGTTGTGGCAGAACGATACCTTTGTGCCTGGTGTCTTAAATTTTGGTCAAGTTCCTATATATGGAGGATGGAGCACTGAGAGACGACCTATTTCATGGCTTCCCATTCTCCATGTTTTAAAAAGTTCTTCCATTTTTCAATGTTTTAACCAAGAGGCGGGAAAAAAAGCCAGTAGGTTGTGTGACAACAGCTGTCAATGATTTCGCATTCTATTTCTTCTCTGATTTCGGTTGATTATGTAGCTATTTCTCCATAAATTCTCTTTCTATTTGAATCATCTCAATTTTCTCTTCGCACTTTTTTTTCCCTCACGATTGATTCTTCTTTCTTCTGAATTGCAGGCAATCAACTTTAAAAGTCATATTCTTCAATTTTCTGGGTTTGTGTGGCATGAGAATGAGGTCAGCAGCTGATCTATACTTATGGCTTATCAATGAAATGTCTAGTTGTCCGAGATTCATCATATTTCTCTAGTCAGAGTTTATTGGGTTCCTTTTCTTGACTGCTTACTATATCGTCATCATTTTGAACCGATCGAACTGCTTACAGGAAAAACAAAGAGCCAAATTAAAGGAGAAACTTGACAAATATGTAAAAGATGCCCTAGTTGATCTTTGTGATTTGTTCGATATACCTGTTGCTAAAGCTACTACAAGAAAGGTTAGAAATTTGGAATTTTTGTTTCCCTGTCTACATTTTGCTGCATGGTCTACACCTTTTGATTACATTCTAATCCTTGCAGGAGGATTTAGTTGTGAAGTTACTGGACTTCATGGCAGCTCCTTACGCTACAAATGATGTCATACTTGCTGAGAAGGAGCAGGTATGCTCGAGATCATCTTTTTAATTGCCTTTTTTCTCCAGAAAGTGCTTATCTTTAGCAGCAGATGTGCTGCTAGACCCTCGTTTTACATGGCATAAAACGATACTTCACTAGGTTTCTATGTGAGTCTACATCTTATGTAGTGCTCTTTGAGAAAATAACGTATGATTTCTTCTTATGATCTGTGTTTTTTTGGTTTTTACTACCTTGGTAGCAATCCAGAAAACGAAGGAGGGTTGCTAAAGGAAGTGTATCGAGGAGCTCGAGCGTCACACCAGTTAGGCGATCTAGGAAGGTATATATCTTGTCTAGCTTTATGGCAAATAGAAACATGTTTAGTAACTTGCTTCAATTACATTAGCATTTCAATTTTCTTACCTACATTGCTCATGTCCTTCTTAAGACGAGATATCCCTTTCTCCCACGAAGTTGTAAGTTTATATTTGCACTAGTTTTGTCATTATGCAGTTCTTTGTTCAATTGTTGGTGCATTTGTCTAAAGATAATTGTCATTGATAATCTCACATTTGCTTCACCCCGACCCTTGTGTTGGAGAAACAGGCGAAGAATGATGAAATACCAAAAGATAAAGGGAGACCTGCAGATGAAACAGAAGACGAGGACGATGTTGATGAAGAGGACGATACCGAGAATGGTGTTCCTGACAAGGATGATGATGCTCCTAAACATTCTGAGAGTGAAGCTGATGAAAGCGTGTCAGAAGATGCAGAGGAAGATGAGAATAATGAAGATGACGATGATGACGACTCTGGAAGGAGCAAACGTGATCTGAAGAAATCTCCAAAACTTGGAGGGTCTCCTGGAACACCGAAATCAAAGACGTGGACAAGTCCTAAGAAGGCCAATGCGTCTCCAACCCCCAAGAAGAGTCCTGCTAAGACTTCATCTTCCAAAGCTTCCAAGGTCGAGGATAGCGACCATGCAGGGGCAAAGGTCTTTTCTAGGAAAAAGAAAAATGAGATTGTGCCTTCGAAGAAGTCAACTACTATAGCAGATGCAAAGTCTTCAGGTATGCTATAGATTGGTGCACTTCCCTGGTAATGTAAAAATGGAAGACTAGGGTTGCTAGTCTACGAATGCTTAGCATTATGAAATTATCTCATGAATCTGGAATGGCCTACAAAAAGTTGCATTTAATCTATTTGTTGAGCTTATGTTTTGAGCCAGTTTGATCTAATCACCAGTCCCTTTCCTCTCACATACTGAACTATTTCATTCTGTCAGTTGGGATGAATCATTAGTTTCTTGCAAATCATTCCTTCTTCTGTATCATCATATATGACTACCATATAATTATTGCAAAATGTGCTTCCTAAGCTACCCATGAACAATCTGCTTGTCAGCTCAACAACAATGCAATTTAAACAAGACCTAAACGTTAATCTCTCCTGCTTCTTTCAAGGTAAAAAGGTGTCCAAAGGCAAGGCCAAATCAGAGACAGGAAAAGATTCTGGTCCAAGCAAGAAGGAATTGAGGGAGGCCATATGTGAAATTTTGAAAGAAGTTGATTTTAACACGGTGAGTTATTCTAATAATGGCAGCTAATATCTTGTTTGGAAGTACTCAATTCTTTTTCCTTCCGGTGTGTTATCTTTATCATGACTGACCTGATATTATGGCTAGATTACTAGTGCTGGAAATAACTTTCCTAATCTGCTAAAAGCTCCAACACAGTTGTCTTCGACACGGGCATGTTAGTTTCTGCTACCGTATAGGTCTACAGCAAGGAGAGCATTTTGTCTTGTACACAATTCACTTCTTAGCTAGAACCAGATGCCTGGAAGCTATCTCAGGGCTCCAACATGCTTTAGCAGTACAAAGATTCATCTGATTACTCTTGTTGCATTGCTGTAGCTATTGCCTAGTTCCATGACTTCACTTACTTTCCTATATGTAGAGTCTAGCTTATGCTACTGCACCTGTTGTCTTTTATATGTTGAATCTGGTAATTTAAACGTGACATGTTGAATATTAATTCTTTTGCATCTCAGGCCACCTTCACCGATATTCTCAAGCAACTGGGTATGTCTTCTACCTACTGACAACTACTTCATTTTTCTTCAAGCATAAAGTTTGTAATTTGGTCTTGAAAATCCGTTTCTTCCAGCTGGTCGTTATAACACGGATCTGACTTCGCGAAAGAAGACTATTAAACTCATGATCCAAGATGAGTTGACCAAGCTTGCCGATGAGGCTGAAGAGAATGAAGATGAAGAAGATGACGAAGGTGATGCAGAGAAGGATGACAATCCAGGACCCAAAAGCAAAGAGGTGGAAGCTTGATTTTGGCGAAAGCTGGTGTGGAAGTTGTATTCATGTTTATTCTCTTTGTATCAACCATCCAACAAGGTGGTGCTGAGCCATGGTCAATGTTTATACAACGGCGACTAGGCTCTGTTTCCATATGGTTGTGTATTTGTAACATAGTTCCTTTAGGATCTCAACAATTTTTCTGGTTAGGAAATATCGTTAGCGGTGCGCTGTATAGGCTTTTGCAGCGCTGTATTAGCGTTAACATCAGATAACCTACTTGGTTTTGGTTGTCGTTTAGACAAACTTAAGACGACAGAAGCCTATACAGGAACAAATGTTTAACTCAACTCTAGCATTTTGCTATGTGGATTAAATTATTCCTGTATGCTATGGAAGCAATCCTGTCTCACAGGTGTTCTTGTATCACCCCTGTATGATTGATTCAAGTCTTAAGTGTGCATCGATCTTTTCTGATCAATTCCTTTCTAGGATCTGTGACGGTTTCATGTCTTTTTAGCTAATCAGAAATCAATATATTTCTTGTGTGGAATGAAAATTCTTTCAAAGTTCTCCTTGTGAAGGAATTTTGTGTGTTTATATTCAAAAGGCAATATAAGTACACACACAACCTAATATCACAACTCACTCAAACTTGAAATCATTATTGAGTAGAAATTGGATCCGAATATTGTCCAGTTCCCTCTAGAATTCTACTCGTTTTTCTTATGGGGATTCGTTTAGTGCGTCCCTCATGATTCACTGCTTGGTCAACTCCCACTTGTTGAAATATAAAACACATTCTTTTACCCCCACGATGCACGGACTTTCATCCACCAACTCGGGCAACTCAATCCGAATCAATGCGGTCTATCAAATCTATGATATGTTTTTTTTTTTTGTTTCAACAGCATGCATCTATGTTAATTAATTAATTCAGCCGACAGGCTATAATAACAAGCATCCATGTCCAACAACAAGCATGGATTGTTCTACATCCATTAGCTTATTGGGTTTTGGATCTGTTTTCCACCCTCTCCTCTTCTTTTGATTCCGTCTCACTGCCTGTAATTTGGATTTCAGGGCTTGTATTCTATTGATATGGTATCGGATCTTCATAGCATCCGACATTTATCCAACCCGTTACCATTTATTCTTCTACGTTTTTCTTTATGAATGACTGTTGAGGTGATGCACCTCACGAGGATGATGCGCTGCGCTAAAAAGCGTGGCCGACTCGCCTATAAATTTCCGATACGCGGCTCGGCTCGTGTGGCGGCCCCGCCACGACATCCACGCCTAAATGATTAAGCGGGCCCCACCGCCCACCGACGGCCAGGATCACCACCACGCGCGCTCTATCCAGGGCTGAAGACGATCCACGTGGTCCATGCTTATCGAGAAACGAACGGCCGCCATCTGTCCACGTGTATATACGGATGCGATATTAGGACCAAGATCCGACGGACTGGGCCACTCACCTCTCTTCTCTCTCCTCTCTGGATCGGAATTCCTCCAGCCCGGGCGAGTAGAAACCCTAATCCTGCTCGCAGTACCCGCGAGCTCTTCGATTCGTGGAGTCCCCTCTCATCGCGGGGGTCCGGATTTTGGTCGATCCTTTTCCCATGTTGTGCACCTCTCTCGGGCACGTGGCTCCGTCTCCGCCGAGAATACCTTTGTTATTTCGAACCCTTCACCTTTGATTGAAAGTTTGAAACCCATGTTCCTTTCCTCATGATTCGAGTTTCTCGATCTCGAGAGTGAAGAAGAACCCTAATTGAACTTTATACCAAGAAACCTACTTGCCTGTGTTTATAGCTATCTTGGCTCTTCCCCCGCTATATATCCAGGGCCTCACGACCTACAAGAGCTCTTTGTCTTTCGTTTCTCTCGAAGCTGTGATCTGGGTTCTGCTTAGCAACCTATGTTTCATTGGATCCGTGCTTAAAGATTGCAGCTTTTTGCTTATTATCATCTCGGTTGAATCGACGAACTTGAAATCACGATTGTTTGGGCTCTCTCGGTAGTGGCCTTGCTACGCTCAAATTCGCATCCGGTTATCTTTTTTTTAGGCTGTGAGTTTGCTGAATATTTGCAAAAGGTTTGAGTTTTGGGGGTGTGTTGTGGTCCATGGCGGATTCAGATAACGAGTCTGGAGGGCAGAACACGAGCAATGCAGCGGGCGGCGAGTTCTTGTCGCCCCGTGAGCAAGACCGGTTTCTGCCGATCGCCAACGTGAGTAGGATCATGAAGAAGGCCCTCCCGGCAAACGCCAAGATCTCCAAGGACGCCAAGGAGACGGTCCAGGAGTGCGTCTCGGAGTTCATCAGCTTCATCACCGGAGAAGCCTCCGATAAGTGCCAGCGAGAGAAGCGCAAGACCATCAACGGCGACGACCTCCTGTGGGCCATGACCACCCTCGGATTCGAGGAGTACGTGGAGCCCCTCAAGGTGTACCTTCAGAAGTTTCGGGAGATGGAAGGCGAGAAGGGGACTGCTTCATCATCGCAGTCGCAACAGAAGGACGGCGGTGGCGGTGGGAATGGTGGCGGCAGCGTTAATATGGGTAACAATGTGGGTGCTTTTGGTGGCGGTGGGGGTGGCGCCGGGATGTATGGTGGCGGAGGTGGTATGATGATGATTGGCCAGCAAATGTATGGATCGCCACCATCATCATCTTCATATCAACATCAGACGGGCATGGGTGGGCAGAGCAGCAGTTTGGGTGGCGGCGGCGGCGGCGGCGGCAGCGGCGGGATCTCGTCTTCATCATCAGGCCTCGGGAGACAGGGAAGGGTATGACGTTAACTGTGATCAAGATGGAGTTTTTTTTTTGTTTCCTTTTTATGCCAACGTGTTGAGATTCCTTCTCTGATAGCTCCTCCTCTAGAGGGTTGGAAACAGAGGCTAGATAATCTCATATAGAAGACTGGGATATGTGTAACATAGTGTAGACTTATGATGAAAGGGATAGTCTTTGAGACCTCTCTAATCGGGAGAGAAGGGCTGATATGATCTGTATCATAGACCGAGGATGAAGGGATCTCGCATGCTATTCTTGGTGAACATCTCTGCTCGTTAAAGAGTTGTTCTTCTCTGGATTTTAACTGATTTCATAACTGTGGAATTTGTATGTCAGGAGGTTGTACATATATGGGGCATTCCTCAGTGAAGCATATGATTTGTGCTTTAAATTCAATTGAATACCTTGTCTTCAAAGAAGTATATCTATGTTCTGTTCTTTGTCTGACTGTTGTATGATCTCCGTATATGATAGCATGCGTCCAGGGTCGGATGCATGCCTGAGCTTCTGAGAGAATAACCCTCTTAATCAACGGAATCCTAAGAAACTGAAGCTAGCCACTGGCCAATGAAGGAAGACTGGTTACTCCTACTGGTGCTATAATTTGCAGAGCTGGGCATCCATATGAGATTGGAAACAAGGATATTAAGGTAAGACAATATTTTTCATTCAGACTTCAGATTTTCATCTGGAAGTTGTTTTTTATGCAGGATGTTTGAAAACAATGTTGCCATGTCAGGTTGAAGATCTTTGAAATCCTTTCCAAGTCTGGCTTTGTACTATGTGCAAGAAGTGTACATTTATTTCCTACTTGGAAGCTGTTATTTGTTGCTTTTTTTTTTCTCCAAACGGCAAAAAACCCTCAAGGGCCGGCCTGACATGGATAAGGATGGATGGCTAAGGCTCAGTACCAGAGTATGTAAGAAAGGGCCCTTCCAAATCCAGAAGGGGTAGTGAAAGGGTAGCAGAGGCTGTCATTGGCTGGAACAAGATCTTCTAGTGTGTTTTGGTCCAGAGAGAGGAACAAATCTATGTAGCATTAATCCTTGCAGCCTTTTCCCTCTCTCTCTGTATGTGTGGTCAGAACTTGATCTGGTTTCGTCTGCTGGTGGGGTGACTGGCAACTAACAGACGTGATACAAGCCGGACTATATCTGTTCCCTGCCAGTCATAGTATTTGGTGACACGGTTCTTTTCGATGGGCAACGGCACCATTTTTAGTGTATAATGTATCCAATGATTCAGTGACAGGCACAAGCGGCTAAGCATATATAGCTTTCCGATGGCATGATTCGGTGCCAGGTGTAAATAGCTTTCATCCTTGGCACCATTTTTAGCGTCTATATATCAACAGCTGGCTGGAGAGAGGACTAGCCTCAGGGCTCAGGCTCAGGGCTCAGGGCTCAAGCCTCGAGCCCTCGACTAATCAAGAAAAAAAAGGTTAAAAAACAGAAGAAATAGCTGGCCGGAGAGGCGGGGGGGGGGGGGGGGGGGGGGGAATTCAAGCCACCTACTTTTATGGAATCTAATTGTTAGATAGTTCTAAAGAATGGTAACACCACGGCATTATTTGTGGGGCTGTTTCTTTTCTTTTTTTTTGATTAGATAAGTCCGGAGGCCGGATAGTACACGGACTTGTGGGGCTGCTGCTTAAAGTCCTTTAAAAACAGTTAAAAGAGCAGTCATAAAAAAGAACAGAAGGCACCCATCATCGTCGTCAATCAAATCAACCACAAAGATATTAGAAGACAAACACATGATAGTTTTTCCATTTCCTGTATAAGTTGACCTAAGTGAGAAGGCAAGTTCAAAGAAGCAGGGAAGCCACAAACAAGAGCAGTTTTGACGCAACATAACACGAGAGTGCTTTTCAAAGTGTAAGAAGCTTCTTTATGGAAGACAAGAAAACCCCGTTTGGTTCGGTTCAAGGTCAAGGGGAATAGGATTAAAGGTTAGATGAGGTTAGAAAAAATAGAGTTAATGAATAAGGGTAAGAAAAAATAAAGATGAATGACATAAATGAAATAGTGATAACCCCGTAATTATTATTTTAATGTTTAGGTAAAAAATGACGAGGATAAAAGAGATAAAGTAAAGTTATTGCCATTTATCCCTCAACCAAAAGAGGGGTTGAGACTGGAATCCACATTCATTGGACTTCATAAAAGGAGACCCCACCATTTCGTTAGCTGTTGATGTCCATCCGACTCCTCTGCTTATTCCCTGCACCACAATTCCTTCAGACTATTGATTGAATTGCCCTGCATTCAGTGACAGTGGATTGAACTGGTCCTTCAGAGTACTCACTATTTTCGACTTTTTACAACTTTATTACAACCAGGGTGTCTGGTTCGTCTGCTGCAGTCAGCTGGGAAATGACTTGCTGCTTCAGTGGTGTTTAGAAAATCGGAAAGATGAAACAACAGGAGGCCTTGCTCAAGTTCTTCACTTTTTTGTATCTTGGAAACCATATTCTACCTCAGAATGCCATATACCTATCTCCGAGTAGCCGTCTTCAGTTGCACAAGCCCGGAACATGCCCTTCGTGTTGAAAGGCATAGCCACCTCTCCATTGGCAGAAACAGCGACTAGGCCAGCAGTATATTTGGGAGCATTATTGATCACATTGTCTGCTGCCTCTTTCAGAGAGAGACCTTTGTACTCCATCAGAGCAGCAACATCGCGAGCAACAGTTGCTCGGATGATAGATTCACCTTTGCCTGTGGCTGAGACAGCACAGAAGGTATTGGCATATGTCCCTGCTCCTATGACTGGGGTGTCTCCAATCCTGCCCACCATCTTGTTAACCAAACCGCCAGTGGAGGTTGCTGTTGCCAAGTTCCCATTGCCATCAACTGCAACACATCCTACAGTCCCTATTTGGCTATCACCTTTGTTTTTTGGTATATCTTGCTGATTGTTTACAGGAGCAGGCTGAGTGTAATCAATCTGCAAAGTGAATGCTCAAAAATTAGTTTACAACCAGCATACAAGCTCTACATAATTGTCCATGGTCCACATATATTTGCTGCACCAGCTCCAGGACTAGTATTGGTGTTGACAGATGCTGAAAAACATAGCTTTTGAGTGTGTCAATGTGGTCACTCATGCCTAGAGCAAAATGACCAGCAATTTGTCAAAAATATTCTATTGCTATTCTAGCGGAGTGCACTACCTTTGTCAAAAAGTAGAGCATACAAAGGAGAAATCAACATTAGGATAAGGCAGGATATGCTCCCACATGCACTCCATAACTAAGAGATGGCCACTGTTGCCTTATGATCTCCACCAGACTAAACCAACCGATGCTGGATTGAAGAAGTCGAACAATGATTTCCTTGTGGATTCCTCTAAAGTTAAGTCACTCTTAAATGTAAGATTCAGTTACAGCTATGAACATTTGGTATAGATAAAAAGTAAAAGGAGTGAGAGCATTGTATGATGGCACGTCACCAGTGAGCCAGGAAAGCCTATGTTCAAGAATCAAGCTTTGCTCATGTAATTAATTTAAACCAGGAGAGAATACAACTTTCCTATATACTAGATAACTGATGCAAAAATCTTCACTATAAAGCAAAGAAGTATACCTGCACTTGGTTGGCTTCTTTTGCTTGTCTTAGCCTTTCAACATTTTCCAGAGTTATGAAGTGGCTTGGATCTACAGTTTCAACACCCTGGACAATGGATGTTCCAATAAAAGGACATTCCAATTATACAGAGGAGTACGAACAAAAGAACTCTCAATACTTGAAAGAGGACAGAATTTTCTTAGAAAGCAAGAAAAAGCTATACAAGGTTAGCTTCAGAAAAACCTCGAATTTGCAAATATGATGCAATGATGACCTTTATTGCCCAAATAGGAATCTAGTGTGTCAACAACAATGGCGTAGGAAGACAAATTTTGGATGGGGACATTTCAACCAGAAATCTGAGGTGGGAGCACTTGTTGAATCTTTATTGTTGTGACCTGTCAGTGATGGTGTGATATGGATCATTTTCACAAAGGGTGTGATGAGGAAAAAGATATACCTCTACAGGTTGTTCTTAGAATAACTTAATGGCATTCAGTCTTGAATTTTTCAGACCCATGTGCAGATGATTATTGGAGTATGCTCCTTAGAAGCTGATACTTTTTAATTTTTTTCACCTAAATAACACGAAAAGGCATTCATAGGAGAGAAGATTCTCTGAGGATAGATTCTAGTGAAATGACAAACAGGGAGAGTCTCCATACAACTACTTCGTATTCTCCCAGAGCAAATATTGTTACATGTCTTACTTCTTTATTTGAAAACATGGCCAGGATCCAGGAGAAAACAGAAGTGTACAGAAAAAATGTCAAGAGACAAATACTAAGAGAAAAACCAGCCTGTGCCTGGTAAAATTACTATTGTTTCTAAGGCCACGCTTGGTTCGTGGTAAGGAATGGAATGAGGAATAGAATGAGAGAGGGATGGAATAGTGTGAGGATTGGATTGCTAATGATTGTGTTTGGTTGAACAAGGAATGAGAATGGGAAAGATACTTTCATATGTTTGGTATGCATTAATGAACATGGAAATGGAATGAGAATAACATGTGAATGACCATACTACCCTTGACATATACAACACTTATTAATTTAACTGCTGAGATTGACTACTTAGGGGTAATTCTGACGTTAGACATCCCATTGCTCATTTAGGCCTGAATGGAATGGGTCAATAACATGGGGGTTGGGAGGAATGGGTCATTCCTCTTCGAGGATGAATGGGCTATTCCATTCTGGCCTAAGATGATAAACCAACCGTGGGAATGCCTCATCGGAATGGAAAAAGTCATTCCATTCCGAGCAGAAATGGCGAACCAAACATGCAATAAAAGTGTACACGAGAATAAGAATAAAGATCAACAAGATGAAAACCCAAAAAGATCTAGTCATGATTTGGATATTAACAGACAGATTCACGGACCATGATTATCTGACATCTGCTACTTAAGTTGCAAGAGCAATAAATAGGCACTTCGCCGATATTTCGATCTGAATCAATTGATTTTTGGACACGATCCAAAAACTTAAATACAAAAGTTTGGATGTTGATATGTGATATGGAATATGAAAATGATGGTTGAGCACTAAAGCAAACAGGTAAAGATGTCAATCTGGAGTAAGTTGTTTCTTCTATTTCAAAAACTGTGCAAGCTATGAAACATAGGGTGCAGAGAGATCTGTAACCTGCTGCCTTGCAAATGCCTCGGCACCATCAAATGCTAAATATATATGGGGAGTTTTCTCCATCACAAGTCTTGCAAGTGATATGGCATTAACAACAGTAGAAAGCCCGGAGACAGCTCCACATTTCTTTGTATTACCATCCATAATACATGCTTCCATTTCAACAGTGCCATTGGTGGTCAAAACAGAACCTCTACCAGCGTTGAAGTGTGGACAATTTTCCAGCTCGCGTACCTGTGTTAAGACCATTTCCATCAAGATAGAATCTTGAAATCGTTGGCAGAGATAATGTCGGTTAAAATCGCAAGATGAGTGACAACTACTCATCATCCAAACAACGGAGGGAAGCATCAAGAAATTCCATTTATGGGCTCAAAACAAGAACCCTTCCAGAAATCAAGACTAAACGAGTGCTAAAAATATCAAAATGGGCATCCACATAACCAAGGGAAGCACGAATTTTTGATAAATTAAAAGAGGAGGATGGCAGATGGCTTTTGTTTTAGTACCACAAGCTCGACAACATCGAGGGCTGGGTGGTTGGCTTTGAGGGCGGCGATGCCGAGGCTTAGGCAGTGGCGGAGGACGGCCTCACGCGGCGCCCTCCGCTCCGCCGGCAGAGACAGCGAAATGTCCCCCGCCCCTCCGTGGAGAGCTATAGCCCACCCCATCTTCCTCCCTCCTCGCTCTCTCTTTCTCGCTCGGTCGCCGTTGCCACAACACAACCCAAAGAGAAGCGCAGCGTTGGTAGTTGGGCCAAGCCAAGCCAAGCCCAGCCAATAATACCGTGGATTTCCGGGTTTAACTCTGGTTTGGGTTTATAATCACGGGCCAGTAAAAAAGCTTGGGCCTGGCTAAGAAATAAAGTTCTACATTGTTACAAATTAATGTGGTAACTTCTGGGTTAAATCTGGTTAAATATATAACCTCAATATACAAATTAACTAAACCACGCCAGTCATTTTCTATCGTCATCCATCAGCCTCCCAAAGTCCCAACACGGATCGATGCGCACATCCAAGCACGATATCCATTAGATTAGATGGACAGCAGCTACCACGCACATGGTATTCTAACCAAAAACTACGCATGTACATGTAAAGATTTTTCTTTTGTTTTTGTTGATAAAATGAGCCAAAAGGCTAATGAAAGCACGACACATACAAAAGCTGATGAGTCACAAACAGTAATAGTAACGTCAAAAATAGCACCTTAAAAAGTTGCGAGTATGCTAATTATGTGACGGTATATTTGGAAACCTAGCTAGCTACTTAATTACCTCAGATAGACCCCTGCAAGAATTCTAAGGTGGTGGTGATGAGGAATTAATATTCAAAGTGGCATGCATGAAAACAAACTAGCAGCAACAACTGAAAGTGATCTGCATTGCAGAAGTAATTAACCTGTGCTTAATTGGGACACTGATTAATTATTCGGACAGCCTAGACCTAAAACTCGAGATGATCGCGGTTAAGATATGTTTGCATGACCAATAGATGACGGCACACGATCATTCCCGCCATCGCCATTAATTAGCAGCAGCGGCTGCCTCCAACATGGTAGTACAGTGAGGATCCCCATTAATATCGCTCCTCGCTTGGTTGACAAGACTTCCTCTTTAATTTACACCTTCAATCCAATATTTGATCATGTATTCCTTCTATCACAACAACCCTGATCTCGGTTACACATGTTCTCCGCATGACTTCCTTCCACCTTCGAACAACTCGTTAGAAATTAAGAGGAAGCAGAGCTGCTCTGCTCCCCTCTAGCAAGATTAGTTAATGGCGGATCAAGGGCACTACTTCTTCTCTACATGCTTCCAGACCCCAAAGACCCAAGAAGAGAGAGAGGAGGAGATGGCTTCTTATCAAACATACAGAGATCTCATCTCATCCCTGCCACTAGAGGACCAAGGCCCCGTCCGCAACTATCATGGCTTCTGGTTCCGGGAGACCGCCCTCCTAGGCCTGATCTCCTTCCGAGACCGGTTCACGTCTCGTCCCGGCGACATCTGGCTGACCACCTTCCCCAAGTCCGGCACGACGTGGCTAAAGGCCCTCGCCTTCGCCACCATCTACCGGAAGGACCACTCCTTCGCCGACCACCCTTTGCTCCGCAGGCATCCACAGGACTGTGCGCCCTTCTTAGAGGAGCTATTCTCCATGCGCCAACATGAGCTCCCTGACCTCGACGTCCTCCCCACACCTCGGCTTCTCGCCACGCACACACCTTACTCTCTCCTGCCGGACTCCATCACGGCGTCGGACGACTGCCGAGTGGTGTACCTGTGCCGCGACCCCCGCGACACGATAGTGTCGACCTGGCACTTCGTGGCGGCGATATGGCCACAGGAACTGAGCCCCCTCAACATAGACACGGTCTTTGAGCTGTTCTGCAAAGGAATCGGCGCCTATGGTCCGCTATGGGAGCATATACTAGAGTACTGGCATGCGAGCCTAAGGCGCCCTCAAAACGTACTCTTCTTGAAATACGAGGACTTGAAACAGGACCCGGCTAGCAATCTGAGAAAGCTTGCGGAGTTCATTGGTTGCCCATTTTCTCCGGAAGAGTTAGACCAAGGAGTAGTGAAGGAGATCGCAGAGCTGTGCAGCATCGATTACTTGAGGAGCTTGGAAGTGAACAAGACGGGCGTAAGGGGAAAGGAGATGGGCTTCGACATGCACAACTCCTCTTTCTTCAGGAAGGGCGAGGTGGGTGATTGGATGGAGCATCTGACGTCCGAGATGGTTGATAAGTTCGACCGGATCATGCAAGAGAAGCTCGAGGGCTCCGGCCTGAGCTTCGCCAACAGCGCGGCGATGTCTAAAAAAATGCTTGGTGGTGCCGGCGATCCCTCACCGTCATCAACTCAAACCTTATCTTGACATTTCAGTGCTCTTTTTCGTCGCATACCAAGTTGGGGTAAGAACAGTACTGTCCTTTCCTTTATGGAGAGCCTGCCCGCAACCTTAATTCATACGCATCGCCGGATCACACAATTAGTAGCAACGTTCTTGTTTGAGGAGACAGTCACAAACTAGCTAGCTTTATTGTATGTAATTAAGCTAGAGCGTAAAACTGCAAATTTGACGGATCGAAAGGCCTAATTATCGACTACTTTCAGAGTAAGAATTAATTAAAGCACACAAATTAAGCAGTTGATCGTCAGTCATGGAACTGAATTTATTAAGCTGCAGCTCACCAGAATTATTGCAAGCTAAGGTAGCTTATATATAAGAAGCTAGGTAGCTATAGTAGCAGTGAAGAAGCTCAAGCCAGATCCATGCAGCTTCTCTTGGGTGATCTTATCCAGCCTCTCAGCCATCTCGGGAGTCAGGTGCCTCACCCAATCTCCAACCTTTCCCTTCCTGAAGAACAAAGAACTTGTCAAGTGCCCAACCTTACCTTCCTTGTTAACCTCAAGGCTGCTCAAGGGATCGAAGCTGCACAGCTCGACGATCTCCTCCACCACCCCGTCTCTCTCCTCTGTCTCGGTGAAGGGCCGTCCTATGAACTCAGCCAGCCTCTTTACATTAGCTACTGGTTCAGTCATCAGGTCTTCCTACTTCAAGAAGTGCACCTTGTCAGGCCGCTGAAGGCTCTCGCGCCAGTACTCCAAGTGATGATCCCAAAACGGCCCATAGGGTGAGACGCCGGCGGTAAAGTACTCAAAAGCCTCTTCGAGAAAGAAAGGCTCCTTAGACATCATTTTACCAACAAAGTGCCGCAGTGACACAAAGGTGTCTTTGGGGTCCCTACAAATGTATACGATCCGGCATCCGTCACTAACTTTGACAGAGTCCGGCAGCAGTGAGTAAGGAGCGTGGGTGACGATCAGCCTCGGATCGGGATTAATGACATCAAGGTCGGGTAAGAAAATTTTTCTGCCCGGACTGACTGTTGGGTTTTGTGTGATATCAAACTCATCAATTGGGTTGAGTTAGATGGTTTTGGGCTCACTTGACCAGTTTTGTAAGTGGGGGCATTTTGGGAATGCTGAAAACTATTTAAGTTTTTTATTGTCTCCTTTGGGTGTTAGGGAAAAGAGGTGGTGTGTTAGAGAAGAGAGGTGAATGTTAGAGAGGGTTTGGGGTTTCCAACTCTCTTGGTCTTCTTCATCTATCAAGTACTCCAAGGTGATTTGAAGGGGTCTTCTCAAGTTCTTCAAAGGTGGTCTTCTCACAAGGGAAGAGCTTGGTATTACATCAAGGAGGTGGAGTTAGAGAAGGTTGCCTTGTATTCTCAAGAGATTGGTATAATCTCTACAAACCTTGTAATCCCTACTTGGATCTTTGATAGTGGATGAGAGTGTCTCCGTGCCCGTGGATGTAGCCCGTTAGTGGGTGAACCACGAATATGCTTGTGTTTGATTGTTGTGGTGATTGTTTTCTCTCTAAGTTAGATCTTCTCATATTATTGCACATCCTTGGTAGAATGGGTTGTAGCTAGACCCTACCACTTGTCTATTATGTGGTTTGGATTCTAGTGGTGTAGTGAGACCTTGTTTCCTACAAGTGGTATCAAGAGCTTTAAGGTTCGGGTGCAAGGTGTTCGACGATTTGCTTCAATGGCGACAAATCTGTTCGATGTTGAAAAATTTGATGGGAAGAGAAACTTTGAGCTATGGAAGTTGAAGGTTCATGATTTGCTTGTTCAACAAGGTCAACACAAAGCTTTGCAAGGCAAAGAGAAGAAGCCGGAGACTATGAATGATGATGCTTGGGAAGAGTTAGATTTGAAGGCGTTGTCTACCATTCACATGTGCTTGACGGATGAGATTCTCTTCAACATTGTGGGAGAGAAGACGTCTTCGGGGCTTTGGGAAAAGTTAGAGAGCTTGTACCAAGCCAAGTCCGTCACCAACAAGATCTTCTTGAAGAGAAGGTTGTTCTCTTTGAAGATGAAGGAAGGCACCAAGATCTCCGAGCATTTAAATGTGTTCAATAGCATTGTTTGTGAGCTTGATAGCATCGGAGAGAAGATGAATGATGAAGATAAGGCCGTCATCTTGTTATGCACATTGCCGGATTCCTATGAGACTTTGATTACAAGTGTAAGTTGCTTAAATGGAAGCTCTATTGATATGGACACCGTGTGTAGTGCATTACTAGCGGATGAACTTCGGAAGAAAGCTAGTTTGGGAAGTTCGGATGGTGGATCGGAAGCTCTTATGTCAAGAGGTCGTTCAAGCGAGCGTGAAGGTGCATCAAGAGATTATTCAAGAGGCAAGTACAAGTCTAGATCCAAATCTAGAGGCCGAAAAGTGAAAGGTGCTTGTTGGTCTTGTGGTAAGACCGGTCACTTGAAGAAAGATTGTCCAAAGAGGAAATACCCAAATGGTGGAAGAGATTGTTCAAGTGAAGCAAGTGGTGGAAGACAAGGCTTCGAAGTAAAAAATGAAGCTCATCAAGTTGAAGAGTCAACATCGGGTATTATTGATGATGAAGTCTTGATGGCGAGTTCTAGTTCTACATTCCATCAAAATTGGATCCTTGATAGTGGCGCAACTCATCACATGTGTCCACATCGTTCTTGGTTTAGCACTTACAAGGCCTATGAGGATGGTGTAGTTTTGATGGGAAACAACTCAACTAGCAAAACGGTTGGAGTTGGTTCGGTGCACTTAAGGATGTTTGATGGAGTTATTCGGGTTCTTGATGGTGTTCGTCATGTGCCGGAATTGAAGAAAAGTTTGATATCTCTTTCCGAGTTGGATAATGAAGGCTACAAATTCACCGGGCAATGTGGAGTTCTTAAGATCTCTAAAGGTGCATTGGTTGTCATGAAAGGCATTCGTGTTGGGAATTTGTACAAGCTATTGGGAAGCACATTGGAGAATGAAGCTCATGCGGTAGAGGAGGATGATGATCTTTCACGTCGGTTATGGCATAGAAGATTGGGGCACATGAGTGAGAAAGGTATGAAGATTTTGATGGAGAGAAAGCTCATTCCAAGCATTACTTTTAGTGATTCTAAATTTTGTGAACATTGTGTTTATAAGAAGCATCATAAGCGGAGTTTCAAAGCGGGGAGTCACACAAGTAAGGGTGTTCTTGATTACATTCACACGGATGTATGGAGTTCTCCAACAATATCTTATGGAGGTGCAAAATACTTCATTTCTTTTATTGATGATTTCTCACGGAAAGTGTGGATTTCTTTGCTCAAAGCCAAGGGTGAAGCTTTTCAAGCTTTCAAGCACTTCAAGGCCGAAATTGAGAACCTCACCGGGCGTCGCATAAAGATTCTTCGATCGGACAATGGATTGGAGTTCAAATCCAATGAATTTATAAACTTTTGCAAGGAGGAAGGCATCTCGAGGCACTATACAAAGCCATATGATCCACAACAAAATGGGGTAGCCGAGAGGATGAATAGAACATTGATGGAGCGAGCTAGAAGCATGTTGAGCAATGCCGGTTTGGAGCATGAGCTATGGGCCGAGGCCGTTTCTATGGCATGTTATCTTGTGAATCGCTCTCCTACAATGGCATTGGGTGGAAAGATACCGGAAGAGGTATGGTCTAAATCTCCTTGTGATTACTCAAATATGAAAATATTTGGTTGTTATGCTTATGCATTGGTTCCTAGTTGCCAAAGAAACAAGTTAGATCCAAGATCAAGAAAATGTTTGTTTGTTGGGTATGCAAAAGGGGTGAAGGGATACCGGTTGTGGGATCCGATTGCTCGTAGAATTTTCACTAGTTGTGATGTGCATTTTGATGAATCAAATGTGTTGAAGAAATATAAAGAAGATAAAAGTCATGAAGAAGTCCGCCATGAGACTCAACAACTCGAGCTTCCATCTCCAAGTTTCTCATCAAATGAAGATATTGGGCCGGAGGATGAACCAATAGAATTGGATGAATCTCAACAACAAAGTGAAGAAGATGAAGATTTTCATGAGGAGGAAAGTCTTCATGAAGGTGGAGAAGCTCAAGATATGGTTCGGCATTCTACAAGACAACGGCATGCACCTACTCATTTCAAGGATTTTGTGGATCCACATACACTTCGAGCGTTGATCGTCGAGGAAGAAGAGCCAAGTTCATTTCAAAAGGCCATGGATACAAGTGATGCTAGGCATTGGAAAGAATCTATGGAGGAAGAAATGGTGGCACTTCATAAGAACAAAACTTGGGATTTGGTGGAGTTACCAAAGGGTCGGAAGGCGATTGGATGTAAGTGGGTTTATAAAATCAAGAGAGGAACAAATGGGAAAATCCAAAAATATAGAGCAAGATTGGTTGCCAAGGGATTTGCACAAAAGGAAGGTATGGATTTCTTTGAAGTTTTTGCTCCGGTTGTGAAGATGGTTTCTATTCGGTTTGTTCTTAGTCTTGTTGCTATTAATGACTTGGAACTTGAGCAATTAGATGTCAAGACCGCATTCTTACATGGTGATCTTGAAGAGGAGGTATATATGCATCAACCTCAAGGCTTCAAGGAGAAAGGCAAGGAGCATCTTGTGTGCAAGCTCAAGAAGTCATTGTATGGGCTCAAACAAGCTTCAAGACAATGGTATAAAATGTTTGATACTTTTATGATGAACCGAGGATTCCAAAGAAGTAAGTATGACCATTGTGTTTACTTGAAGTTCTTCAAAGATGGTACATTTGTGATCCTTGTGTTATATGTGGATGACATGCTTATTGTGAGTAAGGAGAAGGCAAAAATTGATGATCTCAAGATTCAATTGAGCAAGGCTTTTGAAATGAAAGACCTTGGATCGGCACATCAAATTCTTGGTATGGAAATTTGGCGAGATCGGAAAAATGGCATGCTATCACTCTCACAAAAGGGATTTATTGAAAAGTTGCTTGACAAGTTTGGCATGAGTAAGGCTAAGGCAGTGAAGACACCTTTTGCATCTCATTTCAAACTATCTTCCGAGCAAAGTCCGAAGACGGAGGAAGATAGGAAGATGATGGAGCGAATTCCATATGCAAGTGTGGTGGGTAGCTTAATGTTTGCTATGATATGCACAAGGCCCGATATTGCATATGCCGTTAGTGTTCTTAGTCGATTCATGGCAAACCCCGGAAAGATGCATTGGGAGGCAGCTAAATGGGTACTTCGGTATTTGAGAGGTACTAGTGACTATACAATCATGTATGGGAAGAGTACAAGGCCAATGCAAGGTTATGTTTATGCTAATTTCGCCGGTGATCTTGATAAGAGAAGGTCTACGACGGGCTTTGTATTTCTTCATGGGAATGGTCCAATTAATTGGATGTCTAAGCTTCAAGCAACGGTGGCTTTGTCGACAACGGAGGCGGAGTACATGGCACTTATCGAAGCAAGCAAGGAGGCGGTTTGGTTTCAAGGCTTGATGGGGGAGTTTGGTATTACTTCTCAACCTATGACTTTGTTATGTGATAGTATGAGTGCTATGTGTTTGGCTAAAAATCCGGTGCATCACAAGAGAACCAAACATATTGATGTACAATACCATTACATTCGGGAAGTCATTGATGATGGTAAGGTGCAAGTGTTGAAGGTTGATACTCGTGAGAATGTTGCCGATATGCTCACAAAACCGGTGCAAGTTGAGAAGGTGATTTGGAGCCTATCTTCCTTAGGCTTCAAGTTGAGAGAAGCATGAAGACGTATGTTTGGCTCGGAGATGATGACTTGGTGATTTTGCTATCAAGGTGGAGATTGTTGGGTTTTGTGTGATATCAAACTCATCAATTGGGTTGAGTTAGATGGTTTTGGGCTCACTTGACCAGTTTTGTAAGTGGGGGCATTTTGGGAATGCTGAAAACTATTTAAGTTTTTTATTGTCTCCTTTGGGTGTTAGGGAAAAGAGGTGGTGTGTTAGAGAAGAGAGGTGAATGTTAGAGAGGGTTTGGGGTTTCCAACTCTCTTGGTCTTCTTCATCTATCAAGTACTCCAAGGTGATTTGGAGGGGTCTTCTCAAGTTCTTCAAAGGTGGTCTTCTCACAAGGGAAGAGCTTGGTATTACATCAAGGAGGTGGAGTTAGAGAAGGTTGCCTTGTATTCTCAAGAGATTGGTATAATCTCTACAAACCTTGTAATCCCTACTTGGATCTTTGATAGTGGATGAGAGTGTCTCCGTGCCCGTGGATGTAGCCCGTTAGTGGGTGAACCACGTATATGCTTGTGTTTGATTGTTGTGGTGATTGTTTTCTCTCTAAGTTAGATCTTCTCATATTATTGCACATCCTTGGTAGAATGGGTTGTAGCTAGACCCTACCACTTGTCTATTATGTGGTTTGGATTCTAGTGGTGTAGTGAGACCTTGTTTCCTACACTTACTAAAGCTAAAGGGAAAGAAAATCACCAATTTATCTATTTAATTTGATAACTGTGATTACACAAATGCACGTAGGAGGTTTAGAAAGTATAAAAAAAAAAAAAATACTATTTCTTTCTAGAATATGTGATACTCAAGACATTTAATTGAATATGATAAGGCTCTTATGGGCTAAGCTTGAACTTAACCTGGGCTGAGATTCAATTCAAGCTGAACTAGACTTAAATATTATTTAATAAATACCTAGTAATTATTAAAAATTTAATTATGCTACATGGGCTGGAGCCCACCTTAGCCTTTAAGGTGGCTCCGCCCTTGATGTCGGGGACTTGGGTGCAGAAGAAACCCTCCAAGAAGGCTGCACAGTTCTGGGCGTGCCGGGTTAGCAGAGGGTGGTCGGCGAGGTCACGTTCGCCGGTAGTAGTGCTGCACCGGTTGACGATGGCGAAAGCGAGCGCACGAAGCCAGCCGGAGCCAGACTTCATGTAGGACGCTAGAATCACGTCCGTTGGTCGAGGATCCAAGTGTTCATGGAACGACAAAACGCCTGTAAGGAAGACCTCGGTGATCCAGTAGCCTTGGTACTGTCGAATAGACAGGGGCGCCCAGAACGTCTGCAGAGGAAGGGTGGCTATGAGGTCGTGGTATCTCCGATAAGCCCTTCGCTCCTCCTCCATTTGTTCTTGGGTCTTGGGTGTCCAGAAGCATAGAGCATAGCACTCTTTTCTTTTTGCTTTAGTTAAGCCGAAAGACTGATACAACTTCTGAAGGGGCTAACCCTGATAGAGCATAGCACTCTGGGACTAAAGAATTAGTCCCCATTGCCGCCGCTGTCCTTGCGTCCTTCCTTTGATATACATGCATGCTCTTACTGGAGATCAGGCAGTCGTCGTATAATTAAACATGCATGCATCTATCATAGTATCATATATGTAACATATATTAATTCCACACTCTGCCAAGTAACCTAGGACAGGACAAAACCTATTAGCCACATATTACAACCCAACCAACTTAATTACTCTTGATTGACAAAATCCCAACTAACTTAATTACTCTTGATTGACAAAATGATGGCGTCATTGCTAATTTGCTACTGCCCCAACCTGGCCGGATTTGAAGAACTGGACGAAGAATTTATGCTACATTGTCATCGGTTGACGATGTGATTTGATCCTTATTAACTTCGAGTCTGATTGAATTGGGTGGCCTTGGCATTAGAGATTTGACTCTTTGGTAGAGGGCCTTGCATATGAGAAGGACAGCTAGATTGATGAAGGATCGGCTACCAATTTGGGCCGTGATGATGAGGGATAAATATAAATGGTCATGACCCCTTCCTCAGATGCACTGTCGGGGATCATGTTCTTCATTATGGAAATCTATCACTAGGGCAGCAGGGGATCTTCAGGCTTGGATACTATTCAAGCCAGCTCCTAATAGTAAACTGCACCCACTTAAGGATTGGTGGTGCGGTGATGGACCCCTTTGCTCAAGGCCGGCACCGATGAGGGTAGGCGGAGAGTTGGAGGTATCGAATCTTGGCAGCCTGATGATGGATAGGGAATGGCGGAGGGATAAATTGTCGGAATACTTTCATCCAGATATGGCACAACAGATCATTGATGTGAAGATTGATGATACCCTGAACAAGGATAGGGGAATATGGGTTTCTAATAGTTCAGGAAAACCTGAATCAAAATATATTTATTCTTGGTTATTGATGCAAGAATGTAGTGTGAGCTTGTCTATTCGAAGAGAAGTATGGGTGAACTGTTGGAATGCTCCAGTTGGCCCTCGAGTTAGGCAGTTCATATGGAAAGTTCTCTATAAGAAGGTGCTCACGAGGGAGTCCTTATGACAAATTGGGTTAATTGATGACAGAAGCTGTCCTAGAGGATGCGGAGGAAGTGAATCTATTCATCATATTTTGACGGATTGTCCATTTGCTCGGAAGGTATGGGAAATGCTTTTGTCTTTGAGGAGGGAGGCCGGCCTTGGTGATCTCATGGAAATCCTTGCAACGTCTTCCTCGGCGGATGCAGCGAAAAGATGGAACAAAGCAGTTGTTGGTTATGGCGCGTGGCTCTTATGGAAGGAGAGGAATGAGCTGGTATGGAGGAACCAAACTTGTTCGCCGGAAGCATTGGCATGGCGAAGCCGGAAGATGGCTGGTGAGTTTTGGAGGAGTAAAGGATGGAATATAAATCCTCATACTTATGTTTTCACTAGGCAAGCGGGCTCTGTTTTGCAAACTGATGGGGCTTGGGTTCATGGCACTATGGAGGCTGCAGGTATATATGAGGGTTGTGTGCTTCGAGGAGGGGAGCGATTCTCCGTTATGGGAGCTGCAGGAGAAAGTCATGGCGCATAGCAGTGGTGAGGCGGAATTGTTGGCAGTCCTACGGGCTTTGGAGGAGGCGGTAGCGCGGGGAATTCATGATGCTATCGTAGAGACTGACTCAATGAACATGACGAATTGCATTAATGGGAGGGAAGTCTTTGAACAAGGTATGGAATTCATGCTGCGGAGAGTATGGAGTTTGACTGCTCTCTTGGGTGAAGTGATTGTTAAGTTCATACCGGGCGAGGTGAACGCGGTGGCGAATGACCTCGCGTGACAAGCTAGACAAGGGGCACCTACTGTTGGGCATGTAGTTATATAATATGAGTGAGTTGTAACACTTAGCCTTTGACTCATCTTAGCAAAAAAAAAAAATTGACATCAGCCAGACCAAGATCGGAGGTCGGCATCTTTCATACATGGTTAATTTGGTTGGGATCCCAATTGCTAGCTAGATTGGGAATTTGGGATCGTACGTGGTAGATGGTGGATCAGCCGTAGATCGAATGGACCAAATATTAGATGAATGGACCTATTAATTTACTTAGCCAGTATCGATTGCTGTTATTGTCACCAATTTAGTAAAATAAATATTTAAGAAATCATTAATCCCATCTTTGACAGCAAATATACCAAAACTTAAAACCTTCTTATTATTTAACATATCTCTACCAACTAATACATGTTTCCCAACCGATGACATTTTTCTTATGCGATAAGTTATATAAGGTTATGTATACATAGCTTTTATATTATGCGCGCACCATGGTAACTTTCTTTTTTAGCATATTAGTCCCCCCCGAATCTTACTTAATTGCTTATAAGTTGTTCAAATCCTGATAATATCATATTAATCCATCAGATCATGCAAGGATTACAGAAGTGTTATGCCATCCAATTTCGGCTGCTTAAGTGATTTAATCAGGTTTAAAAGTCAACTGCAGCGTGGACATATCGAAACTTTACATTCGTGCAATAAGTTATCTAGCTATTTGGCTCGAGAGGTAGATAAGTAAATTCGGACCTTAGAAATGTACGTATAATATTCATTGTAATTTAACCAAAACACCCACTTTTCTAATCCATTATATGATTCTGATATCATCATTATATAACGGGATGGTTATAAATTAATCTTTGTGTTGTGCTACGTGGATCCTACATGACATGCTTAGTCCTATGTGAAGCCTACGTAGAGGGGGTGTTAGTGGGGGAGGTGGTTAATGGGGGAGAAAGGTGAAGTTAGCGGGTGGTTAATGAGGAAGTTAGTGCATGGTTACCCTACCAAGTGGCAGGGGCCCACTAGTATACTATAAGTTGGCAATGTGTTGACCCACTGGATGATGTATAGGTTGGCTAAGCGCCTGCTCTTCGTCTTCTAAAATGTGGATCGACAACTTGATCCTTCGGGCCCTTCCTTGTTAGACCCCGTTTGGTATGAGAATAAATTTCAAGAATAACCTTTAACCCGGAATAAAGGGGGAATATTCTTAAAATATTATTGAATCCACTACTTATTCCACCCCTTAACCCCAAACATCATTTCCCTTATTCCAAGTGATCATTACAAAGTTATTCTCAGTAATCATTACAAAGTTATTTCCATTCTCCACTCTACTTTTTCTTTATTTCAAGTAATCATTATAAAATTATTTTCAAAACCAGAATAAAATTCCTTAGTCCGGAATAAAGTTAATCACGTACCAAACGGGCGTTAATATTTGTAAAACAATATCATATTATCACTCGAAAATCCAAAATGCCACATTAATTTTATCTTAAATTTTTCGAATTGTCCTCAAAAGCCAAACCCACTCGTTATGCACAATTTCGGATTTTGCTACATACCAGGGTCTTGCAAGGGCCTTGCAAGGGTCTTGACACGTGGCGCAATCGGGTTAAGCCACGTGTCTGATTATCTTCTCCCTCCAAACGCATGAGATATCCCGCGGGAAAGTAAATTTTGGGCGGGCTAAGGTTTCAAAATCGGGGAGAAATCGCATACCCTGACCTCACGTCCCTCTCTCTCTCTCTATTATTCTCTCACTCTCTCTTCCCACCGCCCTCTCCCTCTCTCTTCCCAACGCCCCCCCCCTGACGCCCCCCGACCATCCCGACCACCTCTCACCCTCAAATCCGGCGCCTTGTAGAGATCGGCGACCGGCGGAGAGAGAGAGAGGGAAGAGAGTCGCGACCGGAGGCGACTCACGACCCGAGGCGACTCACGACCGGAGGAGCGAAGAGAGAGAGAGCTCGCGGTCGGCGACGAGCTCGGAGGCGGCGACGGTGACCGGAGAAGAGAGGAGGTGAGCTCACCGGCCTAGAACGAAGCCCTAAAGGTAGGGATTCCTACCCTAATCCTTGATTAGGCCTCTAAGATCTGGTTTGATTAATGCTAGCCTAGGGTTTGGTTGTTTCTTTGGATTTCGTGGTCATTGCTGGTGATTTCTCTCCTCTATCGATGCTAAAGTAGTGGATTCAATGGATTTGGTTGAGCTTCTCTTTCCCTTGCTCGGTTTTGCTTGCTCGTTTATTGTTTTCAGGTTTTTTTAGCCGTGGCTTTCTCCTATTCTAACTGGTTTCATGGATCCCTTGTGCGGTTCTTCTTCCCTCTTTGTTGCCATTGCTTAGATCTATCGGTTCAATAGGATACTCCCTCTTGATTGCTGATATGGTCTTTCTACCATCTCTGTAAAAATTTGCATGCTCTTCCATCACATCAAATTGAACAAAAAATTGTTGATTGTGATTATCTCCTCAAACAGGGATTTTTTATTTAACTTTTACCAATTCTGTCTGTATTTTTTTTTTTGAGAAGAAAAAATGAGAAGAACTTATTAAGAAAATATAAACTTGGCTTATCTCTCATTCGTTAAGTTCTTGGAAGAATAGCTCTAAAACATTGTCCTTGTGTATGAAATATGGTTAGTACTTTTTTTTTATCATCTGATCTGTCTCTTATTTTTGTTTCTCTATATTTTTGGCACCAAAAATGGAATGAGGACATACGATTACATACTTGCAATTCATGAAGAGAGTCAATCATTCGATCCGTTGAATGATTCTAATCTATCCTCTGATGAAAGCATTGACTTCAGTGAACCAGAAAAACCTAATATCTTCTCGCGATTATTGTGCAGGGGAGACAGAATGAATCAGGTAAGTCATGTAAACATTTCATCAGCACGTACTTCAGCTGCAGTACTCAGTGAAATGACTCCAGTGAAGAAAGCTGCAGTCTGATGAAAGGAGTGGATTCATACACACTACACAACCGCTGGATGTTAATTGGCTTTTGTAATTATGTCTCCTTTCATTACTCTGGACCATGCTCTCTTTTGGCAATGAGTATACAGTTTGTCAAACAATTTAAGCATACTTGGGGCAGCTGCCTTGATTATGTTTTGACAAATCTGTCCATCTTTTCTTCATTGACAATGTGCCCCAAGTTTAAGTTTGTTTTCTGTTATGTGCTTTTGTTTGCTCTTGAAAGGTCCAAGAGCAGCCATTATTTTGCAAAAGCTCCATCTACTGAGTTTTTAATTGGTGAAGCATCTTAATTTAAGAACTATCTATGGTAAGGAATCAGATAGGTGCCAATGCAAGAGATGCATTGTTCCATTAGAAGAAAGGTAACTGTCCTTCGTTAAGTTGATAGGACCACATTCATAGTACACCATAATCATAAATTGACTGCTTTATGTTTAAATTTTGTGAAAATGTACAGAAAAGCCAAAATTAAGATTAATTTGTAAACAGTAATGTACAAAAACTTCTGAATTGAATTGCATTCAAGTTTCAGCCAACAATTAGCAGACTGAAACATGCATAAATATGGCCTAAACTCACAAGACAATACAAAGAATCAAGAACAGTGAAACTTGATTCAACTGATCTTGGATGTTGCAAGTACGAGACACTCTCTTCTGATATATCATTGGTGAAACTTGAATTGTATTCATCCATTTCCCTCAGGTGCTCTTGCCGGGTTCTTCTCAATTGCTTGAGCTTAAACCACACAAACATACATCCATACTCACAGGATGAGAAGCAGGATGCTATACAGGCCCATAGCATCTTGCACATGCTCCTACAGAGGCAGTCACATAAGCCGATGTTGTATAAAAGGTAGAAGAACAGCAGCACTGTGTTTGAAGGAGATGAAGAACAGGATGTAAGCATCATCATATTGAAATTATAGTTGTGGTTACATTTTAATCAATGCATTTTACTAACTAATATAAGTGAGGACAAGTGCAGCAAGCAACTTCAGGAGATTGGCCATGCAGAAATTCTCGATGTAACAAATCAGGTCCCATGTTGAACCACATACTAAGCTGATCAAGATCAGAAAACACTTATCGAAAGAGATTATATTTACTAACATTGTGAAATGAATTGTAGCAAATAAATTTTGCGAAGATCCTGCTGACATAAAAGAATTAAGCAGGAAATGTACACATTTGTTCTAGTCGAGCTCAATGTAAATGGCAAACATATAAGCTATGAATCACATAAGCATAGAGATGAGCTTAATCTTTGGCATTTGTTATACCTGCAAGACTTTCCAAAGAGAAAATCTAAAGGAGCACCAATTAAGTCACCAACAACCTTGACAAAATTCGATACAAAAAGAACTAACAATGTTTCCCATCAAACCAATGGCACCGTCAACACTGATGCTTTATAGATTTGTCTTTATATTGCATCCTTTTGCCGCGCAATCCAGCATAAGCTCTGAATAAAGAATGGTTAGGCTCAAAGCAATGATGTTTCAAGCAGCAAGGATGGTTAAGCAATTATGCAAATAAAATCTCACAATTCATTACTAAGTAGCAAGGTTTATAGCTATACCATCATGAATCTATAGATGTTGTAACCTTTACAGCCATTTGCTATACAACAACAAGAACTGTGCCAAAATACTTCAGAACTATTTTAATAAAGATCACCAACTTGATTCATAGCAGACATCAGAAGAAACCATCAAACCAATATGCCTTAAATATCAACATAAACATTTAATAAAGATCACCAACTTCTTTTAATTCAAACTTTTTCCCAACTTTCGGTTCCAAATCCGGTTCAATCATCCTACAAATAACAAATATGCAAAAGAGGAAACTAAAAAACAATTGGCTAACATTCACTGTAAAAGCATTATGGAAAATACAATATCAACACATCCACATCAATTCAAAACTAAAAAAGATTACACCAATGTAGCAGCTAAAATTCACAGTAAAGTAAGATCTCATTCGAAGAGCAAAACAATTGGCTAACATTCACTCAGATGTAAAAATAGAACATAACTGTCAAAAAAAAAAAATACAGACAGAATTGGTAAAAGTTAAATAAAAAATCCCTGTTTGAGGAGATAATCACAATCAACAATTTTTTGTTCAATTTGATGTGATGGAAGAGCATGCAAATTTTTACAGAGATGGTAGAAAGACCATATCAGCAATCAAGAGGGAGTATCCTATTGAACCGATAGATCTAAGCAATGGCAACAAAGAGGGAAGAAGAACCGCACAAGGGATCCATGAAACCAGTTAGAATAGGAGAAAGCCACGGCTAAAAAAACCTGAAAACAATAAACGAGCAAGCAAAACCGAGCAAGGGAAAGAGAAGCTCAACCAAATCCATTGAATCCACTACTTTAGCATCGATAGAGGAGAGAAATCACCAGCAATGACCACGAAATCCAAAGAAACAACCAAACCCTAGGCTAGCATTAATCAAACCAGATCTTAGAGGCCTAATCAAGGATTAGGGTAGGAATCCCTACCTTTAGGGCTTCGTTCTAGGCCGGTGAGCTCACCTCCTCTCTTCTCCGGTCACCGTCGCCGCCTCCGAGCTCGTCGCCGACCGCGAGCTCTCTCTCTCTTCGCTCCTCCGGTCGTGAGTCGCCTCGGGTCGTGAGTCGCCTCCGGTCGCGACTCTCTTCCCTCTCTCTCTCCGCCGGTCGCCGATCTCTACAAGGCGCCGGATTTGAGGGTGAGAGGTGGTCGGGATGGTCGGGGGGCGTCAGGGGGGGGGGGCGTTGGGAAGAGAGAGGGAGAGGGCGGTGGGAAGAGAGAGTGAGAGAATAATAGAGAGAGAGAGGGACGTGAGGTCAGGGTATGCGATTTCTCCCCGATTTTGAAACCTTAGCCCGCCCAAAATTTACTTTCCCGCGGGATATCTCATGCGTTTGGAGGGAGAAGATAATCAGACACGTGGCTTAACCCGATTGCGCCACGTGTCAAGACCCTTGCAAGGCCCTTACAAGACCCTGGTATGTAACAAAATCCCACAATTTCACATTACCACATTATGAACAAGTACAACGTACAATCGGAAAGGGAACCGTTTATTAGGAAACAAGACATCGGAAACTAAAGAAAAGGCGTACGTAGCCATATATATAAGCTATAGAGCAACAATAATATAGAGCCTAGAGAGAACGCACGCACGCAACGCGGAATAAAGAAAAAAGCTGGTGGTCTGACTTATGAATCATCAGGATTACATGGTCGTCTGAGGCATAAAAGCTCAGGCCGGAACCTTCAAACTTCTCTTGGATGATCCGGTCGAACCTACGTTCCATATCGGGCGTCAGATGCTCCACCCCCAGTCGCCCACCTTGCCTAATTCTTCAAGTAAGTGCATGCTCGAAGCTACACAGCTCTTACGATCTCCTCCACCACTCTGTCTAACTACGCGAACTTCATCAGATTGGTCCTTCCGGTAGAGGGCGGCCAAGGCGAGGGCCTTAATTGAGCCACGTCGTCCCGGATCATTTGGAGAACGTCGCCAGGATGACGCCGCCGGTGCGGGGTTCGAAGTGCTCGGGGAAGGCGGGCATTCCAAGGAAATTGAGATCTACAAACCAGAAGCCTTTGTAAGGGCGCGCGGAGGAATACATGTTGTTGTGGGAGGGATGGGATTAGTGATGGCAACGGGACGGATCGGGGCGGATATTGGAAATACCATACCCGTCCCCGCACTCCTCCGCCCATAACATAACCGCCCCGTCCCCGCGCGGATAATGGGGATCGCGGACCATAACCATCCCGCGGGTACGCGGATATTACCCGCAATTCGCGGTTATCCGCAAAACCTAAAAAAATCATTCAATTAGCATTAAGCCTCTAAAATCTAAATCTAAATCCACCGAACTATCATCAACATTCGGTCTCTAAAATCTAGATCCACCAAACACTCATCAACAATTAGTCTTTATTAGAGTATTATTACAAAAATAGACTCTTTAAAATCCACCAAACCAACATTTAGTGGCGGGGCGGGGCGGATATGCGGGGCGGGGCGGATAGCGGGGCGGATATTACCCAATACCATAATCCGCCCCGTACCCGTGCGGATTTTAAATTTGTAAACCATACCCGTATCCACGGATAAAAAATCTATACCATATCCGTCCCCATCGGTGCGGATCTGGTCGGTTATCCAGCGGAGCGATTAATTTTGCCATCCCTAGATGGGATGAGATGAGATCTCGTATCTGCGACAGGAAAGCCTTCTCTTCCTCCATTTGTTCGTGGCTCTTCGGTGTTTGGAAGCACGACGACACGTAGTCTTGGGACGCCATGCTTACGCTTAATTGAGATCAATACAATCTCCATCTCGATCTAATAATTCCTAGCAACGGGACTTAAAATCCTTTTGAGAGTCAAAAGATAGAGACCGAAAAAAACAAGATACGAGAAAAATTTTAAGATAAAGGTGTTTGGTCTAAAATTGTGAAATAAAAAATTGAGTGGTCCGAAAAAAAAAAAAAAAAAAAATCTCCCAACTTAATTGTAGTAATGAAAAGTTGGTCAATATTGAATAATTCAGACAGCAATAGATTCCACTCATTTTGAGGTTCTAAGTCGCTGACGTTTTAAATCTAGTTTATTCAGCATAAACGAGTCCATATATTCTCAATTCCCTTCCATTTATAGCATAGAACCCAGATTAGGACCATAAACTAGTCTCCATGGATTCCATGTCACATGTCACATGTCAATCAAAGATTCCCTGACCATGTCATAATCATAGACTAACCCCTCCCTAACCATGTCATAATCACCACCTTTACAAGGATGGGTTTCCTTAATAGCCCTTCATCTAATCTAATTTATACGAATATGATGCACATGAGTGATAAGCCCACCCAATGCTACGAGGCGACGTCTTGAGACCAGTCCTTTTGCTGTCTGGCTATCGTCTTATTCTTTCTCAGAGATTCCAGCGCCGACGTCCCCACCCCTCTCTCTCTCTCTCTCTCTCTCTCTCTAGCTCGTTGCAACTGATTCCGGCGAGCCAGGGTGGAAGGAGGCGGGCGGATGAGTTGAGGGGGCCGGGACGGACCAAGTTGTTGGTCAGAGGAAGGGAGATTATAGAGGAAGAGGGCTCCAATTCGGCATCTGATAATGGGTTTGTGATTCTTTCTAATTGGGTTTATTTTCGTTTGTTTCTTTGAGGAGTTTTTGGATGGAGATTGCGATGGATTGTTGGCAAGATGTGTTTTTAACGGGTTTTGGGTGGTGGGTTTTCAGTTCTGGCCTTAAAGATTGGTTCTTTTGGTTTATTTCATCTTCTTTCTTTTTTCTTGAACGGGATTTCTTATTGCGTTGTCAATGCTTTGGGTTTGCCCTTTGTGATTTTGCCATTCAAGAGAAATTTTCTACCAAATTTAGTGATTGTTTTTTTTTTCCCCTGGCTAGTTTTTTTTTATTTGTAATAATTGTGGATTTTTGTCTTCGTTTCTCGTCATATCGTGATTTCTCGTGATGAATACCTAAGGATTTCCCTTCCTAATGCGCATGAGCTCTTTCTTCAGATGCCGATGCGAGCACCTCTTGGGACAGTGATGATGAATTTGAGAACTTTATTCAGAAGATGAACCCTCCAAGGTAGACAATGTTTTTTTTATTCTGCTTCTATTTTGTTCTTTAGCAATTGGATACTAATTTCTAGAATCTCTGGTATTCTTATCTTTTATATGCAATTTCTAGGGTTGTGGTCGACAACGAATCGTGCCCAAATGCAACAGTTGTTCGGGTTAGTTAATCGTATTTGCCTCAAGAACCAGCTTTCCGTAAAACCCTGATATGTATACACACACACTGATGTTTTCACTGGATTGTGGTATAGGTTGACAGTGCGAATAAGTATGGAATCCTTTTGGAAGTAGTTCAGGTTCTCACTGATCTGAGTCTCATTGTAAAGAAAGCCTACATAACCTCTGATGGTGGATGGTTCATGGATGGTAATGATAGTACTATGTCGCTATATCCTTGTTCTTAATTTAAGCTCATTACTGTTCAAACATTTCTTCATGCTGAGTTGAATTGTTCGATGTTGACAGTTTTTAATGTCACTGACCGAGAGGGTAAGAAACTCAGGGATGAATTATCGATCAATGAAGTCAGAGATTATATACGCAAGGTTCGGTTTTTTCATGCTTATTCCGAATCCTCATATTTCTCATTCCTATAGCCATCTAATATGATTCTTGGTTCTGACGCAGTCCCTGGGGGCAGATTCATTTTTCATACCTTCAAGGAGGAGATCTGTTGATGTTGCACCTTCCACTGTTTACACCTCAATCGAGTTAACTGGGACAGACCGACCGGGTTTGCTCTCAGAAGTGAGTGCGGTGCTCACCGACCTAAAGTGCAATGTGGTGAATGCTGAGGTGTGGACTCACAATACTCGAGCTGCGGCTGTGATGTATGTGACTGATGAGGAGACTGGTTTGGCGATCACAGAACCGGAACGCCTTTCTAAAATGAAGGAGCTTCTGTGCAATGTTCTCAAAGGGAACAACATGACTCGAGGAGCCAAAACTGCAGTCTCTTTGGGGTCCACCCATACAGAGCGAAGGCTTCACCAGATGATGTTGGCCGACAGGGATTATGAGAGGTCCGTTGAAGAGCCTGCCGGTGAGATTCTCAAGCCCAATGTATCGGTCATCAATTGGCATGATAAGGACTATTCAGTGGTAACCATCCGGTGTAAGGATCGTCGGAAGCTTCTCTTTGACACAGTTTGCACTTTGACGGATATGAAGTATGTTGTTTTTCATGGGAACATCGATGCAGATGGAACTGAAGCCTATCAGGTGTCTTTCCAATCTTAATACTATGTCCCATCTTTATTCACGATTATCATTTCCAATCCCACAAGTGATTTTTCTGTCTTATGTATCTCTGGTCTTGTTATGGTCAGGAGTTCTGTATCAGGCACATAGATGGTTCTCCAGTCAACTCAGAATCTGAGAGGCAGCGAATGATCCAATGTCTCGAAGCAGCTATAGAAAGGAGAGTGTCTGAGGTAACTGCAGCCCTTAAAGCTTACTTGAAATCCTTTTAGTTGGTTGCTGAGTTGGGTGGTTCTTTTTAGCTTCTCTTGTTCGACCTTCGATTTACTACAAGTCATGTATATCGTCCCTTGTATTCTTGCCTAATCTATTTCGCTTTTCCTTTTTCCAGTACATGACTGTGCAAGTTTACATTTCAAACACAAAGAATAACAAATGCTCTCTCATTTTATTGCTAAGTATAGCACGCCTTCTTTGTCTATGTATCTTGCTTGCTAGCCACTTGGTAAATCTTATGTCTGAGGTTGGGAAGAAAATAAAATGTTGTATTTATTGTCTTGCATCTGACTGCTGCATTTTCTAGTCTTCCAAGTTCCTATGGAATGTTGTGGTTCTACTCATAGAGGTAGCATTGTAACGTTAAAGAGAAGGGCATTTGATCTAGTGGTATGATACTCGCTTTGGGTGCGAGAGGTCCCGAGTTCGATTCTTGGAATGCCTTTGAGATGTAGACCTGGTCTAATGAATGCAATGAAAGCGACCAGAAGGGTGCCGTCACTCCAAGTTGCCTTTGACTGTGCTCTGGTTGTTCTTGTTCTCAAAGAGGATATCAACGCTGGATAACCTTGTGCAATTCTTCCATAGATGATATAAAATAATACATGTATATATCTGTTCTTGTATCTTTCAGGTCTTTCCCTTGGCCATTGTAAAAAAGCTTGCTGTTAAATCCCTATGCTTATTGTGTTACTTATATATTAAAATTTCACAGGGTTTGAAGCTAGAGTTGTGTACGATTGACAGGGTCGGTCTACTGTCCGAAGTTACTCGAATCTTCCGTGAGAACAGCCTTACTGTCACAAGAGCAGAAGTGACCACGAGAGGAGGCAAGGCCGTCAACACTTTCTACGTTCGAGATACCACAGGCAATAAAGTTGATGGGAAAACTATACAAGCAATTCGGCAGACAATAGGCGAGACTGATCTCGAAGCGAAGGGTGAATTTGATGACCCGAAGTCACCTCCAACTGACTCTTTAGCCCAATTTATCTTCGGTGGACTGTTCAAGTCAAGGTCACTCTGTAGTTTCTGATTGGTTAGACTCTATTAGTAAGGTTCTGGGTTCCAGTTCGTGTTCTTGGCCCTGCACTGTAACCCACTGCAGCCCTGTACATATTGTCCTGTAAATACACAAGCTGCTATGTGATGGATGGTCCAAAAGAATGGGAAGTCCAGCAGTTGTATATATCCCTTTCTTTCACAAGTTCTCATCTCCCCTTGTTTTACCAATAGCCTATACAACATGTACAGAAGTTTTATCTCGTTATTATGTACAGCAAGAACAAGTCTAGAACTCTAGATATGATTTAAGAATAGTCAAATGAAGCGTATATGTATGTCATCTCTCTCTTTTTGCAAGGATTTATGACATAGAAAGCGAGCATGGTTTATGATAAAGGATGTGGCTCAGAACCACCGTTTGGATCGAGAAAAAATATACATAAATTTTATTTATGTATTTAAATATTTTATTTATAATCTTATCTGATTATTTTTAATGTTTATTTAACTTTTGCTTTATCTATTATATAAATTTATTTTATCTCAGTTTAAAACGGGCCCTCGGTCTCTTTTAAGCTTGGATAACATACTCAGTTATTTATCCTTTGACAAAACAATTCCCACGCTAGAAAAGTAAAAGAACTTTTCCGCAAAATAGAGCTATTGTCCATTCTCTCTGTTTTTTTTTTGGGTGAAAGCTTATAGCTCTTGTGCTCAATGAGGTGGCCACGACTTGGGAGCACTACTCAAAAAAGGATGGGTCACTTGGACAATTGATGCTAAAGTGCTATAGTATTTGTAGCACTATTAGAAATAAAAAAGATGGACGAGATTAACTCCAAATCAATGGCCAACCAACCTTCGGCTTTGTACCCAAGAGCATGCACCTCTTCTCCATATATAAATGGCTTAATTTTATATTTGATATTTGTAAAATATGTGATTTAACATTTGAGTACATGAGCTTTTTTATTTATAAAATTAGTACTTCAAGTATCAATATTGTGACAATTTGATCGGAAGCTTGAACGGCGTCAAAATCCTAATAAAAAATCAGTCACGTGACTTGCACGTGACCGGTGTTAGAAAAACTCAAATACTCATATGATAACTCACATATTTTACAGGTACTAAATATGTAATTTAGTCGATGGGTACTCAAGTGATAACCCAACAAAACCGCTCACGTGATATCACGTGACCGGAATATCATCAACTGAGGATAACAACAGCTGACGGTAGGTACTATATTGGTAAATTAAGGTATTTGAGATACCAATTTTGTAAATAAAAAAACTCAGATACTCAAGTGATAACACATATATTTTACATGTATCAAATTTAAAATTCAGCTCTGTTTCTCAAATAGAAGAGAGACAAAGAGGATAGCCTGCTTGTGTGACTTTGCGTGCTTGTATTATGTATCAGACCAGACAAAATTAATGCCCATCTTTCCCTACCCTTGCTATATTTTTATAGCGGGAACTTTCTTTGTAGGAGCTCTCCATGAGACTCCATTGACTTGTTTTTTTAATAACCCAGAATTGTCGGTCTCCACGCAATTGCTGTGTATAATCCATCTATTATATGATAAGGATGACTAGGACCATTCGTATACATATTATAGTTCAAATACCGGGTGATTAATTTTATAATGAGCAAAAATGGTTATGCATAACCACCCCTTATAAGATTGATTATATTCATATATTTCTATATATTCTATAGTTATAATATATTAATATAATATAATCAATATTATATAATATCCATGCTAATTCATTAATCAAATTCAATTTTATAATCAAATCATCCATTAACTTGATGGTTACCCTGCCAGGTGACAGAGAGCCACCTAGTTCAATTATATTGGGGTTGTTATATGGTTATTATTTCTCAGTTATTTTTGAGTGTTCCCCGGATCTTAAAATGAATAAATTTCAATCTATCTCCGATTTATAAGGTTGATATGCATGACACTGCTCCATGATCAACTTATAATCGCATAACAATCAAACAATGCACACCCCAATGTGTGCCAGGTGTGCTGCTGATGTGGCTTGCCATGCCAACAAAACAACACGCATGAACATATTCTTATTTTTATACTAGTTAAACTTTACTCTGGTTTAGGGGCAAATGTCTATTAAAAAACTATTTTTCATCAGAAAGGAAAACGCTAAAAAATAGAATGTGTTTTTTTTAATCATGTAGTTAAGTTTGCCACGTGGTAGGACACTCAGGTGCCACATGAGACGTGCAAGCCATGACAGCATCACACCTGAGAGCGCCACATAAGGTGTGCATTGTATGATTGCAAGGTATGGCACCTGATCCAGAAAACCAAGTCGTTTCTCGGGTTCTAGAAACCACTCCTCACACGCATCTCCCACGTGTCTCGGACTAAGTCGGATTTAATACCCGTTTGGAGTCCGGACTTTTCTCGGCATCCGCTAACTCGATCCTTTTAATCGGGTCGGCGGGTCCATGACGTCGGCTTCGGCGTCCCCGTCCCCGTCCCGCCCCTAATTTCTATTTCTATTTCTATCGCGCGAGGTCAGGTGGGAAACCAAAACCAAAACCAAAACCGAAACTATAAACGAGGAAAGAAGGAAGACGAGCGGGTCCTCAATAGGATTACGCCCACCCCCACTAGGGTTTCGAAATCACACGAGTTTGGAGGAGGCCTTCGGACACCGATCTTTCTCTCTCACTCGTTCTACGGTATTCACTCGCGACGCTATTCTCAAGGTTCGGTCGATCTCTCCCCCTTTTCTCGGTTTCCATTTCGGGAATTGGTCGTGCTTTGTGAATCTGATGGTATACTGTGTTTAAAATCCTAATTTTTCTCTCGTTTCGATGATTCTTGCATGAATTAGGATTCATGGAGCTTTGCGTTTCTTTAGTGTTGATTAGAGGTTTTGGGTCGGATTGCAGTGGTTGGGGTGGGCTTCCTCTGTCTTAGCATGCCTTATTGGTTACGTTACTTCTTGTAATAAACGAAGAAGGTATAGGTGGATGGTGGTAGATGTATGTGGTGATTAAGTTAATTCTCGTGTAGGGCTTCCTCCGAACCCTAGAAGGATTTGTATTGTCTCAGGATGGCTACGGTAATTGTTCATAGTGTTGCAGCTGTATATACGGTAAGTTTTTATGGCGCTGAGAAGTTTATCACATCCCTAGGTGTTCTTGGTTTGATAGGTAACGGCCTTATTAATATCTTTGCTTTGCACGATATCACCCGAATTATCCATGCTTACTTCCATTCAGAGTCCTTCATGGTTTACATGCTTACTTCCATTCAGAGTCCTTCATGGTTTACATCTTCTTCCCCCTTCAAAGAAGTTTTCTTTCCAGTTTATAGTTTTGTTAAAGATTAGTTTTTGTTTTGGTCGACATACTCCATTTTTCATCCATTTTCTTCTTGCTCGTGGCAGGTATTTTTGGCAATCGAGTCCGATTAATTGAGAAAAGCTGGAGATGGCAGTATGAATATAGCTACAAATTGGATATTACCAAGTAACTTTCAAGGAGAATTAAAAGAATTTGGTTTGTTTCAGCCCAGTAGATAATGATGTATTTTTCCTCTGAAGCTTAAAACTGGAGAAGAATGAGCGGTCAGTCTCTACCAGCATCTCAGTCAGCAAGGAGAGTGCTCGGAAGATGCAAGAACAAGGGCAAGTTTGACAGCAGGTTTCTCATAGATGTTGATGATGGCAGTGTTGATATCATTGTTGAAGATATCCCGGAGACTTCCCAGCGGCGATCTAGATGTTTTAGGGCAGCAGATAGTTGTCCTAGTGGTGTCATTAATATTGACGACGAAGTGGAAGATGCCTGTGATGCTCCTAGAGATGTTTGTGGCCAACCCATTGGCAATAAGTCTTCTCCAGTATCCAGCTGCTCTCCTGCATGTGAAGAATGGGGCAGTGAAGACTGTCTCATGTTTGCAAATAAGGGAAACTTTCCCCAGGGATCAAAGAAAAAAGTGAATATGTACTTTCAATCTGGTCCTTCGAGAAATCGCTTTGGCTTAGGTCCTGGCTGCGAACACGGAATGTCTGGAAGTGATGACAGTTCTGAGTTTGTAATCTCTGATGGTGAGAGTTCTGATACTGACTGTTCGGACTGTGAGATCATAGAGGATACCTCTGGGGATTTCCGTGCGCAGTGGGAGAGAGCTGCCTTCAGGAAGAAAATGTCAGAGAGGGGCCAGTACGATTTTGAGGACCAGGTTAGTGCCTCAGGATCCAGTGCTGACCCTGCTTCAACTCAACAGAAGGTTGACGAGGATAATTGTACCAATGGCACTTCTTCCCAGCACTTTGCAGAAATGCCTGTTAATAGCAGTCACAATGATTTTCTCAATGTGAAGGAGAACCTCCCTATGCCCACCGGTGATGGATATAGTGAACATCCTCTCCCAACAGCCAAGGAAACCAGCTCATTTGCAGATTTTAATCCTCCTCCTAGGTTCTATTTTGATGAACCCATCTTTGATCAAGCAGAAAAGTTTGCATCAGACCACAGGGATCAATCAATGGGGGAAACCTCCTACTGTCAGAAGGGATCTGGCACTGTGGAGCTAGAAATTTCAGAGCCTGAAGCTTCAATATGCAATTTAAGGTCAGGGTATGAAACACATGTCAAGGAGGATGATCTAGATTCCCTGAATATAGAGGAACAAATTTCTGTACAGACCTCATTCTTCACAGCAGATTTGCAAGTTGATATGAGTTTTGAAGTTGATGCCAGATCCTGCATGGGAGAACAATTCCCATCCAACCCTCAGACTTGTCCTGCAAGTGTTGGTCTTGGGAACAAGGAAGAACAACAGAATTTTGATTCTTCACAGTACACCGAGCCACAACTTGACTCACATGTTAACCTTGAGGAGGCTGCCTTGAAGGAAGAAAAGAACAAAGAATGTTCTTTGAACCTTAATCAAACACCAGATGATGGACATGCAGGATGTGAGGATATGCCTGCGGTTGAAAATGATCTTATTGGTGAACGTGAAAAGCACAAGGAGTCTGATGAATATAGACGTGCTGCAGAGGAAGAATGGGCATCCAGGCAGCGAGAGTTGCAGATTCAGGTTTGACATCGAATGCCTAATGCCCTAGTTTAGAAAGAGCTTGTTGTTGGAACATTCATTTCCTTGTAACAACATATGTTCTGTTGTTTGCTATGGTATTTAAGCAATCACTAGACTGAACTCACTTGGTTTTGGCTTTGCTACCTTACTTGAAAGTATTCTCCAGTTGTTCTTTACAATTTCATTTTATCTGCCCCATTTTTTTCCAGAAAAGCCATGAAAGTGAAAATTGGTTATCTGTGCGTTTTCCCTTCCATTTCAATCAAAGGATACAATTTCATTAGAACTGCTTCCTGTAAAGAATATGTGAAAGTGCCCATTGTTATTTAGAATTAAGATGTAAATGTAGGCATGATCTCTTTTTCCAATATTATGTCTTGGTGAGCTTCCATGTGTAAACATGTAACCGGCACTGCGATGGCTTTGTGTTAGCTACCCTTTCTCTTGTTGGAGATGTCTTAGGGTTGAAATTTATTAGTGCAGAAATAGCTAGCTGGGTCTTTACCTACAATTAGGAGCTGCAATATATGAAGCCTCTCTATTTTAGTAACCTCGTTACAATAGTGTTGTTTAGTCAAATGTTAAAACAACAAATGTTGACATCTTGACTTGTCTTTATACTTGAGATTTTGACCGCTGGACTATTTGTTGCTATGCAATTGGAAATTAGAGATGCCAACAACTTTCTGCCAAACATTTTTCGGCATTATGGATGTTTAAGTTGAGGTGTGCATAAACAGTGTAAATTGGAACCATTGGGAGTCAGATCTGGCTTAATTTTGATGATAACTTTCTGCACAGTGCCTTGGTCCTAAATCTGGTTAGCAGCTTTTAGTTGTCCATATGGTACATAAACTCAATATTTAGGCTTCTTGGTCCAAATGTTGAAAGGAGAGGGAAGAATTGTTGAAGATGGATGAAAGGGAAGTGCATTAGATGAACAGTAATAAAATACTAAGGTTTCTCTCCTTGGGTCAAAAGATTAATTTGTTTTTTTTATGGATTATTGGCTTGTAGGCAGAAGAAGCACAAAGATTGCGGAAGAGAAGGAAGACCGAAACCTTGCGTTTACTTGACATTGAGAGAAGGCAAAGGCAGCGATTGGAAGAAATTCGTGACTTGCAGAAAAAGGTTTGATATGCTGCTAGTTCTTGTATTTGTGAACATTTCCTTTTTTTCACTTTTTGTTTTTTTGGCTCTTCTTTTTACTCATGATTTTAATTTTTCCTTCTTTTCTTTATTCTTGGCAATAAGCTATGTCATTGCAGTTGCTCATGTACTGCACCAATTTATTCTTACCAATTTCAGGACCAAGAAACGATAGATTTGAAGGAGCAATTTCGGGTTGAAGTAAGGAAGGAACTTGACAAAATGGAAAAAAGATATAGAGATATGGCTTCACTGCTACGTGGATTAGGCATCCATGTCAAAGGGGGTCCATTTCCCATGACGGATGAGGTGATTATTGTTGTGTTGTTTGCATAACTCTGAATTACTGATCTTCCAATTTTAATTATTTTCCTTAATTTTTGTCTTTAAGCTGAATCCAAAACAAAGAGACGTTGGTGGTTATTAGTGGGAAGATAGTTTGATGTTCAGCATCCCTAACATTACTGTTTGAGTTTACAACAAAGAGATATGGACATGTTCATGCTGATGATATGTTATAATACCAGCAATAAAATGTTAAATTGAGTTACAAATTATGAGCCATTAGAGCAAGACCATAAATTGTGAGTTACAGCTTACTGATCCTGTTCCTTGCTGTCTGGTAACTTTCCTAACAGGTTAATGCTGCCTATAAACAAGCTTTGCTAAGATTTCATCCAGACCGAGCTACTAGGAAGGACATTCGCCAACAGGTCGAAGCAGAGGAGACATTTAAGTTGATTTCACGGCTGAAAGAAAAGTTGCTGCCTGTAGCATAGTGATATCAGGCATTTTTGGTGGTCTCCTGACCATATTCTTGGCTTGAGTTGAGTTCCGATTTATTGAGATAGGTTTCAAGAATCTCTTATGTACCCCCACAGTGCTTCTGGACACGGGGATTTACTCAGATGAAAAGCCGATGTCATGTCTCTGTAATGCAGATTTTTATCACACAGAAAGGATCTTGCATACTGTCTGTAACATTTCTGCCTTTCCCCAGCAGAAATGTGGGCATATAGGTTTGTTTCTTTTGACCGTCTTAACTTTTCTTTCCCTTTTGACATCTAATTTGTAACAGAAATTCTTCAGATTGTAAAAGCTGCTATCCTTCTGCTTAGTTTTAAACAACGTCACTTTCCCATGTAGATTGTGGCTTATGCAGAAGGAAGCAGCTGCAGGGCTTTGGATTAATTGTATAGTGATCTTAGCAAAGTTCTCTGTTGTAGTGCATTTTTTTTTTTTTTTATGAGTTGAGGCCGGAGGCCAGAATTATAAAAACTTATCCAGTGTTGTTGGCCATCTTCCGGTTCTCAAACAATAGGAATTGAGTTATATCATCAGTTATTACATTGTCAGCCGGTGAGGATTGGAGTAAATAAAACAGATCCTATAATGGACGTTGTAGTGCAGTTGTTCAGACATGTGAGTTGTTTGGTAAACGTGTTAGGTATGGGGTTAAATGGCATTCATACTTAAAACATTAAAAGTAATAATTATTATTTTATTCTCATTTTATCTACTATCATCTCTTTATTTTTTTCTATACTCGTTCTTTAAATCCATTTTTTCTATCCCTTTTTTGACCCTATTCCTCCGATTCCTCTTTAACTCTGTTTTTTCTAAACCCTTATCACAAACGGGGGCTAAAAGTTCATGTACTTCTCGTTCGAACTGACAGGAGTTATAAAATTAACTCGCTATGATAAGCATTTTTCTTTATTTCCATTAACCATAACATCACATGACAATGCAACGTGTACTGTAGAACTACAAGCTGAGAGATGGAATTCGGTGGTAACATACATCCAGAGGCCAGGCATGCATGGACATGGTTTGCTCATGGGGAAGCTCTCTTTGTAGGGAAAGCTGGTGGGATGCCAGGGAAGAATGGGAACGGTGGGAATGGAAAAGGAGGTAGACGAAATGCTGGTGGGGATGGTGTTACTATTGGAACCGGTGGAACATTGCCGAGCAGGGGCAGGGGCGGCGGCGGCGGGAACGTGAATGTGGGTAGAGCTGATGGTGGTGGTTGCAGTGGGTTTGTTGGTCGGCCGGTTGGTGGCCAGAAAGGGTATGGTGGCGACGTTCTACCAAACCTAGGTCTGGATGGCGGTACAAGACTCGGTGAAGGTGGAGGAATGGTTGCTCCTGGCTGGGTTTCGTTTTCTTCGGCAGCCGATGGTGTGTTCTTATTGTTTGGAGAGTCCTCGGGTTTCTTCTCGCCTGGCGGTCCATAGTTTGGAAAGTTTGGCAGAGGAGGAAGCTGCGGAATTGTTGGAAGCGGAGGAAGAGGTGGTAGGTTTATGTTCAGCAGCCCTGGTAAAGGAACCGAAGAAATCTTTGCTTCACCATAGTTGGAGTCGCCGGTAGTGCTTGGTTTCTGGTAGCAGAGCTCTGGTTGCTTCAGGGGTTTGAAGGTGAAGAATCCTGCAGAGAAGACATGAACACCACCTCTCCTAGCAGACTTGAGACGGAGAGCAGATGAAGTGGCGGAGGACGCCACGGCACAGAAGGGCTCACTGCTGCTGATTAGTTTCACTGAACATGTCTTGATCCACTTGATGTGCTTGGCTTCCTCTGAAGGCAGCCGAACATGGAACACACCGTGTTTGTTCGTCTTCGCCTCCATGCGAAAGCTTGGCTTGTTCGTCAGATCATCGCCACCACATTCGACTGCAACCAGAGCACCTGTGATGGAACAACAGATCGACTGTGAAGAACATTGTATAGAGTGCTTACGAGGACTGATAGCTTGGAGAACTGTTTGTACCTGATATGGAGTGACTAGCCTTTGAGAGCTTGTGATGGAAGCATGTGTCACAGTAGACGGTTCCTACTATCATGGCAGATGGGAGCTGCTGCCTGTTATGGTGGGCAGCATCAGATGCATGCAGTATGTGAAATAGTGTTGGAAAGATCAGTAAGAAAGAGACTCTGATGCCAATGGCCATTCTGGATGATACTTGCATTCCCAATTGGGTGATGCAAGCTATGTGAAGCCCAGCTTTTATAGGCTCATTAGACACGGCTTTCTCAGAGGCTAGAACAACTTTGCTCCTATTTTGCCTTTAGCAGATCTTGACAGCATGAAAGCTTCATTATGTGGCTCATGGAGGTAGCTGTCAACGGCAAACCAGCCGCAGTAAATGACACACTGGCTGTGCTCAACGAAGAGCCCTAATGAAGAGATTTTCTCCTCTTTTTTGGTCTTGCTGTGGCTTCTTGTGAGGCTGAGTGAATGCAAGGGGGCTTTGTTTCATGTGTTCTGCTTGCAGTTTAATAGAACCGGGTCACGGCATCCTGATAGAGAGCACAGGTATGTGAAGAATGCTGCAGAAAGGGAAAGGAGCATTTGCTTTGGATCCATTGACATGGATGAATCTACTTTAAAGGTGTATGTGTTCACATGATGCACCACGTAAAGGTGCATGTCTTACTTCACTAGTGGATTGCCGGTTAATGGTGGAGAGAACAAAAGTTACTCCCTTGGCACTGTGATTTTCTAAAATCATGTATGAAATCCCTGTTCTTGGCAAAAGAATAGCTTGTGTGGATGGTTTCATGTAACTCTGACTTAGCCTAATTGGCACAATTAATAAAAAAAAGTAATGAAAAAAAAAGAAGCTTGTGCAGATGGTCCTATGAGCTTAAAGCCGTAGATAGCCATACAAAATCATACCCAGTTGGTTGAAGCTGTTAGAGAATTGGCAAAACACTATATGAAGACATTTTGGCTTCAAAACCAAATCAGCAAAAGGTCTGACACTTTCGACCAAGGAACAGAATCCAAAGCAAGAGCTACAAATGCCGCTATAAAGAAGAGCAGAAGTTAGAGAAACCATATGCAAAGAACACAATGGCCACAAAGAAACTATGTACATGCCATTCCGGCCAAGCAAGAAAATCATGTTGCTAAATCTCAGATTTCTAATAATTATCTGTGCTGTATAGTTCCGACTACAACAATTTGCAGTCCACAGGCAGCAGTGATCTAAAATGACATTATTACATCTTTCAAACGAATTCCCACCCAAAATTCAAATGCTACAAGATTGATGTTTTCCCATGTATATTAGCCTTCCAAACTGAAGAAAGACAAAAAAAAAAAAATCTTGGATCTTGACCTGAAACTTCTCCTTTAGAACCTATAACAAGCATACGACACATTTGCAATGATATAAAACAGAGCTGCACTACTTCAGTGTGCACTACAATCTTGAAAATAAGGGTGTGATTGGTTGATGTAACTTTGCCATAGATGCTTATACCTGCTGATAGCCAACTTAGTCCATGGTTTCATATTTCCACTGAAGTGAGCAACGGCAGAACTCTCTATCAATCTATCATCGATGTCTGCATCAAAGCCTAGTCCCAGCACATGCCATCTCCGATCAAGAGGCTCGACCAGCCCATAAAATGCCAGGAGTCCAGGAGGAAGTGTGCCCATCTTCCAGAGCATGTGATCATTGTTCTGCTCCTGCCAATAGTGGTACTTTGCAGTCACATTTGCCTTCTTCCATGCTATCAGGTCAAAAACATTCACCCCAAATGCCCATGCACAGGATTGTGGATCAAATTTTTTGTTAATAAGCGGGTTAGAGAAATTTAGATATTTGTAAAACCGATGATGTGACTCCAGGCAAGTCTCCACAGCTCCAATCACATTCCCATGTAAATCTAAAGAAAACAGACCAGTTAGATCCTTTTGAACGACGACATCTTCATCAAGGAACACCACCTTCTCCAGATGTGGATGAAGCTCTGGTATATAGAAACGCAAGTGGTTCAACAAGGATGCAAATGTTGGGTTCCTAAACCTTGATTCCCCTTTTTGATCCAGTGAACTGCCATAGATATAATCCTGGGTATCCGAATTCATAAATTGTTTCACCAGTGGAGAGTAAGAGGCATTCAACCAAGAAAACTCTTCAACGCTTCGGACATCCACCATACAGCCTTTGAAATCATTCCTTATAAACCAAGCCGTCATTGCCCGATAATTAACCTTATCAGTAACCACATGAAAAACAAACTGTTGAGGGTGCTCTGCGTTGGAGACGGAGGAATTAATGACAACAGAAGTTGAGATCACATTATCTGAGAATATGCAGAAATGGTACAGGTTATTGTCCACGAGCCGGGGTGAGTTCCTTCGCTCCTCTGCAAGTTCACTCAGAGTAAGATTTTCAAACCACTCTACTGTTAGTTTGATGTTTAGGCAGTGGATGTACTTGGGCATGGCTTCAGCAGCTAATTGACCAAACTCCGCACTCTGCACTGTTGCTGCGATTGCACGCTCTGCGAGGGCTTGGGCATGTTTCTTCAATGTCACAATTGTAGTGCTGATATCATAATGGGAGTCTTGAGCTTCATAGGTCAGCTGTGATAGACGAGTAATGATTGGGTGAGCTTCTTCTAGGCTGATGGATTTTCCTCTCACAGCTGCTTGAGACAGCAATCCTTGGCATTTCCTGATCAGTGAGTTGAGCTCAGAAGCAAGTTGGACATTGGTGTGCTCTGTTGCAATGACCACATAAGCTTTAGCTAATGTCATTTGGTCCACTAATTGCCTCGCGAAGGATGTTGCGCTTAAAAGCTGTTGTGTGAAATTCAAACTTTCATTGGTAAGCTCTTCGTTTTCTCTACTCTTCTCCTGAGAAGAAGAAAGAGCAGGTCAAGAAAGCGAGCTATTTTGTCACCAGATGCAAATAAGAGAAGCAAAACAATAGCTCTTATCCAAATCTATAAAGCAATGTCAAAGCCAACCAGATCATGATGTCTCTGGACATGGATTAGTCCAAAACCAGCACATATGCAAGAGGACATGACAGAACCATGCCAAAGAAGGTGACACAATTCAAAGATGAACAGAACCCAAAACTCGCTACAGGGCATGAAAGCCAAGATAAAGTCAAACCACCAAATAATGAGCTCACCAAGCCTCCAAACATTGTCTAAACAAACCTAACTAACTATAGAAATCTCAATTGCATTTTAGAACCTAATTCAACTAGAAGCATGGTAGAAAACCTCAAAAGTAGCATGGTAATCCCAAGGGCCTTGACCTCAACCAAGCAAGAGGCATAGCTACCTGCTATCTCAACTAGAGATTAAATGACAGGCACATCACGGGAGACAATTATGACTCATAGTATAAGAGAAGTAAAACCATAGCTTTCATAGATGGCTTGTATGAGGAAATGCTTGCCCTGTAGCTTTCTTTCTTAGGTAGCTGCTGAATAAATCTGGGAGCTTTTCTGCAAAAAATGCTTGAGAACTCGAAAAGCCAAAAAATATAGAGTACTGGGATCGATGGCTGCACACCATTAACTACAAGGGAAAATTGTGTACCGCCCAATAATCCTTAAATTATAAGAAACTAGCGATACAGCTGAATTCCAACTTGAGGCTATCCCGCACCAACTTAGCCTTCAATGTTTTGGGCCTTCTTAAAGTTGAGAAAAAGTCACGCTGATTGCATATTGTATTTTCTTCTTTTAAGTAGAAGCCATTAAAACATGATTTCTCATAATTCGTCATGGACAGCAGGAGCTTGATTCAACCTCAAAAGCCTTTCTATATTAGACGAGTAAGAGGACAGAATGGAACAAAGAACCAAATGTCCTACGAAAAGACAAATTTTTCCAACACCCGTTTTCAGCTTAGCTTAACCTGTTAATTCACTCCGGAGAAGGAGATATTGCCACAATTCCAGTTCAACTGGCAGGATATAGAGATCTAGGTCATCAAGGATTAATGGTCCAGTACAACTGGAAAAAAGTTTGGATTTGTCTGCAAGAAGTTCAACAGTCCTCCCCCAGAGAGGAATCATCTCTACACTTGGAGCAAGGAATCCAAAATTGGAGCTACTAAATACAAGATCTAATGCCACAAGCAGTGTACATGTTCCAACAGTAGAACCTCCATGAAAACATAGGATATGGCTAAGAAAGTCTGCCCAGGTCAAAGATCTCGCAACACATTAAGACAGTCAGGTGGAAACATGGTCACAATTCGGTAATATTCCCAAACCCTACAGCTAAAAGAAAAGAGATCATCGCTCTCAAGCAAGTCAGTTGATCAAACATCAACTTCAAGATATCAGCAGAGAAATCGGGCAATAGAAACCTAGCTTACCCTTGTTGTAGCCGACTCGAAGGGACCCTGCTGGCGATGGTGGACGACGAAAAGAACAAGGACCGCAACAACAAAGAACCCGAGAAGCCACCAGATCCAAGCCGAAAGTCTCCTCCTCGCCTGGCGCCGGAACTCACGCGCCCTTCGCTGCATGTCGAGCGATCCAGACACCAACCTCACCACCCAATCAGCGCCACTACACTACCCATCTCCCACCACATAACACGGAAAACGCAAAAACAAAGACCTTCCAAAATTGGATCTTTATCGCACTCCGCATAACAATTCTTGTCACAATAAAAAACCCATCTCCAATAAGAGGTGGAGAGAGCTCTAGAGGTGCGATCTCTGGCACTCTCCCGCTCTTAGCTTATCAAGAAGAGAGATTTGATGAGAAGCTGAAGGGATGAATCAAGAGAGGATCTCGAGGGAATATAATCAACGGGACTGGCGGCCGGTCCGGCCGGAGACGAGAGAGGAGAAGGCCTTTGGCTTCTTTTCGATGAGCTCCTCTCTAATGGAGGATCTCGGGAGGGGGCGACGAATCGAAGCTATGTGGGCGGACGGATGAAGGTCGAAGATACATACAATCACTAATGTGGACTGGCAGTCGCAGATGAGACCTTTGATGGGATATGAACCGAACCGGTTGCGACCCTTTTTTTCGGTTCTCTTCTTGGATGGACCCCTCTGTTATTTCTTGAACTTTATATGAGACTTTTTCTTTTTGAAATTTTCAGCTATTAATTTTATTTCCGATTTTCAATTGATTGGTTTTTAAATTATTAAAAATAGAAATAACACTACTTTGATATGTATATAAAATAAAAAAAAATCATAACCAAATGTTTTAATGCAAAAAGCGAATATTGATGTTGCATAATCTGAGTCAGGTCACGTAGACGCACAAATTGATGTAATCATCTTTATATAGAGCATGGTTATAAATTAACCTTTGATTGTCCTACGTGAATCCTACATGACTGGCTTAGTCCTATGTGAAGCCTACGTGGAGCCTACCGTGGATGGAGAAGTTAGTGGAGGAGGTGGTTAATGGGGATGAGGGAGAAGTTAACATGAAAGTTAGTAGGGGTTAGTGGAGGAGGGGTTGAGGAGTGGGTGGTTAACAAGGAAGTTAACATCGAAGTTAAGGGGTGAGTGATTACCGTGTCACTTGGCACGGGAGCCCGCTAGTTATATATATGACGCCTTGTCTAGCATCACATGCGACATTTTAGGATGCCCAGAATGTGTATCACAAAATCTGACTCTTTGTTGTGCTATAATTGAATGCTATCATTTGCAAAGGACCACAAATGGTGGCATTGGCCATGGCGTAGTGCACGGTCGTCAGAAAAGAAGCTACGCTGCTGCTTCGCTTGGAAGGGAAGCATTCTTCTGAAAGGTACACCATATGCTATCATCTCCCTTTCTCTTTTCTTTACTAACATGTGAAAAAGCTTTGTCGTCTGACCCACTTCCACATTTATCAATCAACAAGGCAGGAAGAACATGCTACATGGCTTATTAGTCGTTGCTACAAACACCACCTCTTCCAACACGCTAATAAGGGGCATAACCCTCTTGATTCACAAGAAACCACTGTCTAGAGGTTTTTAGAATGTCTAAAGAGCTGTTAAGCATCATCCAATGTAGTAACTTGGAGAATAACGTTCAGAGAAGCTTAACGGCAAAGTACATACTTTCATACTTATAATGCAGTCCGTAAGACTGCAGTTTACAGAGAGAATTAGCAAGCATGAAAAAGAGAACAGGCACATCTGCTGCCAAAAACATTGGAGATTCTACCATGAAATCCTTAAATTCAATAAATCTGAACGCAAAGACTGATCATGGTCATAATGGCTGTGGTAACAAAGCTTTTGCTCGGTGTCTGAGTCGTCGTCATCGATCTTGGAAGCCTTTTCCTTCTTCTCGTTCTTCTTCTTGTTCTTCTTCTTGTTCCTGCAGCAGAGACAGCAGTAGTAGAGACAGAGGAGGGTGAGAGACATGGGCAGGACCAGACAAAGGCCAAGAGTAGCCCAGTTGCTCAGAGACTCGGCCTTCTTCTCCAAGAAGCCATGTAGATGCTCCAAAAGATGCAGCAGCCGGCTCAGCTTCTCCAGCAGAGACTCTTCTATCTCCTCCCTGGACTGTCCCACTCCACCTTCACTCAACTTCTCCAGCATTACCCTTACTCCCCCCTCCATATCTCCTCTCTCTCTCTCTCTCTCTCTCTCTCTCTCTCTCTGGCCTCTTGTTGGGGTTTAAATAAGAGGGAGGGTCTTCCTACTGTAGGGTAGTGGTTATGAAAAATGACTCCTGGTGGGCCATTTGCTACAGCTTTGCAAGAATGCTAGGTGACTCTGGCTTTCGGAGCAATGGTTATGGCACCGTAGCAGTGTTTTTGGTTAGTTTGATAGTCTATATCAATGTGGTGTCTTCCAGGTTCTAAATGGAAGGGTGAGCTATCGTATGTTATTTTGTTAGTCTTTTCTAATCAATTAACTTGGTGTTTTAGGGCCATCCATTCCACTAGAAGTTCCACAGGGACATATAACATGTTGCCTGCACAAACAAGTTGCAATTGATCTCTTCCTCTGCTATGTTGAATTTTTTTTCACGAACAACATAACAAGAATCTTGCCCAGACAAAAGGCTGTTAGATTGATTTATGTATCTAATATACAGCATATACTTTGAGAGAGGTCATAGAAACTTCTTTGGACAAGATAAGCATTGATTTGTGGATATGGACATGTGTAATACATATGTCATTTATCAATAACCCACTACCAAATGCTGGATCTAGTCCTTCGGTAGCGAACTACCGATGAGCTAAATCAAACCATTGAGCTAAATCAAACCATTGATATCTCTCTACTGAACCATCGATGGATTAGATAAATAAATCGATACCGATATACACATATCAGTAGCCCACTATCGATTGATTGATCTAATTCATTGATAGTTTGCTGCCGATGGCCTATATCAACAATCTCAACAATCGATAATGGGCTACTGATGTGCCATGCATTACACATGCCACATATTTATATACACAAATCTTTTTTTAGAACAAGATAGAGAGGTGACCATCAATGTAAAGAGTAATAAACAACACATATTTATTCCAATGATGGATATTATCATATTAAGCATTCCTCGGAAATAAGTCGGTAAAAGGACAAGATAACTTAGTATATACATGGAAGAATATTAGGAGCATAGTTATCTTCTTCTTTTCCTGCCTTTTCCCAGCTGCCCTGACTTGAAAGCATTTTCTTGTTCCTGGAGGAAAGCCCTTGCCTTCCCGTACGTCTCCGCTTTTTCTTCTTCATGCTGTAACCTATCCCTCTCTTTCAGCTCAGAAATGAAACGATTATCTTTAGACAATTCACGCATCGCCCCTCTCTTTTCTCTCTTGAGAAGCTTCTTCAACTTCTTCATCTCAGCTCTCTCACGATCTGGATCATAATCTCTACCCTTTACAAAGCTGTATAAACATACATTTCAATAGCGATTAGTGTCTTGCAGTTTCAGAAGAACTGCGAGCAGGATGACATATCGTAGCACAAGGGGAATCCAAAGACAGGAAGGTGCATGCAAGAGCAGGTTCATAAATACACGAAGGGCGGGAAAAGGTAAACTTAAAATAAACATCTTCGGTACTTAGACGCAAAGAAGAAGGCATAACTATATCCAACTTACGACAGCCTTTCAGCAAAGAAAATGAATAAGAATATGCGCAAGAGCCATTTATGAGGATGCTGGTTAAAAGGAAGTACACATACTTTTCCTCAAACTTCGGAGTCAACAGTTTGATTGGTTCTGGCTTTTGTTTTCGCATTTGAAGTGGTTGCCTCAGCATATGGCATTCATCACATTTCTTCTTTATCAGCTCAACAACATCTATCATATTGCTCCGTAAACATTCTGGTGTATGAGCTGCATTTGCCACTTCATGCAGCAATGCAGTGAATGGCAAGAATATCTCAGGAAAAGAACTGAACTCTTCATATATGTTGACAAAACCTCTTAAAGTCTCAACCACAGATACAAGGATGCTAGCCCTGTAATGAATGCACATAGATGAGCACAAGTGCTTTTATAGATAGCAATGCATTATATAAGACAATATGAGCCTACCTGAAACTATCAGAGGAAAAAAAGGGAGAGTCAGGTTCAAGGTCCATGACCATCAGGAAGTCCAGGGAAATCATGTCACCTACATGCCCGCATATATGGAGCCATGGCCTCAGTTCTTTGAACTCCACGAGATAAGTAAACTGCTTAACATGTAGACGAGAGAGATCAGCTTGTTGGAAAATTTTATACCCAGGGAAAAAACAAAATCCAATGCTAAAGTGGTACCTGAGAAAGTTGTTGAGATCCTGGATTTTTATCTAAGGCAGACAACAACAGAGTTTGCAGAAAGCTCATAGACTCTGGACAGAACTTGTGAGATTGTCTCGTGACCTAAACAGGCAAGTATGTCCGATGTCATAAACCAATCATACTATTGCAACTAAAAAGCAAGCTAGAGAATTGACGTCTCGTAGATGCAAAAGCAAAGAAGAAATCATCCTTACTACAACCATTCGACATTGACAAATAGGCCTCTAATTATGAGAGGCTGCTTCCAAAATCTAAAGTTACAAAACTACAAGGTTAAAATAGAATCAATCTGGAAACACTTACAGAAAGCATCATGGAACAAAGAAAAGATCCGACTGCTATATCACGCCCTGATGATATAGGACAGCGCATCAAATACTCGCACATCAAGAGGGTTGCAGGAGTCATGACAACATGGCGAAAGTCAGAGCATGGAAACGTCAATGTCCACAGTCTCAACAACAACAAAGTCTTCAATGATGGCCAGCTGCTCTTCTCTAGAAAAATCAATATATATATATATATCAGTTCATCACTAGGGGTTAAAAAAACATGAAAGCAACATGAAAAACTATAACTTTGAAAGAAGCATCTAAAAATACCTAAGGATTTGAAATCTTCACAGAATTGAGTCCGAATACGAATTAATCGCTCTCTAGCACAGATTGCTGCAAAATATGGAGTTTCGGTACTCATTTCTATCAATGGCTTGACAATCAAATTCATCATCCTAATGTTTAATGGTCTTCGAGTTGCTAAGACTGCAAAATATTGCAATAAAACACCATAAAATACCTGCAAGATAAAATCAAATCATTAAACTTCATAAACTAAGAATGCCAAATATTTGTCATAACTTATTATGCATAAAGCCGAATGCTTCCCCGAATTTTGAAGGTTTGGCAAGGTGGTCAAGTACACCCCCTTAAAGTGGGACACCAAGAGTAACTATTGAAATTAAAAGGAGACAAAACTTGCACATACTTAAATAGTTAACAAGCAAACTTTTAAACAGTACAAGACAAAAAGAACAAAAAAATCAATAATGTTCTTAGAGAAAACATACTTGCATTTTCCTTCGGTTCTCAGTCGCAAGCTTTACTGAGTTGCAAGCACGAATTCGATTGACTGCTTCAGCAACCTCAATATCTGAACGATTTTCGAGCAAGGAGCATAATTCTGTTAGATTACTCGGTGCTTCAATTACATAAGGAAGAGCAGATTGTTCAGTCGATGGTTTTTTCCCAGCAGCATTGATCCTCTGAGAATGCTCAGTGTCTGTTCTTTGAACTTTCTTGCTTGTTGCATCATCAGATTTCATCGCTTTTTCTTCGAGTTCTTCTGCTTCTCCATCCACACTAATGTCATCTTCATCACTTTGCTCCCAATCTTTCGTTGACATATTTGCAAATTGAGTTTTGTCATCACCATCGCTCTTATTGTCACTGTCATCTTCTTGATCTTCCTCGCCTTCGGAACCATTAGAAGATGTGCCGTCTTCATCATCGCTGTCTACATTTTCCCGTTCGTAAATATCATCAACCCAACCATTCTTATTCTTGACATCCTCGTCTTTTAAAAAGGAATCTCCAAGATCATCGCCAGAAAAATATTTCACCTTCTTTGTATCTGATTGACCACCTTCACCACCATCATTGTCCTCCTTGGAAGAGTCATCATCAGCAAGCATCCTTTTTTGACGTTCCTCCTAGAAGAAATGGAATGAAAAAACAGAGAACTGAATGACAAGTATTGAGAATTTAAATTGTATTAAAAGGTTGGATATCTAAGATAAATATCATCCCATTGAAGAGAAGAAAAACTATGGTTATAAAGTATCTGAGCAGAGAAGGTGTTCTTAGGTGTACCTCCAACTCCTCGAGCCTTTCTCTTTCTTCTTGGGCTATTTCCTCTGGAGTCTTTGTCCTGTCTGATGGGCGGGCACGCATATCCAGAACCATCTCTTTGACAAGTTTGTCGTAGGCATCAGGTTGCTCCTACATGCAAAAAGGAAAAGGATAGCTTTAGAACAGAATTTAAAACTGTTGTAGGATCAATGATTAACTTAAGAAAATAGACATTGAAGCATAGCTTTTGTGTAGGCACAGTTAACAGGCTGAGATGTGAATTTTAATCATCTTTTGAATAACGCCTGAAATTAAAAAAATATTCTTTTCTGAAAAGGTAGTTAGAATTCACATCTCGAGGCCGCAAACGATTAAAAAGTCAGGGACTCTTTGGCAAAAGATTACCTGAGTGGTGTCTAGTCCATCTCTCTCTCTCTCTCTCTCTCTCTCTCTCTCTCTCTCTCTCTATATATATATATATATACATATATATATATATATATATATATATATATATATATATATATATGTATGTATGTTATATCAACCTTACAAGGCACGATGCATTCTATCATAGGGCTGAGGTTATCTCTTTGTGTTTATGACTTGGTTTATCTAACGGTGGAGACGGGTGGGGGAGTTAGTGGGTAGAGAGAGATGTCAGTTATAACCGTGTCAGGTGGCACAGGGGCCCCGCTATTATATATATATATATATATATATATATATATATATATATATATATATATACACTAGGGTGGGGCCCGTGCACCTGGCATGGTTTTTCAATTATGTGTCGGAGTGATTCGAATGCCTTATAAAACTATATATATATATATATATATATATATATATATATATATATATATACACTAGGGTGGGGCCCGTGCACCTGGCATGGTTTTTCAATTATGTATCGGAGTGATTCGAATGCCTTATAAAACATTGTAAAGGATGATTGTTCTCCACCCTTGGCTTGAAAGCATTTCCACCCTTAGATGTAAACTTGTCAACCCTTTGGCCTTTTATTAGGTTGCCACAAATATATATATACCCCGCCCCGAACTCAGGTTTTACCTCCTTATCCCGTATCCCGCCCCGAACTCGATTAGCCTAATCCCAAACCCGTCCTATTAGGGGCGGGGGAGGGCCCGAACCTGCATTAACCCACCCCATTAGCATCCCTATCCATTATAAATCCAAGAGACCCCTTAACGTGTATCTTGCAGTATCCAGCAGCTAAATCCCATTTCCTTTTCATATAAACAGAACTTTGCTATTCCCACACCCACACCAAGAGTAGTGAATGGATTTTTTGAAACGAAATCGAAAACCAAGAAGTAATGAATTAGTAATAACAAAACAATATATTTGCACTAGATTAGCTCTCGGTTTTGCACATATTATCATCTTCATTCCGTAAAAAGGGTTGACTTCAAATCCAATTATTAAATTCAAGCTCCATTTTAATTAGCTAGACATATTCTCTCCCTGCTCAATAAAGAGCAAGGTTTTTCTAGGGTTGATGGATTTCAAGACTCCATTGATACATTTAACCTTCAGTGAGAAAAGGTAACAAAGACATTAGAGGAGACATATACTCTGAAGCTATTAGCTAAAGTCTAGGATTTATTGTACCTTCTTAACGGGCCCTTTGCCAATGAATGACGAACCTTCTTGACTGGATTGTCTTGTGCTGTTCTTGTTTAGTAGAGCCTTTAGAGCATTCATCTTATTTGGTTGGGTTAACGAGACTAGTGCATTCGACTGGGCCAAGGATGCAAAATCCTCATCTAGTTTCCCCATTAGCTGGCCATCCACTTCTTTATCCTTCGCTTTCTGAGCCTGCGAGAAGTAATGAGAATCAATAGCTAATTGGCCTTCTTCATCATAAGCTTTCATTCCACATAAGTGGCCAATATGCACATAGAAATGCGCTAATAGCAAGTTAAGTAATAGAAGCTTATGCAAATTGGCCTTCCTTCATCAAAAACTCCATGCATTCCACATAAATGACCAATATGCACATAGAAATGTTCTAATAGCAAGTTAAAAAATAGAAGCTGATGCTGCCTTAATCAACTGATCAAAAGCTGCTGGAGCGAGCAAGGTCACTCAAACCTGAAGCTATCTATTCAATGCCAAATTAAAAATGAACCGAGAAAGCGAATTACAAAGCCGGAAGAGTGACAGAAAACAAAGTCATATTAACCAATAACTCAGTTGTTTTCAATACCATTGTAAGACGACAGAAAAAGAGTAATGCATAGCTTTAGCCAGAGACCAAGTTACTAATCTAGATTACCTATTGCAAAGTGAGCAAGTGACCCAGTAAAAAAATGATTGCCCTCCATTGCACCTAGCATACAACATCATTTTAAGAAGGAAAAACGATTGCTACATCCTCCATGATACGGGGCCAAAAATATAAATCAGAAATTGTTATATACGTACAACAAGTATACGACAAAGGAGAACAATAACGGTTGATCATGCGTCCCCAATAAAAAGTGATAAACAATTCTGATGAATTACAATCTCCACATGATAATCTTGATGGCATAGTTACATATAACTACTCTTTCGTGTTATCAAGCAGTCTAGAAATGATGCAAACAGAGCCACCAACATATAAAATACAATTCTTCTCCAAATTCCATCTGTATAATAAATACCAGTAGCTCATTCCATAAACTAAAGAATGATCAGAAATACAAACAAAACAACCATATCGCAAAGTTTCATATAAGCAATAAGATGATTTTAATCTTACTGCAGATGGTGCACTACCTTGAAATCCTTGCTCTTTGATATTATCTCCATCATCACTTGTTTCTTGGTTTTATGTTTCTGCAGGGATAAGACATTGTATGATTAAGCAACAGTAGCTGGTGCAAAATAGCAGAGATCGTTAAAAAGGAGTATCATAGTACATAATTTGCAAGTGTTCAAAAATCAAGCAAGAACAAAAAATTAGTTTTAGAGATTATAGCACATTGCAGGAGAGTTAGTCTTACAAGAACAAGCAAATAAGCAAAAGATGTCCAATAAATACAATAAAATCATCATTCAACAGAAAATTAAATTGCTGACATATGGCAGAGTATGAGCAACATAATTAAACATAGCATATAGACAAATGCTTATTCTGAACAATCAAGTACAATTGAACTTTAAAAAACGAGGTAAAGTTTAGATCGAACTCACGTTTTCATCTTCACCTGGGGAGCTAGATCTTGGAATGTCATTCATACTACGCAAACTTCCATGTTTCTTGGAGTCTGCAACATTGTAAAATATGACAGCAGCAAAACAATAAGTTAGAAACCACAAATCAAAGAATTGAAAATCCAACTATTGCACGATTTAAACAACTACAAATGCAATATTCTACTAGAAATCTCAGATTGATGCTCCCTGATGCACTCATAAAACAAACATCTCTGACTCTACGACAAATTTGAGATAATCATACGTGCTGGAAACGGTTTGAGAAGTTTCCATTTCCTTCAGCATCTGTATGCACCTGTCTTCTAGATAAAAAAAGCTCTAAGAGCAACACCTTCATCCAACTATGTACAAAGAGTGAAAGTACAAAGAAGATATGGGTCGTGCAATGTATAAGGGAATGCATGAAATATCTTTGACATGCACATACTCGAAAAAGTGACAGAATTCAGCTTAAATCTAGCAAAACATTTTCCATATCTTCTATTGATAATGGACGGAGCACATGCTTCAAGATTTTTTTTCTTATTACTACAAATAGAATTGTGATGTCC